>CP141137.1:37846308-38446308 GCA_035236585.1 Warburgia ugandensis
AAGTTGGTTGACTAGTGGTGAAAAACTTCTGGGTAGGCTTTATGTCTCTAGGTTAACAACAAAGATGGCCTAAATCATTTTCTAGGTTTCATATAATCTATTAAATTCAATGAACTTCTAGAATTTTAAAGGAGGTATTCTAATTATTTAGGTAATTAGCCAAAATTTAAGATTTTGGGATCAATTTTCTTTAAGTGCTCTGAAGAAAATTAGGAATATTTATAACCTCTCAAAAAGGATGAATGGCTCTAAAACTCACTTGGGTTATAGATCTCCACTGAATTTCTTCAAAATTTCTAAGTTACTTGTCAATTTAGAGTATCTATATGCAACTGCGTATACAGATGTGATCTGAGACTTTGCTTCCATGGAATACTTTAGAAAATGAGTAAAATGATGAATTAATCATATTCAATTCTATTAATAAGCTAAAGTCATCCAGATTATACTTCAGAAAATCCAATTCTCATCATAGTATAGGAAATAACCTAATTTTTTTTTCATTTTTTCAAAAAAAAATTTTAAAACAAGGAAATCACTTAAAAAAACCTTAAAAAAAAACTAGAATTTGCTAGAATTCTACACCCCCAACTTGATAGAAACATTGTCCTCAATGTTTAAAAGTAGGATGATGATAATGCATTGAGAAATGCAAAAAAATTGAGAGATATTGAAAAACCTGAAGAAAAAAAAATAAGAAAGTAAAAACTACACTACATACTTTATTTTCAGAGGAAAAATATTACTGAGTTTGAAACTTCCCTCAATCCCATACGAAATAAGCTGGATGGGCCTCTGAAAAGGAATGATGAATAAATTTATCTTGCAATTTAAAATTTTTCATTTTATCACAAGGCAAGATAAATTTATCTTCAAGCTACTTCACATAATTAGAGACAATTGTAGGAGTTCGATGCAACCTTTTTGGAAATGGAGTGAGGATGTCATATTGCTCAGTGGGTGTGACATTTTCCTGATCAATAAATTCATCTCTTTTTCTAACCAGTTTAGATACTATTTCAACCTTTTTAGGTCTAGATTGCTCAATTATGTTACCATTATGAATAATGGTAGCTGCCTTTGTTTGTTCCATGTCTGTAAATGAAGAATTAATCTTGTCTCCTACATCCATATCATCAAGATATTCATTTAGTGGAATAGGACATTCCTCTTTATTAATAGTATGTAGCATTTGAGACATCATGTCCTTCAATTCAGTCATGGAATTTGTATTCTCTTTTAATTGGGCTTTAATTTGATCAACTTTCTTCTCCTGGTATTGCATGACTTGATGGAAATTATCCTCCACTTTCCTCTTATGTGGAGGAAGGTAAGGTCCAAGAACAAGTGGTCCTTGTTTTTGGTAATAAGGTTGATGTTGGGCCTTCTGTGAAGCATTATATTCATTTGTGATAATAGAATGATTACTCCATTTAGAATTATATGTCTCTAAAGATGGGGAAAAATGTTGCTCATAAGAATGTGTCAATTCATGAAGAGCATCCTGAAATGTAGGAGCAATAGGACATTCATGAGTGGGGTGTGTATTACTTTCACAAATATCACACACCTGTTCTACTTTCTTAGAGGGCCATTTCTCCATTTCCATGGCCTCAACTGTTCTATCTAGGGATGTTATTTTTATATCATCTATTTCAGTCATAGCATATATTTCTCCCCTAGAGGATGTGGTGGTGGTCTTAAGCTCACTTGAAAAACCTACTTTTTATGAATCAGCCCAAGTTTGTGCACTCTCTGCCAACCATTCCAAATACTCTTGTGCTTCTTCAAGTTGTTTATTTAAGAAATTACCATTGCACATTATTTCAACAAATTGACACATATTAGATTTAAGTCCTTCATAAAAGAAGCTAATAATATGCCAAAGTTTGTATCCATGATGTGGACAAGTCAACAATAATTCCTTAAATCTTTCCCAGCATTGATAAAAAGTTTCATTATTCGTTTGAGTAAAATTTGCTATATTTTGACGAAGAGTAATTGTCTTATGTCTAGGAAAGAACTTATTCAAGAACTTCCTAGTCATATCTTCCCATGTTCGTATGGAACCTGGTGGCATTGAATGAAACCATATCTTAGCCTTTTCCTTTAAAGAAAAAGAAAATAGTTTGAGTCTTACTATATTTAAGTCGATGTTTTGTGTATGTTGAGTCATGCACACTTCATCGAATTCTTTTAAATGCATGTTAGGACTCTCACTATCCAACCCATAGAATTTGGGAAGTAATTGAATTACTCCCACCTTTAATTCAATCATACTAGCATTTGGAGGTAAAAGTATACATGAAAGTGTGCTGGTATAATTAGGCTGTAAATAGTCTCTTAGTGTTTTCCCACAAGGATTTTGGTTATGCCAATCATCCTCATATGTTTTAATTAGCTTGATCTAATGCTCCTACTCTTTTAGGAGTTGACTACTGCTTACCAGTTAGGTTCTAATCAAAGCGGTTAATACAACCCTCGTGTAAGGAGGCGTTTAGACCTCAATAAATGTAGATAGGAGGTGGGGAAAGAGTGAGGGTCTATTAGACAACCCCCAATAAACATAGTGATCAAAAGCAACTGGAGTGACAGTAATTCGTGTCCTATTAAGAGGGTCCTATGAGCATGTGATGACCCTATAGGTCACTTCTAATTGATTTTAACTTAAAGTGTATGGTGGGGTTGCACACTTAAGGTGATTATCCTAGGTGGGCCAAGGAGTGGTGATGAAATCCACCCTTGATCTTATAGGGGTAGGGTGCCCTTACTAATTAATTTTCACACACCATGGCAATTCGATCAACATATAAACCACCTTAAAGCATTAGACGTGTCCTAAAATGCAATTGAAAGCAATAAACTAATGCAAAATCCTAAAGTGCAACAATTATAATAGATGCTTTCTATATGCAATTTAACTACCAACCAATGCAAATTATTCTAAATGCAAACCCTAATCTATAAAATAAATGAGTGAGAAGACTTACAGTGAGGTTTCTGATGAAGATCAACTATGGGCCACCTTATCCCACACTTGCCCTGTATTATTACAACCCTTTAAAATTGAAATAGAAAATACAAATTACAAAGAGGCCTCACTACAAGATTCACTCAAAAATAAAAATCCTAATCTATGAAAGCAAGGAAAATCTAAGTGATGATGCACCACTCCAATTTCCTGAAAAAGAAAAATAATAATTAGTACCAAATTCAGGAAATAAAGTAGTTATGCAACTAAAAATGCCTAAAGATGCACCTAAGAATGCCTAAAATGCAATTCCTAATTTTTTTTTTTGAATTTTTACTTAAATTTTATAAAAACTCCATTGCAAGTCCCCAGCAACGGCACCAAAAACTTGTTGATTGTTTAACCACAAGTGCATGGGCTATTGTAGTATAGCTTATGCAAGTACGGGTCGATCCCACGAGGACTTGATTTAAAATGATGGATTTTTCAATAAAATTCAATTAATAAATGAATAAAAACAAAGGCTATACTAACAATAAAATAAAATTCAGATTTATTCAATTGTTGCAATTTACACAATTATTTATTCAAAAGAAAATAGAAATTGCTACTAAATCATCTATCCTTGATTAGCTTGTCCTAGATTGCACTGTCCTTGAATAGTCAAAATGTGAATAAAACAAAACAAGAATAGCACAGGGACATAGATGTAATTAAAGTGAGGACACATTGGGAATTCTTGAGATCTGCTAGGGGCAGATGTGTAAATTTCTGGGGTTCTGGTTTTTAACAAAAAACTAGGAAAACGTGGAGTTTGAGGAAGAGGAGAGAAGAAGAGAAAAGGAAGAAGAGAAGGAAGAAAGGAGAACCGCTAGGAATGGAAACCTAGTTTGGGTTTCCTGTCCTGGACCGTCTAGTGAAGAGAAAAGAAGGAGATAGGCTGGTCGGAGGAGAAGAGAAGAGGGAAAAAGAAGGAGAAGAAAAGGAGATGGGAGAAAACCGGAAGAGAAGATGGAGAAGAATGGAAAAGCAGGAGGAAACTCAACTTGGGTTTCCGTCCCTTGGCTGTCCAACTTGGAGAAGAAGGGAAGAAAGTGGCCAGAGAAGAATAGGAGAGGGAAAGGAAAAGAAAGAGGAGAGGAAGGAATCGAGAGAAAACCCTATGGCCGTCCGACTCTGGGAAGAGATGGGACTCGATCTGACTAGTGGAGAGAGAGAGAGAGAGAGAGAGAGAGAGAGAGAGAGAGAGAGAGAGAGAGAGAGAGAGAGAGAGAGAGAGAGAGAGAGAGAGAGAGAGAGAGAGAGAGAGAGAGAGAGAGAGAGAGAGGTGGGAAAGGAGAAGAAGAGGGGGTGCGACAGGTTGGACTAAGAAACAGGAAGAGAAAGGAGTGAGAGAGATAAACAGATGGGAAGAGAGCGGGAAAGAGAGAGGGCATAGTGAGTTGGGGAGAAAAGGAGAAGGAGATAGTGAGGGGGAAAGATAAAGAAAGGAGTAGTGAGATGTGGGAGCGAAGAGAGAGGGCCAGCCTAGCCTCCCAAAGGGAAAATCGTCCTCTTGGAGAGAGGAGAACTCAAGTATATGAAGAGGGAGAGAGAGAGAGAGAGAGAGAGAGAGAGAGAGAGAGAGAGAGAGAGAGAGAGAGAGAGAGAGAGAGAGAGAGAGACGTGAAAGAGAGGGATAAGAGGGAAAGAGAAAAGAGAGGAGTGAGAGATAGAGAGTGAAGAGAAATAGGGAGAAAAGAGAGGAGAGATAGAGGCAAGATAAGAGAGAGAGAGAGAGAGAGAGAGAGAGAGAGAGAGAGAGAGAGAGAGTGGGGTCCACTAGCTTCCTGGTCTTGTTAGAACTTTGAAAGAAGAGAGTCTTCAAATTTGTTCTGTCTTAGGACTTCTTCAAAATCCTCTTTTTCCATGAAACTTCATCATCCTCATCTGATATCCTTGATTCGATATGGAGCATCCATGCCTGAGTTGACTGATCTACAATGCACATGAACCAATTAGAATGATCTAAACCGTTCAATATTCATCTAATTAGCTTTGATGATTATCTGACTGTTAATTTTGCAATTTAACAGTTGATGGCCAATTAAAGCTAAAATGAAATATTTTATGTAAAATCTTAAAATTAATGGCGTAGATGCTCTAATTGAACACTAAATTAGGGGTATTTTGACCAAAATTGAACGCTTAACAGTGATTAATATGGAATATGATGATTTTGAATATTGTACTTGTGAATTATATAATTCCACATGTTCTTGAATCCCCTACCAAGCATAGCTTGCTGAGATATTGTAAAAGTTTGAATGTTTATAATATCTCAGATATAGAAAGAAAAGAATGAAGGGATATGACATGGGAAGATGAAGACTATATTGTTGATCAAGACTATGTACATTTGTGAAAGGACTGGATTGTATTTTGATTTGTGTATTTTGGACATAAGATGTAACAAAGGGGCTGTGTATGTGAACCACTAGATCGATCCTACAATTTTAATAGAAATGAAATTCTATGAAAATTTATGTTGTATACAAAATTATGTATATGTATTGGAGTGAAATGTGGCATTCGGGTTTTTTGAAAAGAATTTTAATGAAAATGCTTCTGCTCTTTAAGTTTTCAAAATTTTTGTAAAATTGGTCGACCACCATTTAAAAATAAATAATGAAAATTATTTAAAAAACCCAAGTCATCATATTGTAGATGATCGTTATGATTAAATATACCTTCTTGTTGATAATAAATCTTATTATTCTATGAATGAATGAATATATTTTATTAGGGATTAACAAAAGATTGTGAAGTCTAAGATGGATAACGGAGATTGCATCACTTCCAAGGGAGGAGATGCACTATCCTTGTACATCTCATCCAAGGATGGATTTGTATCACATCTCATGCACCATTTAAGGGCTGCGATGAGATGGCAGATGCACCCCTTCATAAGTGTTTTCAAACTATATTAATAGAGACTTTAATCTTGAATTGAATAAGGGAGAGTGCTTTTCATTCAACAGAGGAGATGCACTACCCTCCATGTTTTCATCCAAGGGTGGACAAGTATCTCATCTCACACACCGAACAAGTGCTATGAAGGTAGATGTATCCCTTATGGATGGGTTTTGATCTATGCTAAAGAGAAAGTTTTACCTAAGGGAAAGTGCGTTCCATTCAAGGGAGCACACGCACTGCCCTTGCTCGTCATTCAAGGGAGGAGATGCTCCCATCCACAAACACCACTTTGGGTTTTACATATGGATGGTAGATGTGCCTCTCTTTAGATGATTCAAGTTAGGAATGGTGAGTTTTGAGTTCACAAATCTTAAGGATTAACAATTATGAACTTTGATGAAATAAACTCAATCCAATAGTCCATAGGAAGTGAACAGATGGTTGGAGGATTAGATCAAGATATGGATAAGGCTAGCAATCAAAACCATTAAGAAAAGTAATAATAAGATAGAGTAAGAATACTAGCATGCTTAAAATAAAAGAGACATCACTTTAAGATGATTCGATGGAGTAGAAGAGTGCGCATCGATTGTGTGCCATGCATCACTTCAACTCAATGTCTAGGATCATTTGGGATGCTAGATGACAAGATGAAGTGATGAATAATTCTGAGAATGATATCTAAACGGGTATAAAAATCTTGGAAAGAGGAAAGGTTGAAAAGTTGTAGGCATTTATGGTTTTCAAAAGGTTAGCATAGTGCCACCTTTGCATGGGGTGCCATGCACGTTGTCTACCACCACGCATGCATGGTGGAACGTGGCATGTAAGGTAAAATGCAAAAGGGTAGAGTTTTGGTCCCAAAATTATCTTGATGGAAAGATTCATATATGCAATATGTTTGGTGTTAAGTTTATGGTTTTGATGAATAATGATGTATTTTTAGTTGATCGAGTTGAATGTTGAGGTTTAGATTGAGATTAGGATTGAAAAAGAAAGTTGATTATGATATTCTTGTAACAAGATTCTTGATACATGTTGAATTTGAGAGTTGATCTATGGTTTTGATCTTATATGAATTTTATATCACATTTGATATTGCTTGACTTTGCAAACATGTTTAAGTTTGAAACACATGTGATTTAGTTGATTTAAGTATGACTTTCAACATGAAATATGAGGTTTTATGTGAGAGATCTTACTTATAGTATTTTCTTGCCAAAGATGAGCTTTAGCATTTATGATAATTGAGCTAGTTTGGTATGATTTTACTTTTGTCATGTTTAACATATTTGGAAATTATTTCTTTCTAATTATGATGTTAAGAATGTAAGATGATATGATACATGGTTTATGGTGTATGATTCCTTAAATAAGCATCATAGATTACCAAGTTATGATACCTACTAAATACATATTTTTAAAAAGTTTCTAAAAGTAGAATGATATTATATTAGATGCATGATTTTGATGTGCTAAGAAGCCCAGTGGGCCTATGCTAAGGGCTAGTGATGGGTTGACCTCCTAGCCCCTGACCACTTAAAATATGGAATGGTTTCCAATGCTAAACAATAGCACTTTTCTCATTTGGTGGGGGAGACCACTATAAGTGACATGACACCCTTTTGAGATACTCCCCATGAGGATATGGTTGAAGTCCTCCTAGGATAACAACAGTAATGTGATTCAGTAGTTGTGGTCATGATCATACCATTTTCTCTTAGATTTTATGATTTTTGATGATTTCTTAGTGGTCCTGGATGAGAGGAACCCTATAATGGTCGATAGATGAGTATTCATGGCTAACTGATAGATTGATTTCACAAATGATGCCCCATATTTGATTATTTTACCATACAATATGATTTAGATTATTTAAGAATGATATACATCCATGTTTGTTATTATATATTTCATAAGGTATGAAATTATGAGGATGCTTGATTATTGCATTGCATGAACAACTAAGGTAAAGTTGTGGTTTTTCTTTATTGCATTAAAAACAGGCTTTGATAATGCATGTGTATGCTAGATGCTGAGGTATTTGACTTTGTGGTTTTAGATGTTCATAATAAGTAATTTTTACTAAACCCAATATACTAATAATATGTAAATCAACCTCAAGAGGGGTGGAATGAATGGCAGGAATCAAGTCCTAAACTACCATGAAAGAGCAAATAGAGAATTAAACATCAAAAGTGTTTCACAAAAGAAGAAGAATTCAAAAAGGATAAATAAAGTCAAGAAAAAATTAAAAAAGTGAAGAAAGATCTTTACATATTATTCAGATCATTTTATAGAATACTTTAGTAGAAGACCTTTACAAATTATTTGGATCATTTTGTTTACCTTTATACCATGTTTTTTATAACCATGTCCTAAGCCTTTCTTTGATCCAAGTAAAAGTCATGTTTGATCTTAGGAGTAGTTTGGCTTGAATGTGATTATGAGTGAGTAGGGATTTTGGTAAAGAGTAACATTCCTAATAATTCCTTTCCGTGAGTCTATTATGAGATTATTTAATTGTTCTTTTGTGTGAAATATGTGAGAGTTTAGCTTTGATGAACATTATTCTACTCACACTTTAATGAGAGATTTACCCATTTCTAAGTGTCATGAATATCTTGTGAGATTTTAAGTTTAAGCATACTTTTTTACTATAATTTAGGTTATAATTTACATGGAGACTGATAATTATCAATATATTGGCTTATTCACACACTTACACTCTAAGGATTGATGAAATAATGGAATATGTTTAGCATATGGATAGACTTTTAAAGTTTTGTTCATTTTTATTAGCATGTTAAAGTTGGAGTTTAATGAAAGTTGAATGAAAAAAAAAATTCTTTGAGATAAGAAATTTCACTAAAGTTTTGAAATGTTTAAGGGTATCATTTTTAGAAACGCTTATGAGACAACACCACATCCACTATGACTAACCTATGGGTTTAAAGGCTTTCTACATATGCTAAATGCAAACGACAACACCTACAAAAGTGGTTAGGATTTTCATTTAGATTTTGTATTTTGTAGTTTTGCTTGAGGACTAGAAAAATATAATTTTGGGGGTATTTGATATACTTAAAAATATGACATATAATATCCCTATATTTAGAAGTTTCTAACCTTGGAATTAAGTTAAATATCACTAATTAGGGTTTATATCACATTTTACTAGATTACGGTACAATTGAGAAAAATTACATGTTTTTGGCTATCAAAACCCTAAGAGAGACCAAGTTCATTGTTCAAGCAATGTCATGGTCCCACATGCCATAAATTGTGAAGTTTGGAAATTCAGAATGATAAGAGGATATTGTTATCAAAGTTAGAATAGTCAAAAACCCTAAATGACAAACGGACCTTATATATATAGAAGAGGTAGTTCTTATCAAAAGTGAAGGTGACATACATCTGATATATGCATGCAAGCATTCCACCATCTTGGGAAGCTTTTAAAGAACACTCAAATAACATACAATGGATACACAACTATAAGAGCTTTTTTTGAAACAAAATAAGTAAGAGACTGGGGCCCGCATAAAGATTTGTTTCATTTACACTCTCTCACTCAACCAAAAGAGGGTATCACACTAAGAAGTATGCGACTTTCCCAAGCAAGATGGTACATCACCCTTCTTTTCACATTTTTCAAATTAGAAAAAATGGGAAGAAATAATGAGAAATAAAGGAGGTGAAGAGAGAGACATTTATGGAAAGCTGAGGCTAATATTCATCCTTACTTTTGAAATATTCAAAGGCCAAGATTTATCCTTGTTTATTGATATCCTAAACAACTAGTGAGACTTACTTAAACAAGGATGGACTAATGAGAAGCAAGACTGGCTACCCACCTACATTTAAGGAAGAAAATGTGTTTCTCCAAGGGGAACATGTCCTGCCCTCCTTGAATATTATTTGATGGAGAAAAAATGGTCAACTAGGAGAGAATCAAGGAGGATACCTAGAGTGGATAAGAAAATCTTAGTGGAATCCAATCCATCCACTATAAGACATGCTAATCTAACTGGTGAGAATAAAGGAGCTACAAAATATGATCCTTTAGGTAAGGAAACTTCTAACCAATCAGAGCCACTCAATCTAGGGTGAAGTCTAATCCAATGGTGAGAACGTAAAGAGGAAACATACCTTAACTCTAGCCACCATCTCACATTCTATAAAAAGAGATTCAATATGATAAGCTAAGCAACAAGTAAGGAGGCACCTTTTACTAGGAGGATTGCCCCTTGATTTTGACATAAAACTTGGAGAAAACTTCCTTAACCATGCCATCATTTTCATCCTCCCATCTCCACCATCCAAGGAAGAATGCAATTCATCTGACCATCCATCCATAATAGCCCATCTAACTTCTTCCAACTCCATAAGATCGTATCTTACCTCGTTCCTTTCATCTTCATCCATTTTATCCTTTCTTCATATCTATCCCATCTCATTCCTTTGTTCCTATCCCACCTTTCCTTCCCATCCTCATCCAAATCCATGTCTCATCATATTTCCAAACCCATCCTAGAATTTAATGCAATCTACTTCCATTAATGCATTCCTTGTCCCCCTTCCTTCTGTTGCCCATTTCATCTTTGTCACTCTTCATAGCTTTCTCCTTATGATCTTAGCCATCCATGTCTTAGGCCTTCCACCTTATAAATCTAAAAATAGAGATGAAGAAGAAGTGACAATAAAGCTCTTACTTTCCCTAGATCCTAAAGCCAAACTTTGAAGAAACAAGGGGAGAGAGGTCACACTAACCATCTCTCCCTTACAACTACATGTCCACACCACGTGGAGAAGAGGTAAGAGTCTTAAACCATTTCTTTTCCTATACTCTCTCATTGTTCCCCTCTTTCATTCATTTCCCTTGCACATCCTCTTACACATTCCTTTCTCATCTCCACTCTTGCACTCATCTCCCCTCTACATTTACACACATCTCACCTTGTATTTTCTTACACACAAGGCCCCTTCTTCATTACATTTCCATGCTTCCATCCTCCTTAGTTCTACACACCTCCCTCCTTAGACTTGCACATACCACTCTCTATTACATGCATTCTTCTCCACTCTAACCTATGTGCCTCATATTTTCACCCATTCTCTCTCATTCTCCTTCCTTAGCCCTATGCACACCTTTCTTCTTAGCCTTCCATTTAATTTTTAATTAGGATTTTGGGAATGCTTGAGAAGGAACAAAACCACCTTTTGCCTCTTTCCATGGTAGCCAAGGTCCCTCCTTCCTAAATGTGGTATGGTTATGGTTTGAGGATTGATTTGGGTTTGTGGCATGGTGGGAGACTTCCCTCTTTGTTTGCAATTACAAGTCATATGCCTAAACAAGTAAACATAGTTGCATTGATGATATTATTTGGCAGTAAGTAAGTGTATTTTGGATGGATTGATGTGTACAAGCCCTTGTTGAGTGACTCAACAAAGGAGCTCTAAAGCAGAAGTTCAAGCCTAGTGTATGGTAGAAGAAGCGTACATGTAAAGATAACTTATTGAATGACACAATATAGGAATCCTATATTAGACACTCCAACCAATTTAGGGAATTTTCATTATTTGCCTTGCTTTTATTCTTTTCCTTTATTTATATACTCAATTCCCTTCGAAGAAATTTTCATTAATGAAAGTATTTTTTATTTAAATCCTTGCTTAGTCAGTTTACCTTTCTAATTTTATTTAAAGTTATTTACTTTCTTCAGTCATTGGCTAGGTTAAACTAGATTACCATAGCTTTTAATTGAATTTGTCAACTTTAGAGTCTTTGCAGATTGACCTGTATTTGGCAGTCTATTCTACAATAGAACTATGCACTTGGGCTAATAATTTAAAACATATAAGGTAGACTACTTCTGATTTGATCATCCTCACCATGAGAGTGGTGTAGTTTGTTGGTAATCATAGGCAAGCATAGATGGGTGATGTTTTCCAGTATGTAAATAGTGACCACCTTTGAGCTTTGAACATGCTTTGCATATCGGTCATCATTAATGGTTCATACCATTACTTATGAGGCTTGTGGTGGGACAGTGCCACTAAGATATGTCTTTTGATGGTTATCTGTACAAGTGAGATTATTTGATAGTGCCATTCACTTGTGAGCATTATTTGTGATTAATGAATAAAATACTTTTTTGCATAGAATCATCTAGTTGATAATTGTTTTGTATTATATATTGAACATAAGATGCCATTTGAATGCCAAGGTTTTCAAACCTATTTAGGGATTTTCCCAGTAAGTATTCATTCTCAATTGCTACAACATTTTTAGGTGAGGATCATAGAATTGTGCATAGATTGGATAATATAAGGGTCACAAAGGATAGAAGCATTTGAGAAACATATGATAGAGCGACTTTGAAATTTCTTTAGTTAGTAGAAATTAGAAACTTGAACATTTATTTAAGTTTATTCTCGATGGACATGTAGTAACATTGATTATTATTTGTGTAGCATTTATGGGATTATTAGTTGCTTTGTGGTTGTGATAGTGGATCATAAATGTGCTCTTATTATATAGTTTACTTTGAATGTGTGAGAAGTTTTTGTTAGGAATGCTTGGATTTTGAAGAAGTGGTTTCAAAAAAATAAGTATATGATGCTCATATCTTTTGAAAAATATTTAAAAAAAATAATTAAGGATACCCTAACATTTTTAGAAGATTTTTATTGGAACTTATTCTAAAAAAAACTCAGGTCATCATAGTTCATATCAAAACATTGTTTAGACTATTCATAGCCAACCAACTAGTACCATAAAACATCAATATTAAGTTTATAAGTTTTAGGTTGAGTAGTTAGATTAAATAGGAAACTTTTAGGACTTCTCTATTGGTAAACATATACAGATGGTATAGATAAGAAAACCATGAATGCTAAATAATTAAAAGTGATTCTGAGTTCCACTAGAGAACATAGAACTAAAAACTTACCAGCTATTTTGTTTATGAAAATCTGGATGCCTCTAGAGAAGAAAGGAAATGAGAAACAATCATTTCCCAATACTACCAATAACAATAAAAGTTGGACATATATGATGGATGAGTTAGTTAAACTCATTCTCTATCGATTAGTGAAACGATTTTAGTCTTTGGATCCATCATCTACAAAATCTAGGAAAAAGAAGAAGGGAAAAGATGTTAGGTGTTTAACATGCAAGGGATATCATATGGGAAGACCTTGTAAGCATTAGGAGATTCAGTATTTTGGATGGAGTGAGTATGGACATTTTATCCATAATCATCCCAAACAGAAAAAG
The DNA here is from genome assembly GCA_035236585.1 of Warburgia ugandensis. Classification (NCBI taxonomy): domain Eukaryota; kingdom Viridiplantae; phylum Streptophyta; class Magnoliopsida; order Canellales; family Canellaceae; genus Warburgia; species Warburgia ugandensis. The sequence continues at coordinate 37,859,517 of CP141137.1, forward strand.
GACTAGCAACCCCATTTAGAGTTAGTTGTAAGGAGTTGGGAAGCTTCTCTTTTGATTTTTTATAGGCATACTAGAGTGATAATTATTTTGGTTTCATACATTCTTTTATTTTATAAAATTGTACATTATGTAGGGCTATATGACATAATGATTTGACTTTGATCTATAGGTTAGTACATAGGTAGAAGCAATAGTGAACAGTCAGAAGTACCATGATGACGATGGAAATTAGAAATGATGTCAACCCATAAACTGAGTATCATAGTGTGTAGCAGATGTGGAGTAGAGGTATTTTGAAATGTCCACTAAGTTATCATGAAATTTCAAGGAAAATTTTAATAAAGTGGTTAGGATATAACATCTCAAGTTTTGCCTCAATAAATATGTTGAATTTTATGGTTATGTCCATTAATGTAAGTTGTTTATGTGATAATCTTATGCATATGAGAGACTTAGATCTATAGTTCAAAACACTTTCAACATGCTTTGGGGCAAATTTAGGGAAAAAGGAATACCTATTGAGATGGATTAAGTATGATCAAAATCATTGAAGATATGATGTCTAGGATGAGTTATCGTAAGGACATGCAAACCAATAATGGTGTTAGGGTGAGGTGATAATCACATGATGAGAAATGAAGGGTCTAGGATTAAGTCTATCTAGAATTGGATATAGGAAATTAGGAAACATAAAGAGAGTGAGACATCTTAGATATTTAAATGGATGGATGAGATCTTAAGTGAAGTGACGTAAGAAATTATGGGAAAGAATTGCTTTAGAGCATGTGAGATTAGTTATAGAACTAGATGATGGATTTCATTGAGATAGAGGACTATGATCAAATCAAAGAGGATACATTTTGGGAGAGACAACCATCAAAACATGAAATTGTGGAGCACAATTGGGTTAGATAACCATAGGCTAGCATAAGATGTTTGTTTGTAATCATATAGGTTCACACAAGATGACCCAAGTACACATGTTAAAAGCTTGTGAAAGTCCTAAAGGGACTAGGACTCTTAAAATGAACTAGTTAAGATAGGTTAAGACACTTAAATAGGAGCACCCAAGTTGAGAGATCCAAGGAGGCTAGGAAACAAGTGATAGTAGGTTGTTTTAGCCATGAGTAGTGCAATCAGTTCATCCCAATGGCCCATAATAGAAAAATGTAGGAGAGTCCCATTTCAATTTGGGCTCCTTGAAAAAAGGATAATTTAAGCAAAAAACATGATTACTATAAAGTGAGTGAGTTAGAGAGTGAGATAATGAATATTAAGAGAGATGAAAGGCTAGGATTATAACATGAAGAATCACCTAACTAGACAAGGATGAGTAGGTATAATTGGTTAAGGAAGCATGACCCACACTCACTTACACACAGTTGACAAATGAAAGCATAAGTAGATAGCGCAACTGCCTTAAGAAGATATGCCAGATTTTTAGCTCTAGGGGAGATGCTTATTGTTAAGAGGCTTAAGATAGTAAAAAATGTAAATTTAGATGAATTACAATAGGTGATTTTAGTGGGAATTAGGTTATGAAAATAAGAGTCATAAGTGCATAAGGAGAGGGTGTAGCATGGGATTAAGAGTTGAGAGAATGTAGGGCTGAAATGCAACCCACAAAATATGGAACTTACATGGATTATATTACCAGGATGGTGGACAAGTTAAGAAAACCAATTAAGCTAGATTACATGGGATTGTTTGAACATGTTTCCAATAGTAAGTCAACACATCTAGGGCAGCCCAATGCCCACAAGTCCAAAACTATCCGAGAGTCCTAACTAGTGTAGGACTCCTAGGTTAAGTTAAAGACCAACAAATTTTGTTGACCTTTAATCAAATACAACAAACCTAGATACCTCACTAAGGCATAGAGGATTAGGAAAAATTATGGGACTCAAACACCTAATCAAATTATGGAACCAAGGAAGAGAAAACTTATAAAGCAAGAGATGTCCCAACCTAGGGATGTTTTTGTAAGACATCTAGGATGAAAGAGGAAAAAGAAAGAGAGAAAGGGAAAACAAAAGAGAGAAGGAGAAAGAGAAAAACATAGGTAAGGAAAGTGGTTTAATTCCTACATTAAGATTTTTAGAGAATTTCTACTAAAACAAGTAAAGCAGTTTTTAAATTAAGTTCATGCTAGATTTCTCCATGAAATGAACTACATTCATGTGATCGTTTTGCTAAGATTTTGTGTATTTTGCATGTATATTGATTGTAGTTGATTCAGTAAAATCTTTTTATTGTGAATTCTTCAACACACATTATTGCTTCTTAACTAATAGTAGTCTATTGTTTCATCTCACAATTTGGACTTCATATTGAATGAACTTTTTTTCTTAAACCTATGTCAGATTGTTCCTTTTTTATTATAAACAAGATAATGAGAGTTTTATTTGGGAATAAGGTTGAAATCTTGGGAGAAATTAGGGGTCTTTATCACTACTTAGTATTGTGAATATATATAGTAGAGTTGACATTAATCCATTAATTAAATTTTAATGAAGTTGTGATGGGATTTGACTTATGAAAAGATCAAAGGAAAATTAGTTAAAAATTTACTGACCGTAGTCTTGAGGGACAAGCTAAAAACCATGTGAGTAAATATAGCTGAATCGAACACTAAAAGGTGGACTTTTACCACAAACACTTACCCATGTGTAATATATTTGTCATGAATATCTCAATTAAAATTTAGTGAATTTTTTATAATATTTGACCCGATAATAGATCAATGCAAAAATAATGAATTACTGCTTACAATCCTACAATTATGACACATCTAATAATGGTTTGGGTATCAAACATTAGAATTTTTTAATCAAACTTTACAAGTATTTCATAAACTTTATGAGTATATCTCATTCAAATTTTGGTGGAATATATATGAAATTTGATATTGGAAAAGGGTCAACATAAATGGTAGGTTACTGACTTCCTAGTGCAATTTATTATTGAGGTTAATTGGGAAGATTTATGATTTGGGTATAATCTAGAATTTAGCTAGGGTTAAAAAATATATAGATTCTAAGTTAGATTGGTTATTGGTTATAGGTACTAGATTGGATGGTAGACACTTTAAGTGCTAAATTAGGTACAAGATGTTTGTTCTACTCAATAAACCTCAATTAATGGATTGAAAAATAAAAAATCCACAAAATTAAACAAATAACTAACCTAACAAGAATTAGCATACACATGACATTATTTGTAGTCTACTCTAGGTATACATGGGTTGTAAAGGTGCACAAAATCTTATGATGAAGTTGAATTAGATTAAACACACTTTACTAAGCCTTTGAATAAGTCTCTAATAATTAATTTGATTTTATTATGGTACTAAGTAAAAGCTTTGAATTATTTTTTTTAGATTTGCATTTTTAGTGACAAATCAATATATATTAAGCAAAGAAGCATATGACAAGATTATGGGAAATTAAGTGATTTGTGAACTCTTATGACTGTGTGCTTTATGAGTTATAAATACCATCTATGATGTGTTAATGATGAGCACGAGCATCATTAATGAGCTTATGTAATTGGATATTTTTGGTAGCTTGATTTGGCATATATTAAGTAATATGTTGATATTTGAATGATCATGCTCATGCTATGTGATACTTCTTTGGTTGACTTTGTATAGGGAGTTAAGTGATATATGCTCATATATGGACCATATGTAAGTGAGATATTTGATATGGAACTATGGTGTTGAGCTATTTTGCCTACTACAGTTACTCATGTAAGGTTGTTATGCCCTAAGACCTATGCTAGGAGGGTTCCGATTGGCCACTGTCCTTCAAATAGGATACCTGCCTAGTTACTACCCCTTTAGAAAAGTATGTGTCATGGGCAGAGTACTTTCGATCTGGTCCGCCTCCCATGAGAGCAATGTAGCCTATTTGTATTTGTGAATGTGTGTAGATGAGGGATGTTTTACACTACATGCATGGTGACCATCTATAATAACCCCAATTTTTGTAAATTGATTAAGAAAATCAATTTAGTTTGAATTTACAAAAATTTTGGGTAGAATATTAGGTTATTGGAAATAATCTTTTTATAGAGATTAAAACATGAGTTAAAACTTATAAATTATGAATGTACTTAAAAAACTTGATTGAAATGACACTAAGTAAGTTCAATTCCAAGTTCGGGAGAATAAAACAAAATTTTCTCCATAAAAGGGCAAAATGGTCCTTTAAGACCTCCGTGGGACCCACAAGGGGACAACAAATGAATCCAATGGCTAGAAAACAAGTAATGAGTGGTCAAAACACTACCAACTAATAGTGGAGAAGGAGGTCATAGTGGAGGATCCAATGCTAATTTATCCTCCAAAAATGTTCATAAAAATTACCATAAAATTATCTCGCTTCCCCTAAAAACCTAGATTCAAACTCATTCCCAAAATTTTGAAATTTCCAAAAAACTCTCTCTTTCACTTTCTCTCTCCTCTCTCTAGATTGGAACAAGAGACCTAAATTCAATTAGGCACTCTATTCCAAATCAAATCTCACCAATCCCACCATCCACATGATCCTAAATGATTTTATCTACAAAATTCCTAGAGAAATTTCAAGATCCAACAGCGTAATCAAAAGAAAATCACAAAACAAGCAGTTATTGAATGATCTTATCATCAACGGGTTATTTCTTTAAAATTGGGCTTCAAAAACTAAGTTTTCTCCAATAAGGTAGGTGGAAACTCTTCCCATACTTATTTCATATTAGTTTATATAATTTTCATTTTTCTAAAACTAGTTTTAGGAAAAAATTATAAAAATCAAGTAAGGACAAGAACCCTTCATTTCTGTATGATGGAGGGCTCAGATGGAAAATCTGAGCCATCCAATCGATCTAGAAGGACCCAAAACACCTAGGGTAGGATTTTTAAGAAATTTAATTAAGTTTTGAGCCTTTGATTGAAGAGAAATTAATTGGACGGTCCAAAACAGACCATCTGATCTTCCTAACAAGATCGAATCTTGAGATGCCTAGCGGAACACTACATGGAAATGCGCCCTACGGGAGCATCTTTGCCCGCATGCTCTTCATGTGATGGCGTTCCTACAGAACGTTTGTGCAATAGCAACAGTCTTGGGGGAGTGCATTTCGACTTGCATCCTAGTAATGGGAGCACAGTGACCACTCCACCCGACAGAACCCACTATGCCCAAACAATCTGGGCCGTCCATTCTGATGGGCCCAGGTCAAATTTGGACCCTCAAAACAACTGTGAGCTTGAATCTTCAATTGTGGAGTCATCTGAACTCCAAATCAAGATCAGAAAGAAGCTATGAAAATCTTGTAATATCTATTTTCTTCTAAAATGATAAAATGGTAAAAATCTTCAAAAATTTTCCTGTTTTGAAGAAATAAGCTTTCAATGTTCATGATCTTCAATATCTGAGATGATCAGATCTTGGGGATCTGATTTAAGGATGAAATAATGTTGAAATAAAGTGATATCTAAGATTTATTACAACAAATATAAGACAAATTAAGAAATCTACCCTTTATGGTAGAAAAACCTTAAAAATACAAAGGGACCCTCTTGGTCAATGAGATCAAGCATGATCAGGTCCTTTGGATGGGTTGTATGAAGGGAATTATGATGGAATCCAGTGAGATCATGGATTAAATATGAAAAAAAAATAAAATTAATATGATCTATGGACCTTAATGAAGTAAAAGCCCTAAATGTAATTAAAACCCTTGATCTAAAGGAAAAGATCTAAAATCTAATGGTTGGATCATAAGTAAAAGTTTTTAATAATCTTAATCTAATTAGTTTACTTATCTTTTATTTGATAATCGAATTGTAAATGTGATTTATGTTATAAATTAAGAAGCATGATAGTGTAATTCTTAAATTTTAGCATGCTATGCTCTATATGTTACTAGATTGTTATAATAGGTTGGTAATTTAATTATGTTAAGATCATGTTAGTTTGAAATTAAGATTTTAGAATGATTCCATTAGATTAATAGTAAATCTTCATGTATTTCATAACTTAGGATCATGCTAGTTTAAGTATAGTTTTATTTCATTAGGTTAAGTTACATTCATAGGAAGCATGTTAGTATAAATAGTTGTTAAATTTATAATGGATTTATGCTTTAAAGTTTATGATTTATTTATTGTCAAATTTTATTAGTAGATTCAAATGTTAAGTAGTTATTAAGATATAATAAGCATAAATCACCAAAAATGTAAACTAATGGAATATATAGATTCATGGACAATTAAGATGAGTGAATGACTTTGACTTAATATTAGTAAGGGCTATAGTTAGTAAGACAATACAAGGATTATCAAATCCTTGTCCTAAACTAGGAGAATAATAAACCCCATGAATGACATTTTAAATATTCATGCATTTAATTAAAATCAATTCGAACGAGTCCTTAGGGTTAAAATGCTCATAGGAACCTTATGAAAAGTTGAGCTAAGGTCACGTTAGTGAATATTGAACATGGTGATTAAGAGGATTCTCTAATAGAGCCTCACTCTTCCCCTACCTTCTGTTGACATTTATGAGGTCTAAAAGCCTCCTTATGTGAGGATTGAAGTAACCACTTTGTATTCAGCCATTCAGCTAGTAAGCCTTAGTCAATTAGAAATAAGAGGAGCTGTCTAGATTAGGGATGGTATAAGCTATCTTCAACCAGTAAAACATTAACTGCCTAAATAATAATAATAAGAGCGTAAAAGGTTAGTAAATTATCTAATTCTAATAAAAATTGTAAGTAAGATAAGGATGATCAAACAAGATCCATAGGATCTTGAATGATTAAGAACAATAAGAATCCTAATGTCATATTTTATTATGTATCTATGTATATATGTTGTAGACAAATCTGTATAGAGAATCCAAACCCTTATCAAATATGATTCAAGGATGAGAACCAAGATCATCCTCCTTAGGGATGATAAAACAACAGAACTTAGATCAAAGAAGAACTAGATGATAGGAGATCTAAGCCCTTGATCTTTATCAACAAGTATAAATTGTGAACAAAGGATCTATGAAAGATCAAGATCAAAGAAAAGGAATACATAAAGACTTAAAATAGAAAATACTTAGATTTGAAAGATTAGAATATCATTCTAACCATCAGATCTATTGATCAATAAGATAGACACTATCTGTGGAAGATAGATCACAATAGGACAAAAGATCTAGATCATTTATACCAAAGGATAAGATAAAAAATTTGAATATAGATAGGATAAAAAAAATATAGGATTGTTTAGATTGTATAAATATTGACAGTATGTATGGATTTACATATTACATATATCAGTTAGGATCATGGAAGATCTAAAGAGATGGATCACTACTTGAAGGTAGGAGGATTTTATGAATGCATCTACATAAGATATACATGTTGAATACATGATCTTACGTCTAGAAATGTTGACAAGTGTAATGTAAATACTTGTATTAAATCCCATGGAAACCCTTATGATCCAACCAAAGCACATATGAAATGGTTATGTTAGAATTGAGGAAAAATATCTAAGTGAATAGGGAATTAGAAGATATTCCAGCCTTAAGTAAACAGACAGATTGTCTGATACATATGAGAATTACTTTACACACAAGCATGGAGGATTGTGGTTTTATTTTAGATGGGCATATGCCTGGGGATGCTATGCTAGGAGCATTACTAGGGTTTGGCCACCTACTCTCTGAAACTTGTTATGATATGGATACCAAGCCTAAGTGAAGCTAAAAATCGGGTGGGGCAATTATGGGAAGGCTGCCACTGTGCTAGCCATGGTCCCCCTCATATGGGCCTGGATATTGTGATTTCCACCAAGGATGGTATAGGTGGATTATTGGGCAGTTATCTGGGCACGTTAGTATGGATTATGACTACACGCATGTAGTCCTTTAAGTATTTTTGCATTATAATGCATGGCATAGTGAAATGCCTTATGATATGGCATGATGAGATGCTAGGTAATTGTGGATTATCGATACTACCCAAATGAGGGAGTATGTCCAGCAAAGTCTGGATGATCTATCAACTCAGTGTCAACTGAGTATGATTATGTTTTGAGATATTAACTATTTTTCACAATTTTGATTGTATATATATATATATATTTATACAAAGTATACAATATGTATGTGTAAGGATGTAAATATATGACCAAGTAAAGAGATTGATCCATTAGTATGAATAATGGTATTATGAAGTATTAGGATTATATTGTCAAATTATTATTCTTCTTGAATCCCCTACCAGGCATAGCTTGTTAAGATATTGTAAATGTTTGAATGTTTACAATATCTCAGATGTAGAGAAGGAGAGTTATGAGCTCAAAATTGAAGAAGATTTAGGAGAATAATCATTTGGGTATACGCCTTGAAGACATGTATTTTTATTTGAGAGCATTTTATTGTATTGAGAGTTTTTATTGTATGGTGAGCTTTGAAATTTGGATTATGTAATTTGGACAAGTATTATAATGATACTCGGGCTATATTGTGAACCATTGGATGGATTCTGGAATTTAATAAAAGTATATTCATTCAATGAAAATTTATCTTGTACAAAAATTCTATTTATGCTATGTATGAAGTGATGACTTGAGTATTTCAAAACAAGTTCTAAAGAAAAGAAATTTTGCTGCTTTGTTTTGCAAAATTTTTTACTACTAAGGGCCCTACCTTTGAAAAATGTATTACAAAATATGTTACAAACACTCGAGTTGCCACAGTTGGTATCAGAGCCATTCATCCAGTCACAATATAGTACCCTCATGTCCAATATGAAGATGACAATCCAATTAGAGGAGGAGAAATAGTGAGTGAATAAGAAATAAGATAGTATTTAATGAGAATGAGTAGAGAATGAGTTATGTGATTAACTCATTAGTTGAGAATGAGTATAGGAAGTGTTATGTGATTAATTCATTAGGTGAGCATGAGTTAATGTAATTAACTCATGAAGTACTAATGGAGTATAAGTAGATATTATTTAGTGAAATAACTAGGAGTACTACTTTGTAAGTTAATGATATCAACATAAGGAATAGTAAGTTAAAGAAACAAGGAAAACATTACAATAGAGGAAGATGCAATATTCAAGAATAACTTGAAATTTTAAGTAAAGATACTTGTAGAAATTACATTAATTCTACTATGTGTGTGTGTGTGTGTCTATATATATATAACTATTATTAGGTGAAATAATGGAGATTAAGAAAAAGAGATGATAAATTGGTAAAATATAATGGAAAGAATGAAGAAGGATAAAATCCAACCTTTATAGGAAAGGCGAAATAGAAATTTATGAGAAATAGATATTAAAGATAAAACCTTAGAATTATTACAAAATTCAAAATCAATAATAATAAATAATAAATATAAATGTAAGAGTTACAATTGCTACATATATATAGTATTATGACAACTAGTTAAAGGATTTAATCATCAAAATAGAGATGATCATACTTGAGAAGAATTTAAGGAGATAGATAAAGATTTTCAAAATTGGTGGATGAGAAAAGAGTTTTAATAAAGACAAATAAGGAGATAAAATTTAGAGGAACATTAATTCAACTATATGATAGAATAGAAATATGAAAATAATTATGGACTATAGTAAAGAGAAGTATATTTTGCATTGATGATAAAATGGAAAGTGAAGACCTATAAATGAATATGGATATTAATATGATGAATTTAGGGAATATTGATTCAACTTATATGATAGATTTAGTGATATTGAAAGAATTATGGAATATAGTGAGGAAAAATACATTTTGTAAGAAGAGATAATTACTTCCAAATATTGGAAGATTGTTACAAAGAATAATAATTGAAATTATAGAATCCAATCAATATGTCATTTTGGTAGATAATCTAAGGACTATACATATTAGAAAATATATGTCAAAACTTGTTTAAGTTGAAGAGGAATGAGGATGAGCAATAGACGTTAGAATGGAAAAATATGAAGTATTGAAAGATTGGTGAAAATGAGGAGTAGAAATTTAGTATACTAGTTAAGAGAAGTAGGAAGTTGTGAACAACAAGATAACTCAGTTTAAGAGTTATTAATCCTTTTCAAAAGTCTAGCAAAGAATTAGGATAAGTCATTAATGCATTAGCATTATTAGTGAGATGTGTACTTATGTTAGTAAATGACCCCAAAATATGATTTTCTACCTTTGAGGGGAAGGTAACATGAACTATGAATGAAAGGAAATGGAGGTTTCCTTAACTGGCAAGGCCACATTAGCAAACTTATGAATGAGTTAATGAAAACTCATAATTAAGTTGCAAATTTTGAGGACGAAATTATTATAAGAGGGGAAGATTGTAATAACCCCAATTTTTATAGATTGAATGAGAAAATCAATTTAGTTTGAATTTTTAGAAATTTTGGGCTAGAATATTAGGTTATTAGAAATTATCTTTTTATAGAGATTAAAACATGATTTAAAACTTTTAAATTATGAATTTACTAAAAAAACCTATCAAAATGATATTAAGTAGTTTCAATTTTGAGTTCAGGAGATAAAACAAAGTTTTCTCTATAAAAGGGTAAAATGGTCCTTTCACATCTCTGTGGGGCTCACAAATGAATCCAATGGGCAGAAAACATGTAATTAGTGGTCAAAACACTACCAGCTGATAGTGGAGAAAGAGGCGATAGTAGAGGATCCAATGTTAATTTAATATTCAAAAGAATTAAAACATAATTATTATGAGTAATTATGAAAAATTCAAAAGCATCTACAAATACATCCCCCAAAATCATCCAAAAATGTTCAAAAAAATTACCGTCAAATTATCTTACTTCCCCTAAAAAACTGGACCCAAACTCATTCCCAAAAATCTCTCTCTTTCACTTTCTCTCTCCTCTCTCTATATTGAAAAATGAGACCTATATTCAATTAGGCACTTTGTTCAAAATCAAATCTCTTCAATCATACCATCCATACGATCTTAAATTATTTTATCTTCAAAATTCCCAAAGAAATTTTAAGATCCAATGGTGCAATCAACGAAAAATCACAAACAAGCGATTATTGGGCAATCATAAATCAACGGGTTATTTCTTTAAAATTGGGCTTCAAAAACTAAGTTTTCTCCAATCAGGTAGGTGAAAACTCTTCCCATACTTATTTCATGTTAGTTTATATAATTTTTATTTTTCTGAAATTAGTTTTAGGTTAAAAAGTTATAAAAATCAAATAAGGACATGAACCCTTCATTTTTGTATGATGGAGGGCTTAGATAGAAAATCCGAGCCATCCAATCGACCCAGAAGGACCCAGAACAACTAGAGTAGAATTTTCAAGAAATTTAATCAAGTTTTGAGCCTTTGATTGAAGAGGAATTGATTGGATGGTCCAAAATGAACTATCCGATCTTCTTAATAAGATCGGATAATGTGATGCTGCATGGAAACGTGCCCTGTGGGAGCGTCTCTGCCCTTGCACTCCACGTGCGATGGCGTTCCAATGAAATGTCCGTGCAAGAGCAACGGTCGTGGGGGAGCCCGTTTTGACATGTGACCTGGTAACGGGAGCATGGCAACCACTCTGCCAGACTAGACCAGCTTTGCCTGAACAATCTGGGCCATCTATTTCAATGGGCCTAGATCAAATCTAGACCCTCAGAACGACTGTGAACTTCAATCTTCAATTGTGGAGTCATTTGAACTCCAAATCAAGATTGAAAAGAAGCTATGGAAATCTTATAATGTCTATTTTCTTTTGAAATCATAAAATGGATAAAAATCTTCAAGAAACTTTCTATTTTGAAGAAATAAGCTTCCAATGTTCATGATCTTCAATATCTGAGATGATCAGATCTTGAGGATTTGATTTAAGGATGAAATAATGTTGAAATAAAGTGATATATATGATTTATTATGACAGATATAAGATAAATTAAGAAATATACCTTTATCAATACAAAGGGACCTCTTGATCAATGAGATCAAGCATGATCAGGCCCTTTGGATGGGTTGTATGAATGGGATTATGATGGAATCCACTAAGATCATGGATTAAATGTGACAAAAACAAATGGATATGATCTTTGGACCTTAATGAAGTAAAATCCCTAAATGTAATTAAAACCCTTGATCTAAAGGAAAAGATCTAAAATCTAATGGTTGAATCATAAGTAAAAGCTTCTAATAATCTTAATCTAATTAGTTTACTTGTCTTTTATTTGATAATAGAATTGTAAATGTGATTTATGTTATAAATTAAGAAGCATGATAGTGTAATTCTTATATTTTAGCATGCTATGCTCTATATATTATTAGATTGTTATAATAGGTTGGTAATTTAATTATGTTAGGATAATGTTAGTTCGAAATTCAGATTTTAGCAGGATTCCATTAGATTACTAGTAAAATTTCATGTATTTCATAATTTAAGATCATGCTAGTTTAAGTATAGTTTTATTTCATTAGGTTAAGTTACATTCATATGAAGCATGTTAGTATAAATAGTTGTTAAATTTATATTGGATTTATGCTTTAAAGTTTATGATTTATTTTTTGTCAAATTTTATTAGTAGATCTAAATGTTAAGTAGTTTTTAAGATATAATGAGCATAAATCACCAAAAATGTAAACTAATGGAATATAGAGCTTCATGGACAAGTAAGATGAGTGAATGACTTTGACTTAATATTAGTAAGGGCTATAGTCAGTAGGACAATATAAGGATTATCAAATCCTTAGCCCAAACTAGGAAAATATTAAACCCCATGATGACATTTTAAATATTTATGGATTTAATTAAAATCAATTTGAAAGAGTACTTAGGGTTAAAATTCTCAAAGTAACCTTATGAAAGGTTGAGCTAAGGTCACTCTAGTGAATGCTGAACATGGTGGTTAAGGGGGTTCTCTAATAGAGCCTCGCTCTTCCCCTACCTTCCGTTGATGTTTATGAGGTCTAAACTCCTTATTACATGAGGATTGAAGTAACCACTTTGTGTTCAGTCATTCAGCTAGTAAGCCTTAGTCAATTAGAAATAAGAGGTGCTGTCTTGACTTAGGATAGAATAAGCTATCTTCAACCAATAAAACGTTAATTGGTTGAATAATAATAATAAGAGCATAAAAGGTTAGTAAATTATCTAATCCTAAAAAAAATTGTACGTAAGATGAGGATGATTAAACAATATCCATAGGATCTCGAATGATCAAGAACAATAAGAATGCTAATGTCATATTTTATTATGTATCTATGTATGTATGTTGTAGACAAATCTAGATAGAGAATCCAAACCCTTGATCAATATTATTCAAGGATGAGAACTAGGATCATCCTCCTTAGGGATGATCAAATAACAGAACTTAGATCAAAGAAGAACTAGATGATAGAAGATCTAAACCCTTGATCTTTATCAACAAGTATAAATTGTTGATCAAAAGATCTATGAAAGATCAAGATCAAAGAAAAGGAATACACAAAGACTTAGAATCGAAAATACTTAGATCTAAAATATTAGAAGATCATTCTAACCATTTGATCAATAGGATAGACACTATCTTAGGAATATAGATCATGATAGGACAAAAGATCTAGATCCTTTATATCAAAGGACAAGATAAAAAAAGAAGAAGAAAAGAATATAGATAGGATAAAAAATATAGGATTATTTAGATTGTATAAATATTGACAGTATGTATGGATATATAGATTATATACTTCAATCAGGATCATGGAAGATTTGAAAAGATGGATCACTACTTGAAGGTATGAGGATTTTATGAATCCATTTACATAAGATATACATGTTGAATACATGATCTTATGTCTAAAAATGTTGACAAGTGTAATGTAAATACTTGTATTAAATCCCTTGAAAACCCTTATGATCTAACCAAAATACAAATGAAATGGTTAAGTTAGAATTGAGGAAAAAACTCCGAGTGAATAAGGAACTAGAAGATATTATAGCCCTAAGTAAATCTACAAATTGTCTGATATGTATGAGAATTACTTTACATAGAAGCATGGAGGCTTGTGGTTTAATTTTAAACAGGCATATGCCTAGGGATGCTATGCTAGGAGAGTTAGTAGGGTTTGGCCACCTGCTCTCCGAAACTTGTTATGATATGAATACCAAGCTCAAGTGAGGCTAAGAGTCTAGTGGGTCAATTATGGGAAGGCCGCCACTATGATAGCTATGGTCCCCCCATATGAATATGGATATTATGATTTCCACCAAGGATGGTATAGGTGGATTATTAGGCAGTTATCCAGGCACATTGGTATGAATTTTGACTACATGCATAGTAGTCCTTTGAGTATTTTTGCATTATGATGCATGGCATGATGAGATGCTGATAATCATGGATTACCGATATTGCCCAAATGAGGGAGTATGTCCACTAGATTTTGGATGATCTATCAACTCAGTATAAACTGGGTATGATTGTGTTTTGAGATATTAACTATTTTTCACAGTTTTGACCATATATATATATATACACAAAGTATACGGTATGCATGTGTAAGGATGTACATATATGACCAAGTAAAGAGATTGATCTGTGAGTATGTGTAATAACCCCAATTTTTGTAATTGATTGAGAAAATCAATAAAGTTTGAGTTTTAGATATTTCGGGCTGAAATATTAGGGTTATTTAGAATATACTTTTTATAAAAGTATAATCAAATCATAAATACATGTAAAATTGAAATTAAACTTAGCAAACCCTTCAAAATGACTGTAAGAGCGACAAATTCCAAATTCAGATAAGAAATCCTTAAGTTTCTTCATTTCTTGGACAAAAGGGGTAAAATAGTAATTTTACCCAAAAATCAAAATATGAAACATCAAAATTTAGAATGTACTGAGAAATACGAATCCAACGCCATTAAGTACACTCAAATCCAAGATCATGGGAATAAAACCCAAACTTTTATGCATAAAGGGCAAAATGATCTTTTTACACCATGTGGGGCCCATATGGGGCCCACAAGGGACCCAACAACCAACCTTCTCAGCAGCCCACATGAAGTCATGGGTCAACAAACATCAGCTGGTCTTGGGAAAGAAAAATGGGGCATGGCGAAGAAAAAATGGAGCATGGAATACTTTCATGCCATTTAATAATAAAAAATAAAATATTATAATCATGAAAAAAGACCCAAAATGCCTATAAATACAACCCCAAAAATTCTCATAAAATCCCCACAAAATTCTCTTCACTCTCCCTGAAAATTAGACCTAAATCCCTCCCCAAAAACCCAAAATTTGCAAGAGACCTAAAATCAATTAGGCACTCTGTTCTAGATCTAATTTGATCAATTCCACCATCCAAAACTTCCCAACATATTTATTCTACAAAACCCCTAAAGAAATTTCAAGATCCAACGGTTCAAACAACGGATATTTGCAAAAAAGGTAGATCTTGGGCCATATCTTCATCAAAGGGTATTTCTTTTAAATTGGACACATAAACACCATTTTTTTTCAAATCAGGTATGTGGGAATACTTTATATAGATGTTTACTACTGCTTTATTAATTTTTATTTTACTGTAATTTATTTTGGTAATAAAAAGGTAAAAATAAAGTAAACACCAGAACCCTTAATTCAGGATGATGGAGTACTCAGATGAAAAATTTAACTCCACCAATCGATCCATAAGGGTCCAAAACCCCTAGAGTAAAATTTTCACAAAGATGTGAGAAGGTTTGGTCCCTCAATTGAGAAGGGATTGATTAGATGGTCCAAAAGGACTGTCTGATCTCCCGATCAGACGGATGACGTCCCGTGCGCGTCCATGGACGCCCTGTGCGGGCGCTTTGACATTTCAGTGTAGCAGACACGCCCGACTCATTCCGCCCGGCTTGGTTTTCAGCCTGACGATCTGGGTCGTCTGTTCCTTGGGCCCAGATCAAATCCAGGCCCTAGGAAGGACTGTGAACTTCCAGATCCAATTTCGGAGTCATCTGAACTCCAAATTGAGATCATAAAGAAGCTATTGAAAGCTTGACACCTCTATTTTCTGATGAAATGATAAAATGGACATGCTATTCAGTAAAAACTTTGTATATTAAAGAAATAAGTTTCCAATTACCTAGATCTTCAAGATCTGAGATGATCGATCTTAAAAATATATTTTAATAATGATATAATATTGAAATAAAGTGAGATCTATGGTTTCATTGGATATATATGAGATATATTAAGGGATCTACCCATTATGGTAGAAAAATCCTAAAAATACAAAGGGACCCACTTGATCAATGAGATCAAGTGTGATCAGATCCTTGAGATGGAAAGAATAAATGTTGATATGATGAAATCCAAGGAAATCATGGATGGATTATGACAAAAATAGACCAATATGATCTTTTAACCTTAATAAAGAAAATTCCCTAATATAACTAAAATCCTTAATCAAAGGAAAAGATCTAAGATCAAATGGTTGGATCATAAGTAAAGGTTTCTAAAAATGTTAATGTAATTAGTTTCATTTTATATAATAGTATTTTAAATATGATTATGTTATAAAGCATGCTAATATAACATTTAGACTTTAGCATGATATGTGATTTCATTGTTATCATAAGGTGTTAGATTTAATTATTTTAAGTACCTTGCCTCATTATCATTGAATGTTAAATTATGTAATTTTATGCTTTGAATTTATAATTCATTTATGGTTAAATAGTATTAATAGATTTACTTGTTATGAGATAAAGAGCATAAAACATCAAAAATGTATTCTAATGAGAAAGTAGAGTTTCATTACACAAATAAGAATAGGAGTACTTTGGACTTAATTAGTAAGGGCTATAGTTAGTAGGACAATATAAGAATTATCAAGTCCTTGGCCCAAATTAGGAAAAGAATAATAAATCCCATGAATGACATTATAAATATTCATGGACTTAATTAAAATCCATTAGAAAGAGTACTTAGGGTAAACATGCTTATAAGAACCTTATGAAAGGTTGAGCTATGGTCATTCTAGTGAATGATGAACATAGTGGTTAAGGGGGTTATCTAATACAGCCTCGCTCTTCCCCTACCTTCTGTTAACGTTTGTGAGGTCTAAACATGTGACGACCCGGGTTTTCCCATGCATTTTTAAATGCAATATCTAATTCCTAAGGCGGGATGCATCCCTATGTGAAAAACCATTTTATGAAAACCATGCAATGCAGCGGAAAATCTTTAGTTTTAAACTCGTTTTGAAAGCCCCGAGTGTCATTTGCTTTCACAACAACCAAAGTAATTTTTGAAAAACTTTAGAAACCATAAATGTTTTTCCCTAGGTCTTTCCAGTCACAACACACAGCCCAACTGTAAATTAATACAAATACATGTCCAAAGGGTAGAGAGTTTACTCATATGTATAGTTGTCTCCTTTGTTTATTCACTTGCTCGTAGCACTAATATCTCCTAAGGCGTCTCCAATTTGTAAACGAAACTATCATGAAAAATGTTAAGGATAGGGTGAGTATATATTATACTCAGTAGGAGTCTATCACTACTAGTTTTGCAATGCATGCTATGTTTAAAATCATACGCTCTTAAAAACATGTGCATGTTTGAACAATCTCGTTCAATATCGATATTAAAAACCACAGTCAAATTGAAATACTAATGACTTAAAGAATAGCATAATCCAAGTTGAAAGTATCATATATCATAATCATAATGATATGCATAAAATGCTCAACTGAATCCAACTCATGGATATCTGGTATGGTCGACCAACCTCATGTCATGCCATATGCAATGCAAATAAATCCTCAAACCATAGGGTCCAACTATGCCCACGACCTCGCCGCCGTGTGGTCTCCGGGTACCCGAGGACACTCGGTCATAGCCTTAACGGGGCATATGACACTTTATTCATCATAAATCATGCAATTTATGCAATCGGTTGCAAAACATGCATGCAATGCATAAAATTTGCTCATGTTAGTATCGCATTCAAAGTCATAACCCTGCCTAGAAGCCTGACAACCTAGAAGCCTGCTAGCCTAGAAGCCTGTTAGCTCTCTCTGGCCTGCCCTCATCGGCCCGCCCTCATCATCCCGCCCTCATCGCCCAAGGCTACACTTATCATGCAATATATGCGATCAATCAAGCAAAAACCTCTTTTTCAAAACTTGTCCTCTTTGGGTCTCTCACAACTGCCTAGCCCTCACAATTGCCTACCCAGCTTCTTTTGGGCACTCTAGTGTCTTTTGGTAACCCTCAAGGACATGCAAATTTTCAAAACTCAATAACCACAAATCATGCAATTATATGCAATTGTTTGCAAAACATATCTATGCATAGTGTATTTGTCATAAGCATGCTGAATTCATTTATATGCTAAACAAGTCATGCTAAACAAGTCATATACTTATACTTAAAACATGCATTCTCAAAACGATGATGGCTCTTTTAAAAAGTCTAGTAGTAATAGAGCACCTACCTCAAAGTCTCCTGGAGTCGTGTCCTTTAGCACTCAACCCATCCCTAGGTCTCATTTATAAACTCCTGGGTATGAATGGATACAAGGAGTCCTTATTAATTTTAATCTATTTAGACATTAGACCTCTAAATCTGCTGTTTAGGGTCAATGGTCCTTGCCTAATTCATTGCTAGGCTAGATCCTATGACATGGATCTACTTTCCAATAGTTAAACTCTGTAATTTATCCTTTAATCCTAATTTTTAAAGTCTCATTAGGTCTGCATGTCCTAGTTCCCAGGACACTCGTGCATCCTGGTTGGACTGCTACTGCCTCACGTGTGTGCATGCCTAAAGGCTATGCCAAGGACCGTGTTTTGCACGCGCACCTTTCATGCTCAAGTGAGATGCAATGACGCTCATCATTGCATGGATGCACCTTGTAGCATGGCGCGTCTCAGCTCCCAGGGCCCCTGTGCACCCTGGTCGAGCCAGGACCTGTGCCCCATGTCGCGTGCGCACCTGAAGGCCATACCTGGGGTAGTGTACGCACTGTCGTACACTTGGAACCCGTCCCAGGTGCACGTGGTGCTTGGCATCCCTGGGATGTCATGTTCATGCACAGCCGGCTAGAACCGATCTTGGGACATTTTTTGGCCAGGAATTTTGGCTGGAAAACGGCTGGAAACACTAGATCCAGTATGGATCTAGCCTGAGAGGAGGAAAAAAACGAAAAAGGAAAGGAGGTTGGCTTACCTAGGTAGCTTGGGGAGTGCCCTTTTCCCGATGGGTGCTCCTACTCGCCGGCAAACTCGAAGAAGGGACAAGGCCTGTCGTTCCGGTGCGACCAAGGGAAGAAAGGGGGAAAGAAGAGAGGGGAATGGGTAACTGGCCATCGTCAGCCTGACTCGGGCCTGGCCGTTGCCGAAAAACTCAGGAAAACTGGGTTTGAGACGGGTTTCCGATTTTGCCGGAAACCCCAGTCTCAAACGGCTAGAAAAATGCCAGAAAACGTGGTTTTTGGAGAGGGGAGATGGGGTTTTTATAGACCTGCTATGGCGGTGCCCCTCAATGGCGGTGGCAGATCCCTCTAGAAAAATCATGATCGAGGGTTTCTGGAGGGGTCTAGAGGTTGAAGACGACAAGGGGTGCAGTTATCAAAACGCCCCGCTACGTTTTTTGTCCTTTTTCATTTTTTTTCGTTTTTCTCTTTAATTTCTAAAAATACCCCTATATTTAAATGGCTGTAACTTCTTCATACGAAGTCCGTTTTTGGTGATTTTTGAGGGGTTGGATTCCATTTTTCAAGTAGAATCTAATGGTACTAGTTTTCTCACAAATTCCTTTATTTACTATTTTAAATAAAATAAAACATTTAACTCAGTTTATTTCCTATAGAATGTTCAATTTTCGTTAAAAATAGCGTAAATTGCTCGGGCATTACAAAATGCCTCCTTACATGAGGATTGAAGTAACCACTTTGTGTTCACCCATTCAACTAGTAAGCCTTAGCCAATTGGAAATAAGAGGAGCAGTCTAGATTTAGGCTTGAATAAGCTACCTTCAACCAACACATTAACTGGTTGAATAATAATAATAAGAGCATAAAAGGTTAGTAAATTACCTAACCCTAATAAAAACAGTAAGTAAGATAAGGATGATCAAACAAGATCCATTAGATCTTGGATGATCAAGAACAATAAGAATAAGAACACTATTGTACTTAGTATGTATGTTTAGTAGTATACTTGTTATAGTTCATTAGATTAGATAATCCATACCCTTGATCAAAGATGATTCAAGGAAGAAAACCAAGATCATCCTCCATAGGGATGATCCAATAATTGAACTTAGATCAAAGAAGAACTAGATGATAGAAGATCTAGGACCTTGATCTTTATCAACATGTGTAGATTGTCAATCAATGGATCTATGAAAGATCAAAATCTAGGAGATGGACATACAAAGACTTAGAGATAGAAAAATACGTAGATATGAATGATCTAAAGATCATTCTAAACATCAGATCTAGTGATCAATAGGATTGTTCATAATTTATATATTGACAATATATATGGATGTACAGATTACATACATCAGTCAGGATCATGGAAGATTGGGGAAAAGAGATCAATCCTTAAAGGTAGGAGGATTTGATGAATGCATACATGATTGTACTCATGATCTTATGTTGACAAGAGTAATGATAATGCTTGTATTAAATCTTTTGAATACCTTATGATCCAACCAAACACATATAAGATGGTTAAGGACTAAACTATAAGTAAATAGGAAACTAGGAAATATTTCAGCCCTAAGTAAACAGACATATGGTCTGATATATATGAAATCTATTTTACATACAAGCTTGGAGGCTTGTGAATTTGTTTTAATAGGCATAAGCCTAGGAGAATGCTATTGCTAGAGGAGTTATGAGGGTTTGGGCACTCGCTCCTTGAAATTTGATGATATCATGATACCTTACCAAAGAGAGGCTAAAAGTCGGGTGGTGGCAATTATGGGAAGGGCACCACTGTGAAAGTCTTGCCCCCCCATATGGGCAGTGGCATAATATTTTCCACCGTGGTATCAGTGGTGAACAGGGCAATTATCCGAGCACGCTAGTACGGATCAGACTACAGCATAGCAACCTTTCTGATTATTTTGCACTATGATGCATATGAGAATAGGCCTAGTGAAATGCCTTATGTTGTAGCATAATGAAATGCTAGGTAATTGTATATTACCAATATTTCCCAAGAAGGGAAATTCCCAGTATAAGATTAGTTGTAATACTCGATTGTCAAAATGAAAAGAATTGATCAGCTTAGTTGGGAATGATATTTGACTACTTTCACAAATTTAACTGGTTTACCCATGAAGGGTATGTATGTATATAGATATACATAACTTACAAAGTAAAGAGTATGTTTAAGGATAATGAGATTATGAAGTATTGGAATTACCTTGTCAATTATTATATTTCTTGAATCCCCTACCAAGCATTGCTTGCTAAGATATTGTACTTGTTGCAATATCTCAGATACAGGGGAGGAGAGTTAGGAGCTGAAGACTATAGAAGACTTGAAGAAAATAATCTTCAAGGTATACCCTTGAAGACATGTATTTTTCTTTGTTGAGAATTTTATTGTATGGTGAGCTTGAGTTTTGGATTATGTAATTTGGACAAGTATTGTACTAGATTTGGCTGTACTGTGAACCACTGGATAGATCTGGTAGTTTAATAAAAGTATATTCCTTCAATGGAATTTTATTTTGTACACAAAATGTACTTATGTTATGTATGAAGTGGTGACTTGGGTTTTCAAAACAAGTTCTAAAGAAAAGAATTTCTGCTGCTTTGTTTTATGAAAAAATTTTACACTCTTAAGGGCCCTGCCTTTCAAAATACTTTACAAATCATGTTTCAAAAACCCGGGTCGTCACAGTATGAATAATGCTATTAAGAAGTATTAGGATTATACTGTCAAATTATTATGCTTCTTGAATCCCCAACCAAGTATAGCTTTCTGAGATATTGTAAATGTTTGAATGTTTACAATATCTTAGATACAGAGAAGGAGAGTTAGGAGTTCAGGACTGAAGAAGATTTGGGAGAATAATCATCAGGGTACACCCCTTGAAGACATGTATTTTTATTTGAGAGCATTGTATTGTATTGAGAGTTTTTAATGTATGGTGAGCTTTGAAATTTGGATTATGTAATTTATAAAAGTATTGTAATGATACCCAGGCTATACTGTGAACCACTGGATGGATTCTAGAATTTAATAAAAGTATATTCCTTCAATGGAATTTTATCTTGTACAAGTTCTAAAGAAAAGAATTTTCGTTGCTTATTTTGTGAAATTTTTTTACTACTAAGGGCCCTGCCTTTCAAAAATGTATTACAAAATGTGTTACAAAAACCCGGGTCGTCACACCACCTTTGAGCTTTGGACATGTTTTGCTTGTAGGTTGTCCTCAAGGGTTTAGATCATTGTCTATGAGGCTTGTGGTAGGGCAATGCCACTAAGATCTATGTTTTGATAATTATCTTTATGAGATTATTTGATATTATCATTCACTCATGAGACATTATCTGTGATTAATGAGGTATATATTTTATGCTTAGAATACATTAGTTGATAATTGTTCTATATTATATATTGATCATTAGATGCCACTTAAAAGTCAAGGTTTTCAAAACTAGTTTAGTGATTTTTTTCACCGAGTAGTCATACTCACCCTTACAAAAATTTCAAGAAAGGATCATAGAGTTGCAATGGATTGGACAACAATAGAAGTTGCAAAGGATTACAAGCATTTGAGAAATTTACAGTGGGGTGATTCTAATTTTTCTTTGATTAGTAGAACTTAGACACTTGAATGTTTATCTATGTTCATTGTTGATGGACATGTAATAACATTGATTGTTATGTGTGGAACTTTTATGGGAGTATTAGTTGATTTATGGTTATAATAATGGATCCTGAATGTGATCTTATTATATATCTTACTTTGTATGTATGAGAACTTGTATTAGGAACACCTCGCTCTTGAGGAAGTGGTTTTGGAAAATAAGTAAATGATGCTTATATCTTTTCAAAAATGTATTTAAAAAAAAAAATTCAATGGTACCTAACATTTTCAAATGAACTATTTTCAAAAAATTGACTGTCTTTATCAATCATATCATCTTAAAACTTCTAGTTTCATCCAAATTGATAAGAATAGACCATTCATCAGTAGTTTCATTGGACAATATTTCTTTTCAATGTACCCTAATTTCAAATGGGAACCATAAACTCTATGTTTGAATCTGGGTTTTTCCCTCGCTGACTACTTCTCACCTCTGATTCCTTAAATTTTGTCAATTCAAGAGATAAGTGGGACTATACAAATTCATTCCATTAATCCTGATTATTAATCCTTTGTATTTTTATTCACCCTATGCACTTTTTCTTATGAGGGCTACTTTAGTTAAACTATTTTCAATGTTCTTAATTTTTTTCCATGTTCCATTTTTCTTGCATTATCAAAACATTTAATCAGTAGCAAATCAATTATGAAGACATTTAGTTTCTCAAGCTTTTAAATAGTGACAAAACCATAGCAAATGAGCTGCAAATCAATCAGCAAATTAATACCAAATTGTCAACAAAATAGCCACAACAACAGAGAAACAAAATATGTACACACAATAATCAGCAGAATGCTGGTTTTCAATATGCTCAACACATCTGGATTCATGTTCTTACAACAATTAGCAAAGATAGTACTCCTCTAGAAGTGTCGATGCATTAGACATCTACTCCATATGAGTTGTACTTTTGGTATAAATAATAAATAAACTCATTGACTATCATATTTCAAACAACAAAAATACTAAAATTTAACCAAGAAATTGTCAATTTTTTCTGCCAAATTTAATTCCTAATGTGGAGCCAAAATGGCAGGGAAAGATGATGCTAGTGACACCATTGAAGAAGAGTCTCGCTAGCCCAGCAACTACTGAATTCCAGTCATGATAGGAGTTCTACGGACTACTAGGCAACACTCGAGAAAGAGAAAAAGAAAAATTCCCATGATAGACAAAGGTTTCTAGATTGAAAGGTTCTTTTCTTTCCCATTGCAATTGCACTATTTTTGCCTGAATCATCTAATTTGGTTCTTAACTCCAATATTTCCAATAGTAAAACCCCCTTCTAAGCATAATAATCATCACAAAATTAATAACAAAAATGGGATACAAAAGGGAGTTTATTGTTCTTCCCATGTTTTTCTTGCCCCAATGGTCAAAATTCAGTGATCAGATAGCCTGTGTGCCAAATGCCTTATCCTTGTTGTTTCACACAACATGTACATGGGACATCGCCCTACAACCAAAAAACAAAAGAGATATCCAATCACTACTCAGCAATCATCCAAAGGATGTGAGTGTATTAAGTAGAAAAGAGAGAGGATGATATGGATTATGCATGTTTTATAAGAGAGGAGATGGGATGCTGGGTGTTTCAAAATGAGAGAAGGATGGGAGAGGAATAAGGTGTGGAAAAGTTAAAAGAAATAATGGTACAAGTGAGGCATGGGTGGGTTAGACATATGGAATGGAAAAGGTGAGGGGATGAGTTGCATTATAGGCTAAGAGATGAACAGAGGGATGCATTGAAGGGGAAGTATAGCAGGGAGGATGATAGATTGTGTGGATGTGTAAAAATGGATAAAAGGTATGTTGAAGGTGAGAGAGATAGGGATATGTAGTAGGGCACATTAGATTAAGATAGAAAGAATGGGGTGATTAGCATTGAATGATCTGAGAATGTGAAAGATATGTATGTTTGTGGGAATCAAGGGATAAGGATGGGTTATGGTATGATGCATTGTATGATGATAGATAGTAGGGAGAGGATTGTACATAAAGAAAAGAATAATGGAAAGGTGATGGGATGATACTATGCATTGGATGAGGGAGAGGGAAAGATGGATAGGGGTGATGAGTTGGTCTCCTTTTGGAATCCACTTCTCTTCCTTAGGATATATTTGTGTATGGCTTAGGGATGGGAGCACTTCCTCCTCTTTTTCTTACTTCCTCTCTTCTAATCTTGTGTTGAAGGATAGGGGGGATTGAAATCCATTCCAAACCAATGCACCCTCCAGTCAATCATCTTCTCCATGTTGAAACACCTAGAAAGGTGGGAGTTTCACATTGGATGCTCTAGAAGGATGGGAGTTTCCTTCTAGAAAACTTCCTCCTTTCCTTCCCTTATCACCTTCTTTGATGTAGCTATAAGATCAAGCATAATTATACAATAAAACTTCGTTTTTGCTTACACTTCTTATTCTACATGGAAACACTTCAAAGGATGGGATTAGGGTTTTGTGTTTCTTTTCCTCTTTATTTCTTCTCTTAGATCATGTAACAATGCTAATATCTAAATTCCTTTTCCTGTAATTTTGTTATTTTATCTTGAATGAAATGAGAATTTTGAATCATCCTCTTGAGTTTTGTACAATTGACCTTTCAAAAGATACTTAGTTGACCCTTGAAACCTTAATATTTGGAATGTAAGTGTTGAGACAATTTCAATGACACTAATTTTGCACAAAACATAGATTGGCTTGGAAAAAAATCCAAATTTTTATTAATTTTATGGGGGCATCAAAATTGATAACAGCACCCCCACCTCATTTGAGCGTTGACTAAGTAGATGGATGCACCATGCATGGAGCCACTTGACATGTGGATGGTCAACCCACCACTCGTTACCCTGATCCCTTGTCTCAGGCAACAAGCTAGAAAATAGAGAAAAGACAAGGGGTACGTGAGGAAGGGAGAAAACTTGGCAACCCACTTTCCATCATCTCCTTCACCAGTAACCTAAGCCCCTACATTCCGATTTCCAATAGTGAGCTCCCTCCATTCTGAGCATTCATTAGCACAACAACCATCCCTATTGCTTGCTCAAGAAAACCCAAAAACCACCTCCTCTTTGGCATCAGCACTAAAACCTCTTCCCCTACCACTTTCCTTCACTATATGGACCATCACTAGCCTTCCTTTGCCATCCCACAAACTCCTCTTTGGTGATCTCTCTCCCAAGGCAGCATCTGATCCACAAAGGTGAAACGCAAATGCATCATCCTTACCCTCTTCCTCTCTCTCTCCCCATCTTCCCTTGTCACTCTCCTTCCCTGTGGTTTAAGTGGTGACCAAGTCAGGGGCTATTAGCCACTGTATAAAACCCCATGTCCATCCTTTCTCTCCAATGTGCACAAAAACCTACTTCACCTCTCTCTCTCTCTCTCTTGCAACGTCTCTCCTACAATGCCAAGCTACTTGTGCACATGCACATGGATTTCCTCTCTCCCCTGTCCTTTACTCTTCTCTAATTGGTGAAGCCTGAGAAGCATGGCAGTCTTATTTCCCCTCCTCTTTTCATCTTTCACTTCTTCCTTAATTAGCACACCCACTTGAGTATGCCAAGCGCACCCGAAAACCCCATCTTCCCATCCTCTGCCACTAATGCTGCCCAACCATTCATTGTGATTAGATCGTTGATGTCTCCAAGTGGTATATCTATAACCAACCTAACCATCCATCATGAATAGATCATTGATCTATCTCCAAATAACATATTTGTGAATGAATCAGCAAACCCCATGCAATCCAACCTTAATCAATCACCAACACCCAGATATATGACCAATTTGATCCATTCATCACTATCCAACAATTGATCAGTCATCAAAACCCAAATTTATGATGGGTTAAATCCATTTATCATGATCCAACATTTTATTGGTCATCAGAGCTAGATTTGTGATCAATCTAATATGATCATCATGATCTAATTGTAGATCATTCACTAAACACTGGATCTATGGAAGATCCACCCTTTTGAGATGACCTAATAGTTGATCAACCACTTAATAGCTATTTAGCGATTAATATAAGCTCGTAATTAGATCTTGAAGTAGATTTAAGACTAGACCGTCTGATATGTGATTAGATCTGACCCCTCACTTGACCTAATAATATATCTATCACCAACACCCTAGAACAAAGACATATGTTGCCCTTTACTAAGATCTAACCCTTGATGAGCATTTGATGGCTAATTTGTGAGATCAAGCACTACATCTCTCTCTACTGATAGATTACTAGGTTAATGACTCCCTAATACACCAATTAGTCTACTTATGGATTGACAAACTAGATCTATAGATTAGTCAACTAATGAATCAAGCTAAAGGTACCACACATGAAATGAGTATAAGCATCACACGAGGTAGGTGGATTCAGATTGCTATCTTCAAAAGTTTATTAGTTTATATGTTTTGACGAAGTTGAGTTCATGCAAATGATGATGTACATGAATATTATCTTTAATTACAAAAATTATGAAAGCATGTAAAAGCTTAATTATTATCTCATTACACATTTCATTTCATCAAATTAGAAATTGAATGACTAAACTTAAACTTGAAGATGCTAATGGTATCATGGTTGTAGCACCCAAACAAAAGAGTGTAAATTGTCCCCTTTTTTTTATTAAAACTCATATGTATGTATGTATGTATGTATGTTATCTACATACACACACTTAATGGATGTCAGAGCACTTAATATGATTGCTTTTCGCCTACCTACATATGTGATATGAACTAGAGATATAGGGTTTGACATAGTTCTGACATTAGGAGAATAGAGTAGTAGGACAACTTACCTTCGTTGGAATGTACACATAAATCTAGTGAACATAATAGTATTGGAAACATGGTTTGACCCTTACATTTGCTATTGTTATATGAAAATAAAAAGTGGAAACAAGATATTATAACATCTAAAATGTCCCAATGGTATGGAATGCTAATGGTACATTAGTAACAAAGTAAAAGTTGTAGCATAGCTCAGAAAGTTTAAATTATATGAAGACCCAATTAACTTGCTAGAAGTAGTTATATTTTTAAAACTAATGTTTTTAGAATGTTTTGATGACTGATCAAGGTAAAAGAGAACTTAATATGTTAAGACTCATACTTATAATCAAGAGTGAAATATTAAGGGGAGAATCTTAAGATTTTCATAACCAATTAATAGAAAACAATGCCATATCAGTTGCTATTAACTAGGATCACCTTAAATCAGCTCAAATATCATTATTGAAATAGTAATGCTATTGATATGCATGATTTCAAACATGAGTGCATGAACTACTTCATACTCATGCTTAGAAAGGATCACTTAATGCCACTGACAATAGCAATACATATCTACATGTTACGACCTAGAGTAGTAACATTTTTATTATTATTAATAAAGACTTTATCATTAATTCTACTATAGTTCACTTAACTATATGCATGTTTATAGCTTGCTAAGGATCCATCTTAAATAATTATTAGCTTTGGATGCTTTTATTTGATGATTGAAGGCATGAGAATGTTGATTAATCTCCTTTAAGAGAGCTACTTGTCATGAGCTACAAAGTGATATTGAATGGTTGGACATTGGTTGTTCTTATTGAAGGGATATGAGATGCATGCTCTCAAATACCAAGGGTATTATCTAATGAATGATGAGTGCATGTTTTGAGAACTCATGGAAACCCTATTTTATAACTTGTTGAGACTGTGAATTTGAAAGGCTTCTAATATATTGGAAATGAATGGATTCGAATGGTTTCTCCTAAGACTTGAAAAGTACTTTTATTATAATGCTATGATTTTGGTGGTCAATATTTAGGCAAGCACTCTATGAGTAGCTGTAAGACCTATAGGTGCTATTTGATTAATATTTTAGGCAGGTGCTCTACTAGTAGGCATGGAATGATTTGGGTAAGTACTCTCTGTGTAGGCATAAGTCCCATGGTTTGATTGCGTAAGTGCTTTACTAACAAGCTTAAGTCCCGAGGCAAACTCACTATGTGTGGCTATAAGTCTTGAGACCCTTTGCTTGCGATGTGGTTAGCCACTATCATTTGATATCTTATATGATTATTTAGAACCAGCTCAGAGTGAGCTTGAGGGTAGTCTTTCACGAAGATTCTTGTTTGATAATTGGTAACCAACATGAGGGTCAGTGAAGATAACACGTGGTACTTGATGCAATGTACAATGAGGATAGTTACCTATTGGTGATGACAAGGCCCTATGAGCATAGACGTTAGGCAAGATGAGCATGTTGGTCCCTCTTAAGAGTTTAGACCTACTCCATTGTGACATGACTATATATCACAGTCTAGTTGGTAGGACTGTATGACACCTCTCGGGAGGTTTGTAAATGGTTTACCCTTATACGAGAAGCCTTAATTATAGGAACCCAATGTAGCATCTACTCAATCTTTTAATTTTCTTAGATTTAGTATTTTTAGTCTTAACTAGTTTTGCATAATTATTTATTAGAATAATATCATATAAATGGCATATATCTTTTAATTGTTGCATAATTTCTAGGTTGTTGAATTAGTTTATTGTTTTTCTTGCATAACATAGGACATGTTTATCTTCTTTAAGGTGATTTATTCTGGCATGATATATGAAAATTGATTTGTAAGGGCATCATACCTTAGACGATTAAGGGTCGATTTCATCACCGCCTCTTGGCCCACCTAGTCTAATCATCACTTATTACACCCTAACCTTTCATCTTAATTTATATATAAATTAGAAGAGAACTATAGAAAGCTTCAAGCTCATAAGACCCTCTGCAAGGAGGTGAACTACTGTTATTCCAGTGGTCCTGAGCTTAATCACTATGTTGGTATTTAAACAACTAGCTCTGCCAACAAATCCACAACTTAGATTACTTATGGGTAACTCTAGAGGGTGTGAAGCAGGTGATATAGCTTGGATCTAACTAGTAAGTAGTAGTACAAGTCTAAGAGAGAGGAGAAACTATCTTGGTTAGGTTAATCTAAAAGCTACTCGCCATATAGAAATCAAGATAATCAAAACAATTTTTAGCCTATCAGTAATGAGTTTGTTGATTGTGCCTTTTGTTTGTTCATAATCTTAAGTTGCTTCATATAGTTTGGTTTTCTACAAAGAATAATAAAACTAAAAATATAATAAATTAAATTAAGGAAAAATAAAGAAGCTTTTGTTGTATGCATTGGATACGAGAGAAACTAGAAGGTTAGTCAAACGAATCCAACACTACATACAACTAGATCAATTGTCACAAAGGAAAATCAACTTGATCGAGGGGAAAATCCATCTCCCAAAAATAATAGAGATTAAATTGATCCTCAAATTGTCTTTAACAATGGACCACCACCTCACATGGATGATGAAGACCTTCCACCACGGAGGAATAATCCATCACCATATAGAGATATGAGAAGGAATCAACAAAGGGAATGAGATTGAAGCAGTCAACATGAGGGCAGTTGGAATAGCTAACATCCTCTTAGGAGAACATTATGAGATTTATTTCATCCTGCTTATACCAACAAACCATCATGTGTCATTCTACCTTAGAATGCTACTGCTGTTGAGTTAAAGATGGGAGTAATTCAATTACTTACTAAGTTTCATGGGTTGGACAGTGAGAGTCCTTACCCACACTTAAAAGAATTCCATGAAGTGTGCACTACATAGTGCACACAAAATGTCAAATTAAATACTACAAGGCTCATGCCATTTCCTTTTTCCCTAAAGGAAAAAAATAAGATGTGGTTTAATGCTCACCAATAGGTTCAATATTAACCTGGTAAGACATGACAAGGGAGTTCTTGAAAAATTTCTCCCTAATCCATAAACAAATACTCTTAGCTGAAAGATTATGAACTTTACCCAAAAGGAGAAAGAATGTGACGACCCGGGTTTTCCTATGCATTTTTAAATGCAAAACTAATGCCTAAGGCGGGATCCCTATTTGAAAAACAATGCAATGCAGTGGAAAAATCATTTTTGTTTTAAACTCATTTTGAAAACCTCGAGTGTCATTTGCTTTCACAACAACCAAAATAGTTTTTGAAAATTTCTGCACTCATAAATGTCTTCCTAGGTCTATCCAGTCACAGCTCACAGTCCAATTGTAAATAAATATAGATACATGTCCAAAGGAGTAGAGATTTTACTTACATTCATACTTATCCCTTTTTCATTACTTGATTGTAATACTAACAGGTCCTAATGCTTCTTCTACTCGTGAGTAGAGCTATCCTGAAAAATAATAGAGTTGGGTGAGTATTTTCCATACTTAGTAGGTGATCTGATACTACTATTTTGAAAACACGGTATGCATCATGCATGGTTCCAAGAGCTTTTCATGTAAAACATCAATGATTCCTTTTGTGTAAGCATGCATAGTTATGTATAAAACGTAAGCTTATTGATGCGAGTTCAACCATGGAAATCCTTTATCGAAATCTAGTGTTTAATGATATGGATTCGATTGCAAATCATAAAGTAGAAATCCATAGATCCAAGTAATAAAATCTCGGCATATACGGAAAATCCACGAGTCAAATATAATAATCATTATGAAAATCTTAAAATAGTCATTATGCAAACATATGCTAGTATCATGCACATGAGTCACTCGGCATACATGTCACGCCAATTGGTCACGAGTACTCGTATACGACCATCTCAATGCTATATGCATATCAATCACATTGAAATCATAGGGCCACTATGCTCCTCTGCAGGCTACCTCTTTCAGCGATCTGTCCACTTGGGACTCGAGGTTTTGTTCCCACTGCAGGCTGCCTCCTTTAGCTATCTGCCCACTTGGAACTCAAGGTTTTATTCCTACTGCAGGCTGCCTCCTTCGGCGATCTACCCACTTTGAACTCAAGGTTTTATTCCCTATGCAAGTTGCCTCATTCGGTGATCTACCCACTATCCCTACGCAGGTTGCCTCATTCGACGATCTACCTACTTAGCATAGTGCCCATTAGGCTCAATAGCCTAAAAGCATCTATAGATAAAGCCAAAGCTCAATCATCGCAAATCATGCAATTTATGCAATCATTTTCAATGTCCACTTTGGGTACCTCACACTGCCTCGCCCTCACAGCTGCCTAACCAGTGTCTTTTGGGCACTCCAGTGTCTTTTGGCAACCCTCGAGGATAGGCAATGCAGTCGTTTTAATTCATGCAATTTATGCCATGTATTTTAAAGTATGCGAGCAATGCATTCATAAAATCATCTCAATGCAAATGATTGCATTCAAGACCATATATTATGAAAACAACTCATAATAGGAAGTCAATAAATCAAGTATATTTGGAAATGCAAATAAATATCAAACGACCTACAAATCAAGTATATTTGGAAAAGCATAGCAGCATTAGACTACCTAAAATTTAACTATATTTGGAAAAACATAGCAGCATTAGACAACCTACAATGAAGTATATTTCGAAAAACATAGTAGCATTAGACAACCTACCTCGATTGTCGTCACTTAGCTCGTGTCTCTCTTGCAGACGAGTCCTAGAGTACCTTTATGGGTCTTGTATATCATTTAAACATGAAATCTAATCATGATTTCTGCCCATAGTTGATTCTATTGGATTCATAAGATCCCATGGTGTTTAGGTTGCTTGAGTTTGTGTCGAAATTATAGACACAACAATCCTTTTGGCTCGTCAATCAGAGTTATATAGGCTCCGAAATTGGATTTTAAAAGGTTGCGCCTTAACAAACGACCCAAATGTAGCGCCTAAGGTCCTGCATGCCGCAGTCCTAGAATGCGCACTACAGTTTCTAGGACACGCGTGCACCCTAGTCATATTGTAACCAGGTTGGCTCATGTGTGTATGTCTAATTGATGTGCCAGGGTATGCACTCTGGACGGCATTGCGCAGACGCATCTTAGGTGCTGGTGCACGCACATCCTGGCTCCTGGGGCACTCGTGTGTCTCGGTCAAACTGGGACCGCGCCAGTATGTGGTCGCATGTGCCCGTACGCAATCACACGAGCCCAAGGTTTGTCCCACAGGGCGCATCTCGGGTGTGCGTTACACACGCGTCTTAGGATGCCTAGTTGGAATGGACCGGCGAATCCATTGATGCCAGGGTCTTCTTCGGCGATTTTTGGCTAGGAAAATGCCAGATCTGACATGGATCTGTGTCAAAAATGAAGGGAAAGGAGAAGGTAAGAGGAGGAGGGTACCTGGGAGATGGCTGGTTTGATGGGTCAGCAGACCCATCAAAGCTAGGTTTCTTCGAAAACAATCCAGATCCTATCGAGATTGGGGGGGAAAGAAAGAGGAAAGAGAAAGGAGTAGGGTGGGGAGGAGACTCGTACCTGGGGAGACCTCGATGCTGCCCGATTTTGGTCTTGATTGTGGCTACAAACCCTTGTGGCTAGTTTTGTTTTTGGGAGCGATTGGAGAGGAGAAAGCTTGCTTGGGAAGAGGGGGAGTGGGGGATTTTATAGGAGTAAGTCGATGCTACCAATGGCGGTGCCACCATTTCTCCTGGCACTGCCTCTGCAAGGCAGTGCTGGGATTTTTTTGGAAAAATCGGGAGAGGGCTGGAGATGAAGAAGACAGGGGTGTCATTATCAAAACGGCCCCCTACGTTTTCTGTCTTTTTAGTTTTTAAGTACATTTTACAGAATTTCCCCTAATCTTTAAACGGTCGTAACTTCTTCATATGAACTCCGTTTTTGGCATTCTTTGAGGCGTTGGATTCCATTTTTTGAGTAGAATCTAATGTCATAAAGATTTCTCAAAAATTCAATTATTTCCTATTTTATATAAATTAAAACATTTAGGATAGTAATTCCCACATATTAATTTCTATATTTGGCAAAAATGGCATAAAATATTTGGGGTATTACAAAGAAACCTTCCACCAATGTAGGGAAAGATTCAAGGATCTATCATTGAAGTGTTTGCATCATGGACAAGAACCTTGGGGCAATATCAGCTTCTTTTATGAAGGACTCTATTCTGAAATGTGTCATTTTGTAGAAATGATGTGCAATGGTAACATTTTGAACAAATAACCACAAGAAGCATAAGAGCACCTAGAATAGCTAGTTGAGAGTGCTCAAACCTAGACAAATTCAGAGAAAGTGGATTGCCCAGATAGGACAAAGCACACCACATCTTATAAGGGAGGCATCTATGCCCTGAATGAAAAATATGACATGAATGCAAATATAGCTTGCCTAGATAGAAAAGTAGAGGTCATAGAATAAGAAGGTCGAATAGGAGTGTGGTAGTTTTTAAAGTACTATACACCCTACTCAGGAATGCCCTACAATCCCACCATTCATGATGTGCTTCATTGACAGGTGAATGCCTTATGGCAAGTGTTTAATTTGCATAAAAACCACCTAATTAGTCACCCATGTGTGATTCATACCAGCCAATAACTCAAATATCCTTCCTCTTGTTTCTTCTTCTACTCCTCAGCATCCTTGGAACAATGGTACTGCATATCTTAGTAGAAATTCAGCTCTTCACACAATCCATGTAGGGTAGTATAATACTTAGTGATAGATTTGTCACCTTGACGATGATGAGAAATCTCCTCAGAAATGTTGGTAAATCCTTGCAATATTATTTTTCTTTGAATAGAGCTCATGGACTGTGTCATAACTTATAGGAGTAAATAAGGATTTTTGGCCAAAATTTGTAACACATGTACTTTTTACCTAATGACTCAAAATTTTGATATTTTATAGGTTAAAAGGCTAGTCTAAGATAAGTATGTGATTAATCATATTTTCATTGGATCTAATTATAGCTTTTCACTTTTTGTAGGAAGCAAGATGATGATCTGATGGCCGAGATCAATCGAGGTGAAACTTGACAATCAAGCTCAAAAGATTGAGCTAAAGCCTCAAAGTCATCACTTCAACACAAGATCAAGGCTGCATATTATCTTAAGATCACTTGAAGATAGAATAGAAGTAGTCAAAGGTGGCCAAAGTGTGCCCATGCACAAGCCATGCAATGTACAGCACCATTGTATGGGTTTCATTAAAGCCACTTAGCCATATTCAAGCCATGAATAAGGTGACAAGCTAAGGAACCTAGCTAGCTAGAAAAGCCAAGGATTTTAGCCGTCAAGCTAAGCTTAAAAGGCCATCAAAGTTAGCCATGAAGCCAAGCCAATGGAGCTCTTAAAGTTACCCATCAAGCCACGTAAGCCAAGCTACATGGAAGGCTATGATTGGAGGAGAATCCAATGAGTTATTATAGAGATTTGTAGGGATATTTTGAATATAATTGAGGGAAAATCCACTAGGATAAGTTAGCATGTAGACAAATAGGAAGATATCTCACCATTTTAATTTTTTTCCATGTTTTTCCCACTTTTTTCTCCCTCCACCTCACCTTAAAGAAGCACTACCAATTCACTTTCCCACCAAAGAATCCTAACTTTGTAAACTCTCCTAGCTTCCCAACTCCATCCTAGACCAGCCAATCACCTTTTTCCACCTTAACCCTTCTTTCTTTTCCATCCCATCATCTCCACCATCTACTTTTAATCCATGTGCTGCCACTTTTCCTTAGCATCCAACCCCTAGATTTTTCCACATGAAAACACCCAAAGAAAGGGAGCTCCATTCCTAACTCCTACAAGAGAGGAGCTCCCTTCCCATTCAACTCCATAACTTTTCACTCATTGCATGACATATACATCAATGGATCTCCCTTTCTAATGTCACCTTTCATCTTTTTCCTCAGCTACCTAATTATTCCCTAACCATTTTAATTTCCACACAATATTCTTTAATCCTAAGCTTAGATCTAATCCCCACATCTTTTCAACCATAGCATAATGGGATATCAAGATTAGCAAGAAAATCATCTATAAAATGAGGGCTTTAGGGTTCACAAAGGGTACATGAACAGTGGAGGGTGGAGACACCTAAAAATGTTGCACCTCCACCTTCTCTTGAAAAACCACATTTCTTTTTCCCTATGTTTTCTCTCCTTTACATTGCATCCCTTGCAGCATTATTTGTTGATGATTTTTCTTCTCAAGTTTCTTACTTTAATGCTTTGGTTGGTTCCACATTTTGGTACTCCCTAGAGGAATGCTCTAAACAAGCTTTTCAAAAAGAAGTAGGTGACTTTTCCTTAATTGTTCTCTTGGTTGCTTAGCTTAGGTTCATCCTATTCTCCTTTAAGCCTTATTTTTTTTATTAGATTTTCCCTTAGATCTCAAGCTTGTTGGAGGAGGAAGTGTAGAAGAGATTTTAAATTGAGTATTTTCCTTGTAATGCATGGTGCACACTCACCAAGAGTGGTGCATACCATCTATGTAATGTGTTTATCCATTGAATCATTACAATGTGATTATTAGTTAAGCTCCTCATGATTGATCAATGATTATTGCTTACACGTCAATATCATGGCTTGGTGATTAATAGAGTTGTGCTTTGAAAACCCAATTAAATCAACCCAAAACCATTGAACCATGCTTGCCACTCTTGTGATATGCTCATGGTTTTGACAATATTTTGGGTTGAAGGTTGAAGGAAATTGGTAATATTCCTTGTTTACTCATAGTTATTAGTCAAGATACTCAAGTTATTATCTCAACTAAGCATCAAATTTGACCAACCTATCTTGTAATCTTGCACACTACTATGGGTTGGGAGCATGATTTGAAGTGGGTTAGTCATTGATTGATTTGATTGGTCAATGACTTTGGGTGTGCTTAGAGGGTTGTTTATGTTTAATTAGTTGATTGAAATTGCAAGTAGTTTATTAAGGCTTGAGTTGCTTGAATTGATCACAATTATTTGGGTTTAGAATTATATTTTATTATTAAATTTTGTTCATGCACTTTCATCACTGTCATTTACCCTTCCCAGCATCTCATTTACAACCATTCCCATTTAAGAATCATATTAGAATCATGCGCCCA
This sequence comes from Warburgia ugandensis, assembly GCA_035236585.1. Classification (NCBI taxonomy): domain Eukaryota; kingdom Viridiplantae; phylum Streptophyta; class Magnoliopsida; order Canellales; family Canellaceae; genus Warburgia; species Warburgia ugandensis. The sequence goes on from CP141137.1 coordinate 37,896,306, forward strand.
CTCTAGGGTCATGCGCATGGTTCTAGCTATATTTTCCTTAGACTTAGTGTGCAATTATTCTTAATTAGCATATATTTGATTAGATAGTGAATTATTAATATTTAGAAAATTAGAGTTTTGTTGCTTGAGTCATTGTTATATTCATTCCCATTGGGATAATTGCATTCTTTAGAAACTGCATGGTTAAAAAGTTAATTTAGGAAGTTTCCAATTTCCATGTTTAGAATGTTTAGTTTAGGAAAGTGGTAGATTTGTTGCATAATTTCCTTTTCTCTTAGGTATATTTGCAAAGTTTCCAAATTTCATGCTTAGATAATTTAGGAAACTTGTATATTTAGAAGGTTTTTAATTTAGGAATGTTTTATTTTTAGAAAGTGCAATTTGAGGAAAGTTGTTGAGTTTATCATGTTTTAGTTTTAGCATAATTTCATGTTTCATGAGTTAATTTTTTATTCATAATTTAGGATAAAGTATCAATTTCTTTGGCTAGGTTAGATAATTTAAGTAAGTACCACTAATATCACAATAGTTCGATTCATCATAATAAATTTTTGGTGTCATTGTCGAGGAATCACAATGGTTTGTGTAATGGACCCCACCTTAGATTATTTACCTCTAGTGTAGGTTTAAGGTACATTAGTTCAGGGTTTTGTATATATTTTCCATTTTCCTCATATTGACCAATTTGTTTAATTTTGTGCAAGGAAATCGACAAATGAGTGGCAATGATCTTATGGGCCACAGCTTCATCAATATAGATTAGGTTTTTATTGCTTTCTTAGATTAGAATTTGAGTGAATTGTAGTGAGGCGCATTGTAATTTTAATTTCAATTATATTTAAATTTTAAATGGGTTGTAATTGTATAGGGCAAGTGTGGGGTATGTGGTCCACACTTGATCATCATCAGAACCCTCATTGTAATTGATCTGCACCCAATTTTTAATTTTTAGGATAAAGTGCATTTAGTGTATAATTACATTTATGGTGGTGGTATAAATTATATAGATTAGGGCCATGGATTAATATATGCTGCATAATACTTGGGATTGTTGCATTTGTTCAAGCATCTATTTAACAAAGGCTAGCATAAGCTCGACTATAACTAAGGCATAGGGTACATGGTTAAAGTGTATCTTCCGTTATGGTACATGTACGTTTGTTAATAGCACATAGGTAGGTGTTAGTTTCATTTTTATTTTGCATTGCATGTTCATAGCTTTATGGTGGAATGGAACTCAATGCTAGAAAGGGTCCCATAGGAACCCTAATAAGATAATGACTGAATTTCATCACCAGGTCCTTAGCCCACCTAGGAATCAGTCAACATAATTGTATATTGCTATCCCAATCCTTGAACATTAATTTAAAATCAAGTTGAAAGAGACTTAGTGTAATAACCTCAATTTTTGTAAGTTGATTGAGAAAATCAATAAAGTTTAAGTTTTAAGAAATTCTGCGATGGAATATTAGGGTATTGGAAATTCTATTTTTATAGAGATTAAAGCATAATTTAAAACATAGAAATTATGAATGTACTCAAAAAACCAATCAAAATGACACTAAGTATGTTCAATTCCTAGTTAAAATGAAAGATCCCTAATTTTCTTCATTTCATGAATAAAAGGGTAAAATGGTAATTTTACCCATAACTGTGATCTAAGACATTGTTATTTAGAATGTACTTCAAAATACAATTCCAACACCACTAAGTACACTCAATTCCAAGTTCAGGAGAATAAAATGAAATTTTCTCCATAAAAGAGCAAAATGGTCCTTTCACAGCCCTTGGGGTCCACAAGGGCACAAATGAATCCAATGCCCAAAATACATGTAATGAGTGGTCAAAACACTACCATCTACTAGTGGAGAAGGAGGTGGTAGTGGAGGATCGGATGTTAATTTAATATTTAAAAGAATTAAAACATAATTATTACATGTAATTATGAAAATTGTAAAACACCTATAAATACCCCTCCAAAAATCCTCCAAAAATGTTCATTAAAATTCCCACAAAATCATATTGCTTCTTCTGAAAATCTAGATCTAGAATCCTTCCCAAATTTCCAAAACTCACAAAAATCTCCCTTCTTGCACTTTCTCTCTCCTCTCTCTAATTGGAACAGGAGACCTAAATTCAATTAGGCACTTTGTTCTAAGTTGAATCTCAAACATCCCACCATCCATACAATCCTAGACTACTTGGGCTATTAGTTTTGCTGGGCTCAGATCAAATTTGGACCCTATGAACGACTGTGAACTTCACAATTCAATTGTGGAGTCATTTGAACTCCAAATTGAGATAAAAAAGAAGCTAGGGAAAGTTTGTAATGTCTATTTTCTTCTGAAACCATAATATTGATAAAAACATTCCATAAATTTTCTGTTTTCAAGAATTAAGTTTCTAATTTTCATGGTCTTCAAGATCTGAGATGATTAGATCTTGAGGATCTAAATTACTAAGAAAATCAAGTGATGTCCATGATTGATTTGGATAGATCTAAGATAAATCATGGGATGTACCCTTTATGGTAGAAAAATCCTAAAAATACAAAGGGACCCACATGATTAGACCCTTGAGATGGATTGAATGAATGATATTATGATGGAATCGATTGAGATTATAGATTAAATATGACCAAAAACAAAGGAATATGATCTTGGACCTTAATGAAGTAAAAGCCTTAAAATTAATTAAAACTCTTGATTAAAAAAGAAAGGGCCTAAGATCTAATGGTTGGATCATAAGTCAAAGCTTTAATAAAGAGAAATGGGTTAGCTTGAGTTATGCATTGATTTCATTTGATTTATTTCATGAATATAGGATCCATTATGGATTATTTTAGTATAACTTCATTTCAAATGTCCATAAAATTATTCATGATTTCATGCAATTGTAACTTAGGACGATGCTAGGATTTCATGTTAGATTAGACTATAGTATGAGATGGTACCTTAGGTCCATGATAGTTTAATTTGAGTTTATTAGATAAAGTACATTAGTTAGAAATCATGCTAGTATATTCTTAAGTACCTTGTACCATTATCATTAGGTTGTTCAATTATGAAGTTTTATGCTTCAAAGTTACAATTCATTTGTGGTTAAATTTTATTAGTAGATTTAATTGTTAAAGTACTTATGAGATAAAGAGCATAAGACACCAAAAATGGAATCTAATGAGAAAGTAGAGTTTCATGACACAAATAAAAGTAAATTATTTGACTTGGACTTAATTAGTAAGAGCTATAGTTAGAAGCACAATATAAGAATTATCAAATCCTTGGCCCAAATAAGGAAAATAATAAACCCCATGAATGACATTTTAAATGTTCATGGACTTAATTAAAATCAATTTGAAAGAGTACTTAGGGTTAACATGCTCATAGGAACCTTATGAAAGGTTGAGCTAAGGTCACTCTAACGAATGTTCAACATGGTGGTTAAGGGGGTCTTCTAATAGAGCCTCGCTCTTCCCCTACCTTCTGTTGATGTTTGTGACATCTAAACACCTCCTTACATGAGGATTGAAGTAACCACTTTGTGTTCACCCATTCAGCTAATAAGCTTTAGCCAATTGGAAATAAGAGGAGTAGTCTAGACTTAGGCTGAAATAAGTTATCTTCAACCAGTAAAACATTAACTGGTTGAATAATAATAAGAGCACAAAAGGTTAGTAAATTATTTAACCATAATAAAAATTGTAAGTAAGATAAGGATGATCAAACAAGATCCATTGGATTTTGAATGATCAAGAACAATATAAATAAATAAATACTTCTTGATGATATATATATATATATATATTGCTTGCAACTTAGATAAAATAGAATAGAAGATCTTAGATCAAATAAAAGATCTGAACCCTTGATCAAATATGATTTAAGGAAGAGAACCAAGATCATACTCTTTAGGGATGATTAAACAACTAAACTTAGATCAAAGGAGAACTAGATGATAGAAGATCTAAGTTCTTGATCTTTATCAAGAAGTATAAATTATTAATCAAAGGATCTATAAGAGATCAAGATCAAAGAAGGAAATATACAAAGACTTAGAATAGAAAATACATAGATCTGAAAGACTAGAAGATCATTCTAATCATTAGATTTCAAATCTTTCAAATTTATTGATCAATAGGATAAACACTATTTGAGGAAGATAAATCATGATAAGATAAAAGATCTAAATCCTTTATATCAAAGGACAAGATTAGAAAAAAAATATAGATAGGATTATTTAGATTGTATATGTAGTGACAGTATGTATGGATTTACAAATTTCATACACCAGTCAAGATCATGGAGAATCTGAAGAGATGGATCACTACTTGAAGGTAGGAAGATTTTATGAATGCATCTACGTGGGATGTAGATGTTGAACACATGACCTTATGTTGACAAGTGTAATGTTAATACTTGTATTAAATCCCCTAAAACCCTTATGATCCAACCAAACACATATGAAATGGTTAATTTAGAATTGAGGACTAGACTTTAAGTGAATATGAAACTAGAAGATATTTTAGCCCTAAGTAAATAGACAGATTGTCTAATACGTATGAAACCTATTTTACATATAAGCATGGAGGCTTGTGGTTTTGTTTTAAATGGGCATAAGCCTAGGGATGCTATGCTAGGGAAGTTATGAGGGTTTGGCCACCCGCTTCCCAAAATTTGATGATGTGAAGACACCTTGCCCTATGAGAGGTTAAAAGTAGGTGGGGCAATTATGGGAAGGCCACCACTGTGAAAGTCCTATCTTCCCATATAGGCAATGACACAATATTGTCCACCAAGGTATTAGTGGTGAAATGGGTAGTTATCCGAGTGTGCTAGTACGGATCAGACTACAGCATGGTAGTCCTTTAATTATTTTGCACTACTATGCATATGGGATAGGAAATGCCTTATGTTTTGGCATGATGAAATGATAGGTAATTGAAAATTTCTAGTATAGGACTAGCTGAAATATTGATTTCTCATAGTGGAAAGAATTGATCAGCTTAGTTGAGAATGATATTTGACTACTTTCATAAATTTGATGGATTTATCCATGTACAGTATGCATGTACAAGGATGTATGTACATTACAACGTAAAGAGTTAGATACATGAGTATGTTTATGAATAACAGGATTATGAAGTATTATAATTATACTGTTAATTATTATGCTTCTTGAATCCCCTTGGAAACCCACTTGGCCTGATGAAGCCCTTATCAAGTAACTCTTGCAACTGTACTTTAAGCTCTCTTAACTCTACTAGAGCCATTCTGAATGATACCCTAGAAATAGGCAATATACCTGGCACCAGATCAATAGTAAAGTAAATCTCTTTACTCGGCAGCAATCCTGGTAACTCCTTAGGAAAGGCATCTGCAAACTCACGAACAACATCAATATCTTCAATCTGTGGCTACCTTCTATCCTCAATGGTCACATAAACGAGAAATGCTCCACACCCTCGTGAATAAAACTGTGCCACTCTCACAGCAAAGATGATGCATATACTTGCTAGACTTTTTCTACCCTGGAATAAGATTTTTGGTTGCCCAGGTATATAAAAAATAATCAGCTTCTTACGACAGTCTACGATAGCTCAATAGTTAGCTAACCAATCCACTCCTAATATAACATCGTAGTTGACCATGTCTAATAAAATGAAGTCTGAGTCCATCCTCAGGCCTAATATCTACATGGGTATCTCTTAGAGACACTCAGTAACCTCTACTGTCTCTCCCACAAGGGTCATTATATCCAACCAAAATGCTAATTTATGCAAGCATACATTAAGGCAAGATGCAAAAATGCATGAAATAAAAGAATGAGTGGACCCTATGTTAAAGAGGGCCCTGACATGTCAGTTTGAGATTAGAAGAGTACCTTCGATGACCTGGTTCGAGGCTTGTGCCTACCTTGATGTGATGGAAAACATTCGCCCTTGACTATGTGACCTGGTAGCTATCTCTACACCCACCCCGGCCTGCTTCTCCCTCTATCCCTTAGAGCAGTCTTTAAGAAAAATGTCCCACTTCTCCATAGCCAAAGGTGGTTAGTGTTATCACTGCTGGTGAGGGTGCCTCTGATGCTGTTGTCTGTCAAATCTACTATGTCCTCGCCAAGGGTGCCAATCCTTGCACCTGTCACATCTCTTCTTCTCTATGTCTCTCCTAGGCTTAGTCTGTGGCTGATAACTTGGTGCTCTATGTGCCTGCATAGCACTAAAAGGTCTCTTGACCTTACTGGTTGGTACACTCTCCCTCTAGTCCTAAGAGAATTCTTCTCCATCATGAAGGCCATGTCAGCTGCATCTCGCGCAATCATGAGTCATGAAGTAATCACTCAATCTGTCAGCCAAGGTGTCAATCCATCCACAAATCTATCCATTGCCTCCTTATCTGAGGCAAGCTATCAGGAGCAAACCTCCTCAGTCAAGTGAATTGGTTCAAGTATTGCTGAACCATTATATCTCTCTGCTCCAGGGTGGCAAATTCCTTCTTCAATAATTGTAATGCATGAGGTGGAAAGTACTGAGTATCAAAATCGTGCTTAAAGGCTTCCCATGCAATTGTCTCTGTAAGGTTTAGTCGCGTACATGTAAAAGTTTACCAGCAAAAGCCTATCTCACCCTTCCATAGGTAGGCACCTACCCGGATATGATCCTCTGGTACAATCGTCATTGTGTCAAATGCTCTCTCTACCTCAAATAACCATCACTCAGCCTCCTTAGTATCACCGTCACCATAGAAAGGTGGCACCATCTTCTGGAATCGTCTTGTTGGGAACACTAGAAGAATCACCGTCTGTGGTCTTAAGTACTGGTGGTGCCTGTACCTGGTGGGTAGAGTGAACAAATGAATCCATTGGTGCCACTGGAGGCGATGTCACAAGGTTAGGGTTCATAACCTGAACCGTAGTCCTAATATATTGTTGTATGAGGGGTATCAACCCTAGCATCACCCTATTCACCAACTCAGTATCGTGATCCCCTTGATTAGAGGACTCAGTAGGAGGAGCAAGTGGCGTAGCAGGGGTAGACCTTGTCCTTCTTCGAGGAGCCATCTATCAAGGATTCAAATATCACAAGTGTAAGTTCCTCCCTCCTAGTTCTTCAACTACATTTCATGAACTATCATTTACATATAAGTGTACCTTTGTATGGATTATGATGGATTAGATTAGGCTCTAATACCAATTGTAACACCACGGGTTTTTATAACACATCTTTTTTTATAATAATAATATTTATAGTCGAGATCCCAAATCAAAAGGTTTTATTCATTATTGTATTAGAACATTTACTTAAAAACCTTTGGGTGTTATCTCCTTTTTCCAAAACATCATGACCACTATTAAGAGATAAATATAAGTACATAGAAAAAATTATAAGACGATACTAATATCAAATCCAACGTCAAAACTACACCTACTTTGGCCAAAAATCACATTTATTAACTTGGCATACAAACGATGTCGATGAAGTGTGTCCAATACTATGTGAAAATGCTCCTTGTGTACCTCATGACTAGGTGAGTAAACTAAGATGTCATTGACAAAGACAATCATGAACTTATCAAAGTAAGAGAAGACACGATTCATTAGGTCCATGAACACTTCAGGTGTGTTGGTCAATCCAAACGGCATCACTAAAAACTCATAGGGACCATAGCGACTCCAAAAAGTAGTTTTTGAGATATCCTCTTCTCTAATCCTCAACTAATGGTATCTTGATCTCAGGTCTATCGCGAACACTTGTGCTAATTAGAGCTGATTAAATAAATCATCCATGCATGGTAAAGGGTATCGGTTCTTTACAATGATGTTATTCAACAACTAATAGTCAATGCATAGGCTCAGTGACACGTCCTTTTTCTTCACAAAAAGGACTGGTGCTCCCCATGGAGACCTGCTCGCCCTAATGAAGCCCTTATCAAGTTACTCTTGCAATTATACTATAAGCTCTCATAACTCTACTTGGGCCATACTGTATGGTGCCCTAGAAATAGGCGATGCACCTGGCACCAGGTCAATAGTAAAGTAAATCTCTCTGCTAAGTGACAATCCTTGTAACTCCTCAGGAAAAACATTTGCAAACTCACAGACAACATCAATATCTTCAATTTGTGGCTGCCTTCTCTCCTCAATAGTCACATAAATGAGAAATGCTCCACACCCTCGTGAATAAAACTGTGCCACTCTCACAGCAAAGATGATGCATATACTTGCTAGACTTTTTCTACCCTGGAACAAGATTTATGGTTGCCCAGGTATATAAAAACTAATCAGCTTCTTACAGTAGTCTACAGTAGCCCAGTAGTTAGCTAACCAATCCACTACTAATATAACATCATAGTCGGCCATGTCTAATAAAATGATGTCCGAGTTGATCCTCATGCCTAATATCTCCACGGGTATCTCCTAGAGATACTAAGTAGCCTTTACTGTCTCTCCCACAGGTGTCATTATATCCAACCCAAATGCTAATTTATGCACGCATACATCAAGGCAAGATGTAAAAATACATGAAATAAAAGAATGAGTGGACCTTATGTTAAAAAGGGCCCTAACATGTCAGTCTGAGACTAGAAGAGTACCTTCAATGACCTGGTTCGAGGCTTGTGCCTACCCTGATGTGATGGAAAACACTCGTCCTTGACTACGTGACCTAGTAGTTGTCTTTCCACCCACCTCATCTTGCTTCTCCCTCTGTCCCTTCGGACTATCTTTAAGAAAAATGTCCCACTTCTCCATAGCTAGAGCACCTGTATGGCTGTCTTTGGAAAGGTGGCTAATGCTATCACTTCTATTAAGCTGCCTCTGATGCTGTGGTCTATCAAATTAACTACACCCTCGCCTAGGGTGCCAACCCTTGCACCTGTCACATCTCTTTTGCTCTGTCTCTCCTAGGCTTGGTTTGTGGCTGATAACCTGGTGCTCTATGTGCCTACAGAGCACTAAAAGGTCTCTTGACCTTCTAGGCTGGTACGCGCTCCCTCTAGTCCTAAGAGAATTCTTCTCCATCATGAATGCCATGTCAGCTGCATCTGACACAGTCACGGGTCATGAAGTAATCACTCTATCCCCAGCCAAGGTGTCAATCCATCCACAAATCTGTCTGTTGCCTCCTTATCTGAGGTAAGCTGTCTGGAGCAAACCTCCTCAATCGGGTAAATCGGTTCAAGTACTGCTAAACTGTCATATCTCTCTGCTCTAGGGTGGCAAATTCCTTCTTCAATGATTGTAATGCATAAGGTGGAAAGTACTGAGTATCAAAAGCTTGCTTAAAGGCCTCCCATGTCATCATCTCTATAGGGTCTAGTCGTGTATGTGTAAAAGTCTGCCACCAAAAGCCTGCCTCACCCTTTGGTAGGTAGGCAGTTACCCAGACCTGATCCTCTGGTGCAATCTTCATCACATCAAATGTCCTCTCTACCTCAAATAACCAATGCTCAGCCTCCTCAATATCACCATCACCATAGAAGGGTGGCACCATCTTCTAGAATCATTCTCATAGTTTATCTACCTTCTTAGGAACACTAGAAGCATCACCCTCTCTGGTCTTAGGTGCTGGTGGTGCTTGTACCTGGTGGGTAGAGTGAACAGATGAATCCACTGGTGCCACTAGAGGCCGTGTCACAGGGTTAGGGTTCACAACCTAAACCGCATCCTAATCAGTTGTTGTGTGAGGGGTATCGACCTTAGCATCACCCTATTCACTAACTCAGTATCATGATCCCCTTGATTAGAGGACTCAGTAGGTGGAGCAACTGGTGTAGAAGGGGTAGACCTTGTCCTTCTTTGAGAAGCCATCTGTCAGTGATTCAAATATTACTAAGTGTAAGTTCCTCCCTCTTAGTTCTTCTTTAACTATAGTTCATGGACTGTCATCTACATATAAGTATACCCTTGTAAGGATTATGATGGAATAAGACTAGGCTCTGATACCAATTCTAACACCGGGTTTTTAGAACACATGTTTTTTATAATAATAATGTTTATAGGTGAGATCCCAAATCAAAAGGTTTTATTTATTATTGTATTAGAGCATTTACTTAAAAACCCCTAGCTATTATCTCCTTTTTCCAAAACATCATGACCACTATTAAAAGATAAATATAAGTACGCAATAAAAATTATAAGACAATACTAATATTGAATCCAACATCAAAATCAAAGGTGCCTTTATTTTTAAAACACGAAATATCCAAAAAGTATAATAATGTGGCCCAGGGTCTATCCATCATAACATTCCACCATACATAAAGACATGTCCATAATATATATAAATGTCATAATCAAATCTATCCAATAAAGGTATATAGTCCATAAAATAGATTCAAATTATAGTCCATTTAATCACTCACATCAAGCTATCTATCAACCAATCAAAGTGGTCATCACTGCTATCACTATCCCTCCACAGCCTTGCCTTTCCTACTATCGCGCTCGATATCTGAGGCATTGTAAAACAAAGCAATGCCTTGGCAAGCTATTGCTCATGTAGGTACGTAGACATTTAATGTAATAACAAGTGAACAAAATTAAGTAACAATGTTGATATAAATGTAGTTCAATTATCCATGAAAATATAAATATCATAATCAATACTAATATAATCTTAAAACATCATATGTAATGAAACATGCACCTCATGGATGTAAAACAGGATATGATCCAATATCAATGAGCATATAATAACAAACAAGTTACCCCAAGGCACTTGGATCCCATGAGAGTCCCATACACTCGTATACATATCATGAGTACTTATATCAATCCTCTGAGTGTCGTCACACTTAGGCATACAATAACATCTCCATGTTTATCATGCAAGCATACAGAACAAGAGTATGGATATTCATGCTAAAGTGGAAACCACTCCAAGGTCTCAACCATTGCCACCCCCGTCGACACCATGACAGGAGACTTAATGTCCGTCCCCATGGAAAGGCCCAGACCGGTAGTGTGGACTATCCATCTGTGAGCAGGTGCCTATCGCATCATAACTCACATTACAAATTCAGAGGGTAGGTTCCCGGCCCTACTCCCTCCAAACATGATATCCATTGGGTGAGAGCATCCATCATAAATCACAAAAAATAGAAATCGCATATCTCGTAAAACTAGGAGCACTCATGGCTCACAATCCCCAAGGCACACTTCTCATCCCAAGGTTAGCCTCTCAAAGGACTAGCCACCAAGCCTCCACCAATTTTTATGAAAACCCACCAATCTCAGTGATGCAATAAAGAAAGATAATTACAAATCATACATAAAATACGCAGTGTCAATACCATAAAATAATTGATAATGAAAACCCATTCAATACACTATCAAAATCTTATATCGATCATAGCATAAAACTTTGAATATCACAAAATCTTAGAATAAATAAACAAGTGGCAATAAAAAACAATCAACCATGATGCTATGATAATGCAAAGTTTTAGAAATCAAAACATAACATTAAATGTTGTCGCCTACCTCAATGAGAGATAACCCAAATCAAGCATGTAATCCTCTTTGCTCGCACACTCTGATGTACTTGTCAGTATTATAGTACTATTTTGAGTTATTTATTTCATCTTAGTGGAATCTATGACGATCCAACTGTTGGATCATTCTATAAGATCTCTATTTATGATTAGATCCTTAATCCCAACATTAAATGTTATTAATCAGTTCTTTCTCATGTTCATATGCTCATTTTTGTGCTCATCTAAAGTTTATTCCTTGATCTGATGGTCAGATCATCCTTAGCTCAACAAATTTTCAAGATATGGGTTAGATCCATAGTCTAGATCAATTATTAGAGTAAATACTCCTAATTTGATCCTTAGGACCCTCATTTATTCTTTATATTATCTAGTTGTTCAAGTTCTGGGGCCTGATCTAAGTGATTTGGTACTATTTTATAAATTTGACCTATTTAAATTTGATTAAATCAAGATTTTATTGCTAAAATCATGTTTGCATTGTTGATACAAATTCAACAGATCTTATAGAGCAAAAATTGGGCTTTTATAGCCTCTAGAATCTCAGAAAACCCATTTCAAATAAAAAAATACAATCAAAATCCCATTTTACACTAGTTTACACCAGCAGGATAGTTTACACTGGTTTATACCGGCGTCCCTAAAACGCACCACAGAATGCACCGCGTGTGTCCTGGTCACCGAGATGCTCCCCGCATGCATCGTGGTTTCCAAGACATTGGCTTTCCGGCTGCGCGTGACACTACGACGGCGTCCTTGCACCCGTGCGTGCTGCCCATGCGTGCGATAAAGTGCTCCTGTGAGTCGTTTGCCCCTGGGCATCCCAATCAGCGTCCTGGGTGCATCATCCATCTAGGATGATGAACTTGAGCCGTCCATCTTCTTTTGGCTTAATCGGAGCCCCAAATGCTCCAATTTTTTTTAATCTATTTTCACCATTCCTAGGGTTTTTGGGTCCAAAGATCATAATAATGGCTCAGATCTATCATTGGAGGTGTCCTTAATGTGGGTCTAACCATGCTCCATGGTTTTGATTCCCTAAGCCATCCAACAGCCAATTAGCCTAGTTGAATAGAGCTAGAGAGGGGAGATTGGGGTCCTCTATGCATGAAAATTTTTGTCTAAGTTTGGTGGAGAATGGAGAGAAGATGGCACAATTCCATGGCTATTTTTCATTGGGAATGAAGAGGAAACTCACTTTTATAGTTTGAGATCTGATTTCCTCGCAAGGAAAGAGGATCACCACCTTCCTCCATTGGAACTAGAATGGGAATGGAAAGGGGTGTCTTCATCAAAACGATCCCCTCTTAATCGAGTCACTTGCCTAATTACTAAATTGCCCTCTAATTTTAAAATGTTCATATCTACCTCATCTGAACTCTGTTTTTAGTGTTCTTCATAGCATTCAATTGCTATCGACAAGTACTTTCTAAATTTTATAGTTTTAAGTGAAAATTATATTTTGTAAAATTTTTAATTTTATTAATTCATTTGATTACTAAATTTTGGGAGAAAATTTGAGGATATTACAACAAGGCATATTGACTATCAAAAAGATAAATTTTGAATTAGTTGCTGTTGGGACCCATTGAAAACTCCAACTCAGTGAGTTGGATGAATTCAGAAAGGATGCATATGACTCTGCATGATTATACAAAGACTGACTGAAGGTTATCCATGATCGCCAAATCTTAAGGAAATCCTTCACACTTGGACAAAAGGTCGTGTTGTATAATTCAAGATTTTAGATCTCGATGGATTAAACCTTATATAGTACGCAGAGTGTATCCTCATGGGGCCATCAAGATTTAGAAGGATGGTGAGATCGTAAAAGTAAATTATCAAAGCTTAAAACCTTTCTCATAACTGATTAACCCTGAAACTAAAGACACACTATTAGTGGAACCAATTATCATAACCCACCTTAGAATAGTACTCTTGAGGAACTTGTAGATCATCATCCTTGCACTTATCATTATGACTGGTTGAAGACGTAAAACTTAGCCTCCCTAGGATGCAACCTAGATGTTTTTCAAATCTCGATCTTCTACAATTTTTTATTTTCATTTAAGGTCCTATGTTTTCAAACATTGGGGATAATGTTTCATTCAGGTTTTGGATTTTTCTAAGTTTTCTTGTATTTTTTTAAAATGTTTTTTGACGTAGAGTTCCTTTACTGTGATGAGAATTGGATTTTTAGAAACTTAGTAATTCTACTATTTTAACCTCTTAATGGAAGTGCATATGACTAGTTTTGCATATTATTCATATGTTGAAACATTTTATAAAGGTTAATTCTCAAAAATCATTTATGCATAACACATAGTCAAGACTTATAGAAAGGTATGACTTAGAGAACCCATAGAAAAATTAGTGGAGACCAATAACCCAGTGAGTTTTTGAGACTATCTTCTTTTTGGAGAGTTATTCGTAATTCTGCATTTTTTCAGCATACATAGTTTAGTGTGATCTTGTTATCCTTCTTTTGGTTAACTATTAAGAATAAATAGGAGTAATAGCTTTCTTTTTAGAAAATTTATTGAATCTGATAGGCTTTGCAAAACCTAGGAAATGATATAGGTCATCCTTGTTTAGCCCAAATACATAGAACATACCCAATACACTATACAAATAGTTAGCCCCTTGAGCTTATTATTAAGCCTTTTCTTTCTAACCCCACTTACTTTAACCCAAAAAAACTAAGAAATGAACATCCATGAGACATTTTTCCAAATCAGTAGAGTTGGTTGGTAGAAAAAAAGTTCAAAAAGGACACAAAGTTAAAGAAGTGAAGAGCACTAGAAGTCTTTCTTTCAAAGAAGTCAAAAGAAAAGTGAAAAGAAAGAAATATCATAAATAGCAGAGAAAAAAATGAAAGAAAAAGGCAAGAATACACACATATTCACTTGAGTCAAAGAAGAATTGTCTAACAATCAAAAGAAGACCTCTACTCAATTTTGAAATTTTGAATCCTTATACCCTTCTTTTCTTAACCCATTCCAAGCTTACATTTCATCCCATTTAAAGACTCATGGATCATAGGTGGAACATAGGCTTAAGTGGATATAAAAAGAAAAAATTAATATAAAATACACTAGCTATTCTTGGTAATAACACCCATTATTAAGGATCACTATCCTTTACCTCGTCAACACTTACAAATTTATGTGAACCATTAGCTTTGTTGGATTCTGTCACATAATTAGAGAAATATGTTTAACTCCTTCTTTGATAGCTTCATTTTTTAGAGTATAGCTATAAGGACTTGAGGTAAAAACACATTTCAAATAGAAGTTAAGCATATATAAATAGAAGTCATGACTTGTGTAGCTGTACACACACATACACTCTAAGAAATAGCTAGAAAATGTCTTTAGTATGTATATAATTTGTAGTTTTTAACCTATAATTAATTTCAAAAAAATAAAAATGATATAAACTAACATGAAATAAGTGTGGGAAGAGTTTCCACCTACCTGATTGGAGAAAATTGTAGATTTTGTAGCCCAATTTAAAAGAAATATCCACTTGATGATATGATCGCCCGATAACCACTTGTTTTGTGATTTTCCATTGATTTCACTGTTGGATCTTGAAATTTGTTTTGGGGTTTTGCAGATAAGGTAGTCTAGGACAATATGAATGGTTGGATTTGTGATATTTGATTTGGAATAGAGTGTCAATTGAATTTAGGTCTCTTATTCCAATCTAGAGAGAGGAGAGACAAAGTGAAAGATGAGAGATTTTTTGGAGTTTTACAAATTTTGAAATGAATCTAGATAGGAGAAGCAAGATAATTTTAATGAACATTTTTGGAGAATTTTTGGGTGTGTATTTATAGATGTTTTTGAATTTTTCATAATTACTTATAATAATTATGTTTCAATTCTTTTAAGTATTAAATTAACATTGGATCCTCCACTACCACCTCCTTCTCAACTATTAGTTAGTAGTGGATTGACAACTCATTACACGTTTTCTGCCATTGGATTCATTTGTGGGCCCCTTGTGGGCCCCATGGAGGTGTGAAAGGACCATTTTCCCCTTTTGTGAAGAAAAATCCGTTTATTCTCCCAAACTCGGAATTGAGCATTCTTAGTGGCATTGGAATTGTATTTTTGAGTACATTCTAAATATTAATGTCTTGGACCTCGTTAATGTAAAATTACCCTTTTACCCTTTTATTCAAAAAAATGAAGAAAATTAGGAAATTTTCATTTTAACTCAAAATTGAACGTACTTAGTGTCATTTTGATCAATTTTTTGCGTACGTTCATAGTTTCTTAGTTTTATCATATTTTAATCTCTATTAAAAGAGAATTTCCAATAACCTAATATTTTAGCCCAAAATTTATGAAAATTCAAACTAAATTGATTTTCTCAATCAATTTACAAAAATTGTGGTTATTACAATCTTCCCCTCTTATAATAATTTTGTCGTCGAAGCTCACATTTCAACTTACTTATGAGTTTTTATTAACTCATTCATAAGTTTGTTCATGTGGCCTTGGCACTTAAGGAAACCTTCAGTTCCTTTCATTCATAGTCCATGTTACCTTCTCCTCAAAGGTAAGAATCACATTTTGGGGTCATAAACAGACATCTCACTAATAATGCTAATACATTAATCACTTATGAAGTATTTTCAAGATAGATGTTGATGGATAATGATGAATTTGGATGTTTTCCACCCAATGTAGAAGTGAATGTATATATGTTTGCTTTTCATGTGTATAAAAATTGTAAGAAAATTGTATTAGGTGTTATGTTGAATGTATATAGGTGTTACTGCTCGAAATGTCAAAAATGAAATAAAAGGACTTTTGAAGTTATTTAGGATTAAACAACTTTAAAAGTCCCATATTTTAAAGTTGTTAGGTTAAATGACTTCAAAAGTCCATGATTTTTTAAAGTCATTTATCTAAATGACTTTAAAAGTTATAGACTTTCCAAATCAGCTCAATAGAAGTCATTTTTTAACCAACTCTATTATCAATTTTTATCAACTTTAAAAACTTCCTATGTAGTAGTGATTAATCAATCACCAACATCAATATCTATGACTAATTTGATCCATTCATCACGATCCCACCAATGATCTATCACAAGAGCCCAAATTTGTGACTGATTTAATTTATTCATCACAATCTAATTATTGATTAGTCATTAGAACCCAAATTTGTGACTTATCTTATCTACTCATCATAATCTAATAGTAGATCAATCACTAAACATTAGATATGTGGCCAATCCACCCCTTTAGGATGACCTAATAGTTGATCAGCCACTTAGTATGTAGATGTATAATCAATATGAGCTCCTAATTAGATCTTGATGTAGAATTCACTCCAAACCATCTGATATGTGTTCAGATAGGCCCCCTCACCTTAATCTAATGGTATATATATGATCAAATCCATAGAACAATAGCATTTCTAGCCCTTTCCTAATATCTAATTGTTGATCGATCATCTAATGCTAGATATGTGAGATCAATCACCACATCGCCCTCCGATCCGTAATACTTCCATGGTTGTTGTGATAGATCAGTGACTCCCTAATATACTAATCAGTAATAGGGACATTCGGTCTAAGCTATCCAATTATGGATTGATGACTATATCAATAGATTGGTCAATCAATGAATCAAGCCAAAGGAGGTACACACATGAATTGAGGATACTTGTCACACAAGGTGGGTACCTTTTGATTGCTATATTGGAAGGTTTATTAATTTATATATTTTGATATGGATGAATTCATGCAAATGATCAATTATATTATTACAATCTTTAATTCAAAATGTATGAAAGCATGTAAAAACTAAATTATTATCTCATGACACATTTCATTTCATTATCAAAATTTGAATGAATGAAATTAAACTTGAAAATGCTAATGGTATCCTAGCTGTAACACCCCAACAAAAGAGAGTGAATTGTCAGACTAAAGCATATGTATGTATGCATGTATGCATGTATTTATATAATACATAGTTGATGTTGGAGCACTTAGAACATGATTTGATTTTTGGAATAGTTACCTATGTGATATGAACTGGAAATATTAAGTTTGACCTAGTTATGAGATTAGGACAAAAGAGTACTAGGACCACTTACCTTTGGTTGGAACATATACATAAATCTAGTGGACATAATAGTACTTGAAATAAGGTTTGACCCTTACATCTACTGTGCTATTATAAAAAAATAAAAATAAACAATAAAAAAAGGTGAAAACATGACATTATAACATCTTGAATGTCCCAATGGTGTGGAATGCTAATAGTACATTAGTAATAAAATATAGATTGTAGAGTAGCTCACAAAGTTTAAATTTTAGACAAGACCTAAGCAACTTTGATGAAGCAATTATACTTTTAAAACTATTGTTTTTAGAATGGTTTGATGACTGATCAAGGGAAAAGATCGGTTAATATGCTAAGACTCATACTTATACTAAAGACTGAAAGATTAGTTAATTGTGTGCACACACATGGATTTCCTCACTCCCTATCCTTCACTCTTCTCTGACCGGCATGCCAATTGCCTTTCCCCATTTCTCTTCCTCTTCCCCTTCTTCCTCCACCAGCGCAGCCTAACTTGGCTGCCTAAGTTAGTTGCCTGCACACCTGAATAGTTTCCCCCTACCCCTTCCTACTTCTCTACTAATGTAGAAAGAGCAACCAAAGCCAGCTTGCCTGGTTCTCCTCCCTAGTAGACACGTAGAACCTTCCTACCTTCTAATTCGTGTAGATCCAACCATTGATCTTGATCAAACCATCGATTGGACCCTAGGTCAACTAATCTATCACTGATCCATCCATCCATCATGATCAAACTGTTGATATATCCAAATGGTAGATCTATAATTAATCCAACCATCATCCTGATTTGTGACTGAATCCTCAAACCCTCATGCAATTGGTTAATTAGTCACTAACACCTAGATCTATGACTAATCTAATCCATTCATCATGATCCAACCATTGATCAATCACTAGAACCCAGATTTGTGACTTATCTTATCTGTTCGTCATGCTCTAACCTAGATCAATCATTAAACATTAGATCTATGGTCAATCCACCCCTTTGAGATGACCTAATAGTTTATTGGCCACTTTGTACCTAGATTTGTGACCAATATGAGCTCTCAATTAGTTCCTGATGTAGATTTTAGGCTAGACCATCTGATATGTGATTAGATCGCGCCCCTCACCACAATCTAACTATAGATCTAACCAAACCCCTAGAATAATAACATATCTACTCCTTTCCTAGTATCTAACTATTGATCGACCATCTAATGTCAGATCTGTGAGATTAGGACCTGCATCTCCCTCTAATTTGTAATAGCTCCATTGTTAGAAGGACAAATTGATAGGTTCATGACTCCCTAAAACACCAACTAGTAGCAAAGGCACTAGATGTGAGATGCCAACTTATGGATTGACAACTAGATATACAGATTGGTCAATTCATGAATTGATCCAAAGGAGGTACACATATGAATTGAGGGTAAACATCACATGAGGTAGGTGGATTAAGATTGCTATCTTTGAATGTTTATTAACTTATATGATTTGACAAGGATGAGTTCATGTAGATGATAATTTACTCGAATACTATCTTTAATTACAAAAATTATGAAAGAATGTGAAAACTTAATTATTATCTTATGACACATTACATATCATCAAATCAGAAATTGAATGATTGAGCTTAGACTTGAAAATGCTAATGGTACCCTGGTTGTAGCACCCAAACAAAATAGTGTGAATTGTCCCCCTTTAACTAAAACTTGTGTGTGTGTGTGTGTGTGTGTGTGTGTAATATCCTGAGCTAAGAACAAAGCATGAATGATTAGACATTTGTTGTTTTTGAAGTGGACATGGAATGCATGCCATTGATTATTAAATGCATTATTTTTTAATTATTAATTCATGTTTTGTAAACTCATAGAAACCATATTTTATAGTTTGTTGAGGGTATGGATTTAAAGGTTCTTATACCTTAGAGGTGAATAGATTTTCAATGGTTTGTCATAAGGCTTTGAAAAGTTGTTTTATCCACATGCAATGATTTTGATGGTAGTGTTGGGCAAGTACTTGACTGAGTAGCTAATAATCCTAAAGACACTATGCTATGAGGAATATTTGGCATCTATCTTCTAATTAGACTAGATACCAACTCAATTGGAGCTTAGATTCAAGAGTAGGCTTCATGGAGATGCCCCTAGGATGTAGCTGGTAACTCCACAAGAGCCTATGAGAGCTTGTGTGTTAGCTGGGTGATGGTAGCATCTCACAGGTAGATGTGTTTGGTTGTGATTGTGGGCATGTGCTGACATGTCGATCATTCTTGAGACTTAAACATGTTCTCATTGGTGTGACCATATATCACTCAATGTCCCATGGTAGGACAGTAGAGCACTATAGGATTTATCAACATATTCCATCGCTTTTGTTAATGCCAAGTCTTAATGCTGATAATTGGCGAATAGGGTTCACTAATGAATTCAATTAACCAAGAGTTTTGGGAAATCTTGTACCAGTCATGTATTATATTATAATTGACCTTGAAAATATTAAAAGCACTTGGAGCAAGGTAGTGGTATGGCTATGTGTGTACTGAACAATATGGATGCTTCATGACAATAAATGTATCCTTCACATGTTTGATGTTAGACATGATTATATGTAGGTATCATTGAATAGGTATATCTCATTTAATTACTCCATGATGACTTAAGAATTGATTATATGTATATATGCATTATAATATGTGTGTGCATGTTGTTTGCCAAGTTTTTATCAATTGATTTATATTAGGGTTATTCTTCGTGAGCAATTGTGCTCACCTCCCGACAACGTTTTCATGTGAGAATTCAGCAGACAAAGTGCTAGGGATATATAGAAGGCAAAAGAGATAAGAAATTGACCTAGAGACATGCATATTGAGTTCCTTAGGTGTCTTTGATAGGTTTTGGCTGCATATGGATACTTTATGAAAGAGATGAACATTTTGGGTTGACAATCCATGCTATTGTAAATACTAATGGCATTACTAAGAATGTTTTCCTATTATTATTTTATTGAATGATAGTAGCTATGGTTGTGACCAGTAGATCCCATGGCATGATTCACTACTCCATTATATCTATTTTACTCAACTTTGAATGTTTGATGAAGTGACCTCAGCTTGGAGAGTGGTTTGTGTAAAATACTTATGTAATGTATGTTTTTCAAAAACATCAAAATCATTTTAGACATGAATTTTTCTATTTTTACAAAAGATTTTTCAAAAGAATCATTTTTGAAAATCGAGATGTCACATATATAGTAATGGAAAACTTTAGCCATATGCTCTATGTGAGAATTGGTAACATAGGTCTAGAGACATGACTAAAGAACTAGAAGCATAAATGGCTAAATATTATTCATTAGAACAAGAATGATTCAATTGGAAGACAGTTTCATGTGATTAGAAACATGGAATGGAATAAATGTATAACATCCCAAGGGTCCAACTGTCAAGATATTATTTTCTTTCCACTAAAGGTGCCCATACACCGGCACCAGTCATGGCTTTGTCCACCCTGGAAACCAAGTTCCCAGGGCAAATTGGTCTTGACAGGTATAGTTCCTTGAACCCTTATAACTAGCCTATCACTTTTCCCTTAGCGATGTGGGACTAACTCTTAAGGTCTTTTGCCTCACAACTGCCTAACTAGCTTCTCTTGGCTCACCCCTCACCCCCACTAGGGAACGGACGTCCCCGTCCACTAGTTAGCCACACACTAGGTCAAGGGTCGGCTTTGATACCAACTGTGATGACCCAGGTTTTTGTAACACATTTTTCAAAGGCAGGGTCCTTAATAGTAATTTTTTTTTTTGCAAAACAAAGCAACGAAAATTCTTTTCTTTATAACTTGTTTTGGAAAACCCAAGTCATCACTTCATATATAACATAAGTAGAATTTTTGTACAAGATAAAATTTTATTGAAGGAATACACTTGTATTAAATTCCAAAATCTATCTAGTGGTTCACAGTATAGCCTGGGTATCAATAACATACTTGTCCAAATTACATAATCCAAATTTCAAAGTTCACCATCTAATAAAAACTCTCAATACAATACAATGCTCTCAAATAAAATACACGTCTTCAAGGGATATACCCTGATTGATTATTCTTCCATGTCTTCTTAAGTCTTGAGCTCCTAATTCTCCTTCTCTGTATCTGAGATATTGTAAACATTGAAACATTTACAATATCTCAGTAAGCTATGCTTAGTAGGGGATTCAATAAGCATAATAATTTGACAGTATAATCCTAATACTTCATAATCCCATTATTCATACTCATGGATCAATCTCTTTACTTTGTTATATATGTACATCCTTACACATACATATTATATACTATGTATAGATAAATTATATGATCAAAACCATGAAAAATAGTTAATATCTCAAAACATAATCATACCTAGTTTATACTAAGTTGATAGATCATCCAGAATCTGCTAGAATACTCCCTCATTTGGGAAGTATTGGTAATCCATGATTACCCAGCATCTTATCATGCCATATTATAAGGCATTTCACTATGCCATGCATCATAATGCAAAAAATACTCAAAGGACTACTATGCATGTAGTCAGAATCTATACCAGCGCTCCTGGATAACTACATAAGAATCCACATATACCATCCTTAGTGAAAATCACAATATCCATGTCCATATGGGGAGGACCATGGTTGTCATAGTGGTGGCCTTCCCATAATTTCCTCACCCAACTTTTAGCCTCATTTAGGTTTGGTATCCATATACAATAACAAGTTTCAGAGAGCGGGTGGCCAAACCATACTAACTCTCCTAGCATAGCATCCCCAGGCCAATGTCTGTTTAAAACAAAACCACAATCCTCCATGCTTGTATGTAAAGTAATTCTCATATGTATAAAACAATCTGTCTATTTACTTAGGGCTAGAATATCTTCTAGTTCCATATTCACTTAGAGTCTATTCCTCAATTCTAACTTAACCACTTCATATGTGTTTGGTTGGATCATAAGGGTTTCAGGGAATTTAATACAAGTATTAACATTACACTTGTCAACATTTCTAGACATAAGATCATGCATTCAACATGTACATCCCATGTAGATGCATTCATAAAATCGTCTTACCTTCAAGTAGTGATCCGTCTCTTCAGATCTTCCATGATCCTGATTGATGTATGTAATCTGTAAATCCAAACATATTATCAATATTTATACAATCTAAATAATCCTATATTTTTTATCCTATCTATATTCTTTGTTTAATCTTGTCCTTTAATATAAAGGATCTAGATCTTTTGTCCTATCATGACTTATCTTCCTCAGACAGTGTCTATCCTATTGTTCAATAGATCTAATGGTTAGAATGATCTTCTAATCTTTCAAATCTTAGTATTTTCTATTCTAAGTCTTTGTGTATTTCTTTCTTTGACCTTGATCTTTCATAGATCCTTTGATCAACAATTTATGCTTGTTGATAAAGATCAAGGGATTAGATCTTCTATCATCCAATTATTCTTTTATCTAAGTTCAGTTGTTTAATCATCTCTAAGGAGGATGATCTTAGTTCTCTTCCTTGAACCATATTTGATCAAGGGTTCAGATTTTCTATTCTATTTGATTTAAGATCTTCTATTCTATTTTATCTAAATTTTAAGCAATATATATATATCATCTTCAGGAAGTATTTATTTCTTTTATTGTTCTTTATCATTCAAGATCTCATAGATCTTGTTTGATCATCCTTATCTTACTTACATTTTTTATTAGGATTAGATAATTTACTAACCTTTTATGCTCTTATTAATATTATTCAACTAGTTAATGTTTTACTGGTTGAAGATAGCTTATTCCATCCTAAGTCTAATAGCTCATCTTATTTCCAATTGACTAAGGCTTACTAGCTAAATGGTTGAACACAAAGTGGTTACTTCAATCCTCATGTAAGGAGGCATTTAGACCTCACAAACATCAATGGAAGGTAGGGGAAGAGCGAGGCTCCATTGGAGAACCCCTTTAACCATCATGTTCAACATTCACTAGAGTGACCTTAGCTCAACCTTTCATAAGGTTCCTATGAGCATTTTTACCCTAAGTACTCTTTCTAATTAATTTTATTTAAATCCATGAACATTTAAAATGTCATTCATGTGGTTTATTATTCTCCTAATTGTCCTACTAACTATAGCCCTTACTAATATTAAGTCAAAGTTATTCACTCGTCTTAATTGTCCATGAATCTCTATATTCCATTAGTTTACATTTTTGGTGGTTTGTACTTATTATATCTTAACAACTACTTAACATTTGAATCTACTAATAAAATTTGACAATAAATAAATTATAAAATTTAAAGCATAAATCCAATATAAATTTAACAACTATTTATACTAACATGCTTCCTATGAATGTAACTTAACCTAATGAAATAAAACTATACTTAAACTAGCATGATCCTAAGTTATGAAATACATGAAATTTTACTATTAATCTAATGGAATCATGCTAAAATCTCAAATTTAAACTAACATGGCCCTAATAACAAACTAATAACATTTAATCCATGATCTAATTGGTTTTCATCATAATCCCATTCATATAACCCATCCAAAGGGTCTGTTCATGTTTGATCTTATTGATCAAGTGGGTCCCTTTGTATTTTTAGGGTTTTTATACCATAAAGGGTAGATTCTATAACAACCCTAAAATTTTACTATTCTATGATCAGGTTATGCATTTTTAAGAAGTATATCTTTTCATATAATAATAATTTAGAGCAAAAACTAAAATCATTAGATAGTACTCAGAAAATGGAATCCAACAAGCCAAAGAACACTGAAAATAGAGTCCATATGAGGAACTTATGGGATTTCGAATTTAGAAAAACCTAGAACATGGGAATTGAAATTACTAAATCTGAATTCTCCTCATCGATATGAATCCAACATCATTAAGTTTGCTGAAATCAGAGATTAGATGAATAAATGGTAATTTTCTTACAAAAGGGTATTTTAGTAAATTTACCAGTGGGCCTAACTTGTAGAAATGTGGGTCCGATGGTGATGAGGTGTTGGGTGCCTAACAATCATACACGTTGACTGAACTTAGGCTAAGTAAAATGATGAGGAAAAAAACTCAATCATTCTAGGCTTAATATATAAAAAGAAAAGGGAGAAAAGAAATGAGTTAAATAACTAAGTGGAGGGGGCCACATTTGATAATGGCACCCTCCCACTTAATTACAACGATAAACAGACATTAGGTCTATTTCCCAAACCTGACGTAGATAGGAAAAACCAAGGGGGAAAAAGAGAAAATGGGGAATAAGAGAAGAAGAAGAGGGAAGAGGGAAGAGGAAGGAGAAGAGAGGAAGGAAGGTGGAAGGCTGATCTGCATGCCGGAGAAGTGCAAGCCCACCTAAGAAGAAGAAGAAAAGGAGATTTTTGGAGGGTTTTCATCGCTGAAAAAGGAAGGCCATGCCAGAAAAAATGGTGGCTCGAATGGTAAATCTGGCCACCCATTTCACTCTACAACAGGGGGCGATCAAAAGCCCTTTGATCTCGTCGCAATCAAAGGAAAATCGAAGCTAGATTGAGAGGGGAATAGTGCACGCGACTAGGGATGGAGCATTTCACAGCAAATCAGAGCTAATCTAGCATGCCTAAGAAGGGGAAAAACACTATCATGCCTCCTTTAGTTAAGATCTACAAAACCTTGTTCTTAATTTGGTGAAATTTGTTAAATCTGTGAATTTCTATCCTAGATCTAAATTTAAGGATGATTCAACCGTCCATTTCTTAATCTATGTTTATAAATAGGTAGATACATAGTTGAAAAACCTTAAAATCAACTCAAATTGTCGATCTAGACTATAAGACCAATTGGACGATCTCAGCCATCCGATCAGGTACTGTTCATACAATAAAAATTTGATGTCTAATCGCTAATCAGACACCATAGATGAATTAAATAGTCCTAAAATTACTATAATATAGAAGGAATTGATGAATTTAGATGTAAATTGACTGCAAACAAATTAGACGATCTCAACTGTTCGATCGGGTACTGCTCACACAGTTATTTTGTAGCGCTTGATTGACGATCAGACACCATAGATGAATCCTATGACCCTAAATTAGCTAGAATGTGATGAGAATGTTATAATTTGGATGAAAACCTAGCAAGAAACCTCAGCTGTCTGATCAATCACTATTCAAACAGTGACTTGTTGACGTTAGATCGACGATCAAACTCCACAGATGAGTTTTGATCGTCAATTCAAAGTTGGAAGTGGTCTATCTAACCAATGTACACCTTAAATTAGTTAAATCTGACCATGTAATTTGATGAAAAATATAATTTAGATGTCTACACAGATCCAACCGTAGATCTCAACCCTAAATTAAGGACAAACATCTACAAAAGCCCTGATCAACTCACATGAGTTTTTATCATCCATGGAAAGATTTGATAATGATGATCCAGGCCTTGGATTTTATTGGATTATTAAAATTATGATCATAATTAAATTTAAATATCTATGTGTATGTGAATGTATTAAGAAAAGAGTTTTTATGCATTATATAGATTGAAGTGAGCGGCATGGAGAAGAGGGCGATTAAAGCTAGTGGAATCCCGTGAACGCATCACATGAGCTAGGTGGAAATTTAAGACAACATGCCTAAATAATAAATGCATGTTCTAAACATGATCTTATTTCTAATTATGGATGTTATGAAACTAAAGTGGTATGATTGATATTTGGCATGCTTTAAATTGTAATGATGAAAATAATGTTAATGAAAAGAATTATATGTTATAATTGATGCTTATGCCTTGTACATCATGTATGTGAATTGTGAAATTTTGTTTATGGTACATGCATACCATGTCAGTATTAATGACGTATGAGTCTAGGTTTATAGGACACATCCTTGGTGGGTTATTAACAAATAAGTGAGGATGTTATTCTTGTTATGACATATATGAACTACCGAATTGCCTGCTATTATGATTATTTTACATCCAGGCATGGTGGCCTGAGAGTTTTGTTTTAGACAGGCATAGGCCTAGGGATGTTATGCTAGGAGAGTAGTAGATTTTGCCACCCGCTCTTTGAAATGTGATATATAGGATGATACCGTGCCCAAAGAGAGGAAAAATGTCAGGTGGGGCAATATGGAAAGGCCACCACTGTGACAGTCTATCTACCCATATAGAGATGACATAGACAACTTTCCACACTTGGTATCTGTGGAGTATGAAAGCAATTATCCAAGAGTTCTGATACAGATTAGATTGCAGCATGTAGTCCTTATATTTGATGCACTATGATGCTTATATGATGGCAGTATGAGATGCCTTATATGATATGGCATGATGATATGCCTTATATTGTTTTCCCAACAATGGCTGGAAGATTGTGGACCCCATATAGTGAGGGGCATGAGGATTATATTGATATACCAACAAAGGCTAGATGATTATGAACCCCACATGATGAGGGGTATGATTTTGAAACCTTGTATTGGCTGGGAATGTAAATTAGATGATATTGATTATATCATAATTTTGTATGTCTTTTAATAATTTTCATATATGTGTACATATGCTATATGTATATGATTGAGGGCGTAGTTTCATATGGGTATATGAATGGGTATAACTGTTATGTAGAGTATGGTTTAGGGAATTGGATTATTTTATTTAAATAACAAATAATAATTAAATATGTTTGATAAATCAATGGATTACTTATAATTATGATGTAACACCCGTAACTTTTGTAATGAAATTG
Source organism: Warburgia ugandensis (assembly GCA_035236585.1). NCBI lineage: Eukaryota > Viridiplantae > Streptophyta > Magnoliopsida > Canellales > Canellaceae > Warburgia > Warburgia ugandensis. The sequence continues at coordinate 37,923,661 of CP141137.1, forward strand.
AATAAATAATGAAATTGAGAATTTCAAGGAAAAATGAGGCTGGAATATTAAGGTTATTAAAAATGCACTTCTTATAGAATTACAATCAAAGGTTAAGACATGTATAATTGAAAACATATTAAAGGAACCCTTCAGAATGACTGTAAGCACAACTAATTCTGAATTCGGATGAAAAATCCTTATTTTTCCATATTTTATGAACAAAAGGGTAAAATGGTAATTTTACTCATAAATGAGAACTAAGACATAAAAATTTGAAATATACTCAGAAATACAAATCCAACGCCACTGAGTACGCCCAATTCTGAGTTCATGGGAATAAACACTATTTTTCTTTATTTTTGGAATTAAAAGGTAAAATGGTCTTTTCACACTCATGGGGCCCACAAGGGACCCACATAGGAATCCAATGGCCAGAAAACATGTAATTATGAGTCATACCACTACCACTTGCTAGTGGAGAAGGAGGTGGTACTGGGAATCCAATGAAAATTGAATAATAAAAAGAATAAAACATAATAATTATACATAATCATGAAAAACATCCAAAATGTTTATAAATACCTTAGAAAAAAATTTCCAAAAATGTTCACAAAATTCCATAGCCTCCCCCAAAATCTTAGCTCAAAAATCATCCCCCTTCTCTCTCTTTCCTTCTTTCTCCTTATTTTTTTTCTTTTATTAATGTGTCCACAGACCACTCAGGGGAATATTCCACCTTGAATCATTGGGCGCGTATGTAGATGTGCCATCCCCGACAAGCAAGGTTTTCACCAACCTGCTACAGTTTTCCAATTAGACGTCCACTCTAGACAGTTGAAACCTTAATCCACCCTGTCAAAAAGGTTCAGCACTTCCAAATACACAAAAGCCCTATACTTTTGCAACGATCAGTGGAATATATACTCGAAAAATCATCAAAAAACAGTAGCTCCCTCCCCTCTTTCTTATTTTTTGGCCAAGTTTTTGGACTCTGAACACTCCATCAAAGGCCACGAATCAGGCAACAGGGTTGAGATCCACCATCTTGGACAGCTTAGATGAAATCTCTAAGCTGTTGGATTTAGCTTTGATTTTAGATCAAAAAGCTTTTATAGAATCCTTGTCATGTGTATAAGTTACTGAAATCATAATATTTATGTTTTTAATTGAATTTAATTGAGAAGATTACTATAATCTATTCTAACAATGTTGGATCATGATCAAGATGATCTCAAAATGGAGATCTGAACTGATGGATGGATTCAAAAGGTCCCAAAACCTTAAAGACCATGATCACAGTAAAATTTTTGGGTTTCTAGATCAAGTAAAAAAAATAAAATAATAGTAATATTAAAATTTAGCCATTAAAATGGGTTGAAATCTTAAAATCCCAATTCTGATCTCAATTTAACTCTAAATTGAGATAAAAAACTTAGGTTGGATTCCTTGTGATTAGTAGAATGTACTAAATTTAGAAAATTTATGTTTTGTTGCATGTAAAATTCTGTTAATAAAGAAAAGTATTACTACTTCTTATGATTAGTGAAATTTGGAATGATCAAACTATATAATTATGATCCATTAATGATCTTGTGACTTTGAAACATGAATCAATAGTTATAAGTGACTGATCTATGTTTAATTAAGAGATTTAGCCATAAAAGTAGTAAGATCCATAAAAAATGAATGGTAATCTCCTTGATCAAGTTGATCAAAGATGATTGGACAGTAAGGATATATTTGGATGAAAATATTAAGTTAATATCATATGAATTTGTGGACTGGATGATGATGATTTGGGATAGATCAAGATCTATGCCCTTAAATTGGATAAAATGACTTAAGATCTTCTTGATCAATTGGATTAAGAAAGATCAGATCATTGAATGAGATGCATCAATGATCTAATAATGAAATCACATCAAGAAGATATGTTAGATCTAAAGAAAAAAGATAAGATCAAGATCTAAACCCTAAAAGAGATGAAAGATGAATAATAACCATAGGACCATAATGAATAGTTGTGACATGTTAGATTTTCATTTGAATTAGTGAATGTTATTATAATGTTCATTTATTACTTAGTAGATTTAATTGTAGATTTATTTATTTATGCTTTAATGCTTATGAAAACTAAATTGAAAATGTAATTAAATGAAATTAGAATTGAAGGACATTTACATTAAATAAATGACATGGACTTAATGATAGTAAGGGCTATAGTTAGTAGGATAATATAAGGAATATCATTTCCTTGACCGAAATTTGGAGAATAATGAAACTCCATGAATGACATTTAAATGTTCATGGATTTAATTAAAATTAATTAGGACTGGGGATACTATGCTAGGGAAGTTATGAGGGTTTGGCCACCCGCTTCCTAAAATTTATATGATGGATACCATGCCCAAAGAGAGGCTAAAAGTCGGGTGGGGCAATCATGGGAAGACCACCATTGTGACAACCATGGTCCTCCCCATGTGGACATGGATTTGTTCTTTCCACAATTGGTATTAGTGGATTCTTATACAGTTATCTGGGCGCGCTGTACAGATTGAGACTGTGGCATAGTAGTCCTAATGTATTTTGTGTTATCATGCACATATGATAGGCATAGTGTAATGCCATGGCATGATGAGATGCCACTACATGAGTTCCCAGAAAGAAAATCCCCGTATGAGAATTGGCTAAATATTGATCTCCTAAGTGGAAGTATAGTTAGGGGAAGGAACAAGTTTTGAGCAATTATCACTATTTTAACAGATTTATCCTATGGATTTAGCATACTAAAGCTCCTCCCATGCCCAACATGGCATGCCGTGCTTGCTCTCGCACTGCTTCCTGGAGAGGGCATTGGTGCAATTCTAATCTTGTTTCTTTGCATACTTGAAGAGTGTGCTCCCTAAGATGCAATTGTTGGTGGAAGGCACTCGGGTCCCGGAAAGTGTTCCTATCAAGGAACTTCTTGGACTTGTTGAAGGCAGTTGGACTAAGGCCAAAGCTAGCCGTTGCACAAGTGGGTATTTGTGGGAATCAGTAAAGCCTATAGGACTAGGCACAATGCTAGCTGTGGCACAAGTTGGATTTGGCATACTAAAGCTCCTCCCATGCCTGCCATGGAACTACTGCGCTAGCCCTCACACTGCTCCCCAGAGTGGTCGGTACTACGCCTCAAGTCCCGTTTCTTTGCATACTTGAAGAGTGTGCTCTCGAACATGCTATTGTTGGTGGAAGGCACTTGGGTTCCTGGAAGTGTTCCAACCAAGGCACTTGTAGCACTCATTGAAGGTGGCAGGATTAAGCGCAAAGCTAGCTGTCGCACAAGTGGGCAACTGTGGGAATCATTGAGGCCTGCAGGACTAGGTGCAATGCCAGTCGTGTCTTGGATTTGGCACATTAAAGCTACTCCCATGCCCAGTAAGGCGCTGCTGCACTCTCCCTCATACTACTGCCTAGAGCAGGCGTTGGTGCAACACTGGTCCCGTTTCTATGCATACTTGAAGGCCTGACACCCGAAGATGGTATTGTTGGTGGAAGGCACTCAGGACCCTGGAAGTGTTCCTACCAAGGCTCTTGACTCATTGAAGGTGACAAGACTAGGCAAAAAGCTAGCCATAGCACAAGTGGGCATCTATGGGAATTGTTGAAGTTGGTAGGACTAGGGGCAAAGCTAGTCCATGATTTGGATTTGGCATGCTAAAGCTCCTCCCATTCCCGATCGGGCACTATTGTGCTCGCCCTTGCATTGGTCCCCGAAGTGGGCGCTGGTGCGACTCTGGTCCCATTTCTTTGCATACTTGAAGACTGTGCTCCCAAAGATGCTATTGTTGGTGGAGGGCATTCGAGTATCGGGAAGTGTTCCTACCAAGGCACTTCTGAGACTAGTTGAAGCTAGTAGGACTAGGTGCAAAGCTAGCCACGGAACAAGCAGGCATCTGTGTGAATCGTTGAAGCTGGCAGGACTAGGCGCAATGGTAGCTGTGGTACGAGTTGGATTTTGCATGCTCAAGCTCCTCCTATGTCTGGTAGGGCACTGCCACACTAGCCCTCGCACTGCTCCCCGGGGTGGGCGTTGTTGCGACTCTAGTCCCATTTCTTTGCATACTCAAAGAGTTTGCTCCTGAAGATGCTATTGTTCATAGAAGGCACTCAAGACCCTAGAAGGGTTCTTACCAAGGTGCTTCTGGGAGTTGTAGAAGTCGATAGGACTAGGCGCAAAGCTAGCCATGGCACAAGTGGACATCAATGGGAATTGTTGAAGTTGTTAGGACTAGGTGCAACACTGGCCATGGCATGAGTTGGATTTGGCATGCTAAAGCTCCTCCTAGCACAGCAAGGCATTGCCACGCTTGCTCTCGCACTACTCCTCGAAATGGATGTTGGTGTGACTCTGGTCCCATTTCTTTTCATACTCAAAGAGTTTGCTCCTGAAGATGCTATTGTTGGTGGAAGGCACTAAGGACACTGGAAGTGTTCCTACAATGGCACTTTTGAGACTCATTGAAGCCAGTGGGACTAAGAGTAAAGCTAGACATGGCACAAGTGGGCATCTGTGGGAATCATTGAAGCTAGCTAGACTAGGCTAAATGCTAGTTGCGACACGAGTTAGATTTGGCATGCTAAATCTCCACCCATGCCCAGTAGTGCATTACCGCACTTGCCCTTGCATTGCTCCCTAGAGTGTGTGTTGGTGCAGTTCTGGTCCTGTTTCTTTGCATGCTCAAAGAGTGTGCTCCTGAAGATGCTATTGTTTGTGGAAGCCATTCGAGTCCTGGGAAGTGTTCGTACCACGGCATTTCTTAGACTCTTTGAAGGAAGTAGGACTAGGCACAAAGCTAGCCACTGGGCATATGTGGGAATCATTGAAGCTTGCAAGACTAGGCGCAATGTTAGCTGCGACATGACTTGGATTTGGCACACTAAAGCTCCTCCAATGCCCAGCATGGAACTACCACGCTCACCCTCGCATTCCTCCCCGAGGCGGTCATTGCTACAGCTCTGGTCTTGTTTCTTTGCATACTCGAAGAGTGTGCTCTCGAACATGCTATTGTTGGTGGAAGGCACTTGGGTCCTTGGAAGTGTTCCAACCAAGGCACTTCTGGGACTCATTAAAGGTGGCAGGACTAAGTGCAAAGTAAGCCGTGGTAGAAGTGGGCAACTGTGGGAATCTTAGAAGCTAGCAGGACTTGGTGAAAACCTAGTCGCAGCATGGATTTGGAGCACTAAAACTCCTCCCATGCCTGGTAAGACACTGCTGCACTAGCCCTTGCTTTACCCCCCAGAGCGTGCTTTGGTGCGACTCTAGTCTAGTTTCTGTGCATACTCGAAGACCTGGCACCCAAAGATGTTATTGTTCGTGGAAGGCATTTGGGACCCTAGCAGTGTTCCTACCAAGGCACTTCTAGGACTCATTGAAGCTGGTAGGACTAGGTGCAAAGCTAGTCGCAGCACGATTTGGATTTTGCAGGCTAAAGCTCCTCCCATTCCCAACCAGGCATTGCTGTGCTCGCCCTAGCACTACTCCTCAGAGTGGGCGTTGGTACAACTTGGGTCCCCTTTCTTTGCATACTCAAAGAGTGTGCTCCCAAATGCTATTATTGGTGAAATGCACTTGGGTCTTGAGAATTGTTGCTACTAAGGCACTTTTCAGACTCGTTGAGGTTGGCGGACTAGGCGCAAAGCTAGCCGCCGCACAAGTGGGCATCTATGGGAATCATTGAAGCTGATAAGACTGGGTGCAATGCTACCCGGAGCGGGCATTGGTGCAACTCTGGTCTTGTCTAGTTGCGTTCTCAAAGGCATGTGCATCGAGCACGTTGGCTGGGACCACCAATAGGTCTATGAGGTTGCATCAAGAGTCCCTTTTTCGAGCGTCGTCAAAAGTATGAGCCCAGGAAGCCTTTGGTGGGCACTGTTCACTATTCTATGAGTTTGCGCCAACCCTATAGGAGGTGGTGGGCACATGAGCCCTTGGCAGTGCTCCTGTTGAGCCAGCTGTGGGAATTGGTGAAGTCAACAGGACTAGGTCCAATGCTAGCTATAGCATGAGTTGGATTTGGCACACCAAAGCTCCTCCCATGCCCGACATGGCACTACCACACTCACCCATGTACTACACCCCGGAGCAGGCATTGGAGCCACTCTGGTCCCGTTTCTTTTCATACTCAAAGAGTGTGCTCCCAAAGATGCTATTATTGGTGAACTACACTTGGGTCCTGAGAATTGTTGCTACTAAGGCACTTTTTAAACTTGTTGAGGTTGGCGAACTAGGCGCAAAGCTAGCCACCGCACAAGTGGGCATCTATGGGAATCATTGAAGCTGACAAGACTGGGTGCAATGCTACCCAGAGCAGGCATTGGTGCAACTCTGGTCTTGTCTAGTTGCGTTCTCAAAGGCATGTGCACCAAGCACGTTGGCTGGGACCACCAACAGGTTTATGAGGTTGCATCAAGAGTCCCTTTTTCGAGTGTCCTCAAAAGTATGAGCCCAGGAAGCCTTTAGTGGGCACTGTTCACTGTTCTATGAGTTTGCGCCAACCCTATAGGAGGTGGTGGGCACACGAGCCCTTGGCAGTGCTCTTATTGAGCCAGCTGTGGGAATTGGTGAAGTCAACAGGACTAGGTGCAGTGCTAGCTATAGCATGAGTTGGATTTGGCACACCAAAGCTCCTCCCATGCCCGACATGGCACTACCACACTCACCCATGTACTGCACCCCAGAGCAGGCATTGGAGCCACTCTGGTCCCGTTTCTTTTCATACTCGAAGAGTTTGCTCCCAAAGATGCTATTGTTGGTGGAAGGCACTTGGAACCTTAGAAGTGTTCGTACCAAGGCACTTCTAGAACTCATTGAAGCCAGCTGGACTAGGCATAATGATAGCAGTGGCACAAGTGGGCGTTAGTGGGAATTGTTGAATCTAGTGGGACTAAGCGCAACATTAGCTGCTTCACAAGTTAGATTTGGCACAATAAAGCTCCCCCCATGCCCGGTAAGGCACTAATGTGCTTGCCCTAGCACTACTACTCGGAGTAGGAGTTGGTGCGACTTTGGCCCCATTTCTTTGCATACTCTAAGAGTTTGCTCCTGAAGATGCTATTGCTGGTGGAAGGCACTCAAGACCCTAGCAGTGTTCCTACTATGGAACTTTGTGGGACTTGTTGAAGCACATAGGACTAGGCACAAAGCTAGTTGCTACATAAGTGGGCATCTATGGGAATCATTGAAGATGGCAAGACTAGGCACAAAGCAAGCCATGGTACGAGTTGGATTTGGCAGCCTAAAGCTCCTCCCATGCCCAATAAGGCATTGTTGCGCTCGCCGCCGCACTGCTTCTTGGAGCGGGCATTTGTGCGACTCTGGTCCCATTTCTTTGCAAACTCAAAGTGTGTGCTCATGAAGATGCTATTGTTGGTGGAATGCACTCGGGTACCTGGAAGTGTTCCTACAAAGGTACTTCTGGGAGCCATTGAAGCCGGTAGGACTAGGCACGCAGCTAGCTACAGCATAAGTTGGATTTGGTGATCTAAAGCTGCTCCCATGCCCGGCAGGGCATTGCTGCATTTGCTCTTGCACTACACCTTAGAGTGGGTGTTGGTGCTACTCTAGTCCCCTTGAAGCCAGCAGGACTGGACGCAATGCTATGGCACAAGGTGGATTTGGCACCCCAAAGCTCCTCCCATGTCCGGCAGAGCACTGCCATGCTCACCCTAGCACTACTCACCATTGCATGCTTTGGTGCAACACTGGTCCCGTTTCTTTGCATATTTGAAGAGTGTGCTCCTGAAGATCCTATTGTTGGTGGTAGGAAATTGGGACACAGGAAGTGTTCCTACTAAGCCACTTCTGGTACTCATTCAACCCGACAAGACTAGGCACAAAGCTAGCAACGACACAAGTGGGCATTTGTGGGAATCGTTGAAGCTGGTAGGATTAAGACAATGCTAGCCACAGCATGAGTTGGATTTGGCACGCTAAAGCTCCTCTCATGCCTGGTAGGAAACTGTCACACTCACCCTCGCACAGCTCCTAAGAGCGCGGGTTGCTGCGACTCTAGTTTCGTTTCTTAGCATACTCAAAAATTTTGATCTTGAAGATCCTATTATTGGTGAAAGGCACTCGAGTTCCTTAAGTGTTGCTACCAAGGCAATTCTAGGACTAGTTGAAGCTGGCAACACTAGGCATAAAGCTAGCCGCGGCTCAAGTAGTCATTTTTGGGAATCGTTGAAGCTAGAAAGACTAGGTGCAATGCTAGCTGCGGCTCAAGTTGGACATGGCATGTTAAAGCTCCTCCCACACCCAATAGGGCACTGCAGCGCTCGCCCTTGCACTGCTCCCTGAAGCAGGCGTTGCTGTGGCTCTGGTCCCATTTCTTTGCATACTCAAAAAGTTTGCTCCTAAAGATCCTAATGTTGGTGGAAGGAAATTGGGACCCTGGAAGTGTTCCTACATAGGCACTTCTAGTGCTCATTCCAACCGGTAGGATTATGCACAAAGCTAGTTGCAACACAAGTGGGCATTTGTGAGAATTGTTGAAGCTGGCAGACTAAGCACAATGCTAGCTATTACACAAGCTAAATTTGGGGCGTTAAAGCTCCTCCCATGCTCGACAAGGCACTGCTGTGCTAGCCCTAACACTATTCCCCGAAGTGAATGTTGGTGCGACTCTAGGTCCATTTCTTTGCATACTCGAAGTGTGTGCTCCTGACTAGGCTATTGTTCGTGGAATGCACTCAGGTCCTAGGAAGTGTTCTTATAAGGCACTTTTGTGACACATTGAAGCCCACAAGACTAGGCACAAAGCTAGCTGTGGTACAAGTGGGCGTCGGTGGAAATCGTCGAAGCTGATAGGACTAGGAAAAATGCTAGCCACAGCATGAGTTTGATTTGGCATGCTAAAACTCCTCACATGCTTGGCAAGGCACTGCCACACTCATCCTTTCATAACTCCCTAAAGTGGGTGTTGGTGCAACTCTGGTCTTGTTTCCATGCATATTCAAAGAGTGTGCTCCCGAAGATGCTATTGTTGGTAGAAGGCAATCGGGTCCCTAGAAGTGTTCCTACCTAGGCACTTATGGGATTCGTTGAAGCCAGCAGGATTAGGCACAAAGCTAACCGCAGCTTAAGAGGGCATCTTTGGGAATTGTTGAAGCTGACAAGACTACGTGCAACACTAGTTATGGTACATGTTTGATTTGGCATGTTAAAGCTCCTCCCATGCCTGATAGGGCATTGTCGCACTCGCCCTTGCACTGCTCCTTGGAGCAGGCATTGGTGCTACTCTAGTCCCGTTTCTTTACATACTCGAAGAGTTTACCCCCGAAGATGCTATTGTTGGTGGAAGGCACTCCGGGCCCTGGAAGTGCTCTTACCAAGGCACTTTTGGGACTCATTGAAGTTGACAGGACTAGCCTCCAAGCTAGTCAAGACACAAGTGGGCATCCATGGGAATCGTTAAAGCCGGCAAGACTGGGTCCAACTCCAGCCGCTGCATGAGTTTGATTTTGTATGCTATAGTAGCTCCAAGGCTAGGCAAGGCTCTGCTACCCTCGCCCTCGCAATGCTCCTTGGAGCGAGCATTGGTGTGACTCTGGTCTTACCTAGTTACATGCTCGAAGGCATGCGCACATGGCACCTTGGCTGGGCACCGCTCGCAGGACTATGAGGTTGCATCAAGGATCACTTTTTTTCATGTCCTCAAAAGTATGCACCTTGGAAGCCTTCGATTAGCACTGCTCACTACAATAAGAGGTTGCACCAACCTTACAGCAGGTGGCAATCACTCGAGCCCTTCGTAGTGTTCCTACTGAAGCAACTGTGGGCATCTGTGGGAATTGTTGAAGCCTACAGGACCAGGCGCAATGCTAGCTGTAGCACGAGTTGGATTTGGCACATTAAAGCTCCTTGCATGCCCAGAAGGGAATTGTTGCACTCACCCTCGCACTGCTCCCTGTAGCAGGCGTTGGTGCGACTTTGGTCCTGTTTCTTTTCATACTCAAAGAGTTTGCTCTTGATGATGCTATTGTTGGTGGTAGGCACTCGGGACGTTGGAAGTGTTCCTACCAAGGAACTTCTGGGACTCGTTGAAGTTAGTAGGACTAGGCGCAAAGCTACCCACAGCACATATGGGCTTTTGTGGGAATCATTGAAGTCAACAGTACTTGGCCCATCACTAGTCGTAGCATGAGTTGGATTAGGAATGCCAAAGCTCTCCCCATGTGCCATAGGACACATTCGCACTCACTCTAGGACTGCTCCTCGAAGTTGCAATTGGTGCAACTCTGGTCTCGTTTCTTTGTATACTCGAAGAGTGTGCTCTGGAAGATGCTATTGTTGGTGGAAGGCACTCAGGTCCCTGGAAGTGTTCCTAGCAAGGCACTCCTTGGACTCGTTGAAGCTGGCAAGACTAGGGTAAAGCTAACCGAGACACAAGTGGGCATCTGTGGTAATCGTTGATGCCTGCTGTACATGGAACAGAACAATGCTAGCCATAGCATGTGTTGGAATTGGCATGCTAAAGCTCCTCCCATGCCCGGCAGGGCACTGTTGCACTCACCCTCACACTGCTCCTCGGAAAGGGCGTTGGTGTGACTATGGTCCCATTTCTTTGCATACTCGAAGAGTGCTCCCAAAGATACTATTGTTGGTGGAAGGCAGTCAGGTCCCTAGGAGTGTTCCTACAAAGGCACTTCTAGGACTCGTTGAACCTGATAGGACTTGGCATAAAGCTTGTCGGGCACAAGTGGGCATATGTGGGAATCTTTGAAGCCGGCAAGAGTAGGTGCAATGCTAGCTATGGCATGAGTTGTATTTCACATGCTAAAGCTCTTCCCATGCCTGACAAGGAAATACCATGCTAACCCTCATACTTCTCCCTGGAGCGGTCATTGGTACAACTCTAGTACCATTTCCTTGCATACTCAAAGAGTTTGCTCCCAAAGATGCTTTTGTTGGTCGAAGGCACTAGGGACCATGGAAGTGTTCCTACCAAGTCACTTCCTGAACTTGTTGAAGTCAGTAGGACTAGTGGCAAACCTAGTCGCCGCACAAGTGGGCATCTATGGGAATCTTTGAACCTGGTAGGACTAGGCACAAGACTAGCCAATGCATAGTTGTATTTGGCACACTAATGTTCCTCCCATGCCCAGCAGGGCACTGCCATGCTTGCCCTCACACTTCTCATGGAGTGGGCATTGGGGTGATTATGGTCCCGTTTCTTTGCATACTCAAAGAGTTCACTCTCGAAGAAGCTATTGTTGATGGAAGGCACTGGAAGCCTAGAAGTGTTCTAACCAAGGCACTTATGAGACTCGTTGAAGATGGCAGGACTAGGCGTAAAGCTAGCCGTGGCACAAGTTGGCATCTATGGGAATTGTTGAAGCTAGAACTACTTGGCACAATGCTAGCCATGGAACAAGTTGGTTTTGGCATGCTAATGCTTCCCCATGCCCAGCAAGGCACTGCCATGCTCACCCTCACACTGCTCCCCAGATCGGGTGTTGGTGCGACTCTAGTCCCATTTTTTTACATACTCGAAGAGTGTGCTCCCGAAGATGCTATTGTTGGTGGAAGGAACTTTGGTCCCTGGCAGTGTTCCTACCAAGGCACTTCTGGGACTTGTTGAAGTTAGCAGGACTTGGCATAAAACTAGCCACAACACAAGTGGGTACTCAAGGGAATTGTTGAAGTCAGAAAGACTAAGTGCAATGCTAGCAGTGGCACAAGTTGGATTTGGTATGCTAAATCACCTCCCATGCTTGACAAAGTACTGCCATGCTCGCCCCTCACGCTGCTCCTCGGAGTGGGCATTGCTGTGAGATTGGTACCATTTCTTTGCATACTCAAAGGGTTTGCTCCAAAAGATGCTATTGTTGGTGGGAGGCACTCAGGACCCTTGAAGTGTTCTTATCAAGGTACTATAGGGACTCATTGAAGCTGGCAGGACTAAGCGCAAAGCTAGCTACGGCACATGTGGGTATCTATGGGAATAACTGATGTTTGTAGGATAGGTGCAATGCTAGCCATGGCACGAGTTGGATTTGGAATGCTAAAGCACCTCCCATGTCCAGCAGGGCACTACCACGCTCGTACTGCACTACTCCCTAGAGTGGGCATTGGTGCAACTATGGTCTCATCTAGTTGGGTTCTCGAAGGCATGCACACACTATGCCTTTGCTAGGTACCACCCTAGGCCTATGAGGATGCATCAAGTGTCCCTTTTTTTCATGTCCTCAAAAGAATGCACCCAGGAAGCCTTTGGTGTCCACTGCTTACTGTACTGGGTGGTTACTCCAACCCTATAGAAGGTGGCGAGCACTTGGCAGTGTTCTTGCTGAGGTGGCTGTGGGCATCGGTGGGAATTGTTGATGCCGACAGGACTGGGTGCAATGCTAGCCACGACAAGAGTTGGATTTTGCATGCTAAAGCTCCTCCCATGCCCAATAGGGCACTACCGCACTCCCCCTTGCATTGCTCCCCTAAGTGGCCATTGGTGCAAATTCTGGTCCTGTTTCTTTGCATACTTGAAGAGCTTGCTCTCAAAGATGTTATTGTTGGTGCAAGGCACTCGGGACCCTGGAAGTGTTCCTACCAAGGTACTTCTGGGACTTGTTGAAGGTGGCAGGGCTGGGCACAAAGCTAGCTACAGCATAAGTGGCCATTTGTGGGAATTGTTGAAGCTAGAAGTACTTGGCCCAATGCTAGTGGGGCACGAGTTGGATTTGGCATGCTAAAGCTTCTCCCATGCCTGGTAGGGCACGGCCACACTCGCCCTCACACCAGTCCCCGAAGCAGGCATTGGTGCAACTCTGGTCTCGTTTCTTTACATACTCGAAGAGTGTGCTCCTAAAGATGCTATTGTTGGTGGAAGGCTCTCGAGTCCCTCGATGGGTTCCTACCAAGGCACTTTTGGGACTTGTTGAAGCCTTTAGGATTAGGGGCAAAGCTAGTCATGACACTAGTGGGCATCTAGGGGAATAGTTGAAGTCGATAGGACTAGGTGCAATGCTAGCCGCTGCATGAGTTGGATTTGGCATGCTAAAGCACCTCCCATGCCTAGCTGGGCACTGTTGCGCTTGCCCTCACTCAACTCCCTAATGCACGCGTTGGTGTGACATTAGTCCAGTTTCCATGCTTACTCAAAGAGTTTGCTATTGAAGATGCTATTGTTTGTGGAAGGCACTCGGACCCTAGAAGTGTTCTTACCAACCAGTACAGTAAGCCGCTAGGATTAGGCGTAAAGCTAGTTGCGGGATAAGTGGGCATTTGTGGGAATTGTTGATGCTAGCAGGACTAAGCGTAACGCTAGCCACGGCACAAGTTGGATTTGGCACGCTAAAGCTCATCCCATGCTTGGCAGGGCACTTTTGCGCTCGCCCTCACACTACTCTCTGGAGTAGGCGCTAGTGCGACTCTGGTCCTGTTGCTTTGCATACTACAATAGTGTGCTCCCAAAGAAGCTATGGTTGGTGGAAGGCACTCGAGACACTACATGTGTTCCTACCATGGTACTTATGGGATTCATTGAAGCCAACAGGACTAAGCACAAAGCTAGCCATGGCACAAATGGGCATCTATGGGAATCATTGAATCTAGCAAGACTAGGAGCAATGCTAGCCGCAACACGGGTTGGATTTAGAACTCTAAAGCACCTCCCATGCCTAGTAGGGCACTACCATGCTCACCCTAGCATGGCTCCGCAGAGCAAGCCTTGGTCTGACAATGGTCCCATCCAGTTGCGTTCTCGAAGGCATGTACACACTGCACCTTCATTCAGTATCGCCTGCGGGTTTTTGAGGACGCATCAAGGGTCCCTTTTTTTCGGGTCATCAAAAGTATGCACCTGGGAAGCCTTTGGCGGGCATAGCATGCTATGCTAGGAGGTTGCGCCAACCTTATAGGAGGTGGTGGGCACTCAAGCTTTGGGCAGTGTTCTTGCTGAGGTAGCTATGGACATCTGTGGGAATTATTGAAGCCAGTAGGACTGGCACAATGCTAACTGTGGCACGAGTTGGATTTGGAAGGCTAAAACTCCACCCATTCCCGGTAGGGCACTGCTGCACACACCCTTGCATTGTTCCCCCAAGCAGGCATTAGTGAGACACTGGTCCCGTTTAGTTGCGTTCTTAAAGGCATGCGCACATTAAACCTTGGTTGGGAACCGCCCACGGCTCTGTGAGGTTGCATCAAGGGTTCCTTTTTTTCACGTCCTCAAAAGTATGCACCCAGGAACCCTTTGGTGAGGACTGCTTGTTGCGTTGGGATGTTGCTCCAAACCTATAGGAGGTGGCAGGCACTTGAGCACTTGGTAGTGTTCCTACTGAGGCAGTTGTGGAAATTGATGAAGCCAGTAGGACTAGGTGCAATGCTAGCTGCAGCACAAGTTGCATTTGACAAGCTAAAGATCCTCCCATAACCAGTAGGACACTGCCATGTTCACCCTTGTACCCTCCCCAGAGCGGGTGCTAGCGCGACTATGGTCCCATTTCTTTGCATACACGAAGTGTTTGGTCCTGAAGATGCTATTGTTAGTGGAAGGAACTCGAGACCCTGGAAGTGTTCCTACTAAGGCATTTCTAGGACTCATTGAAGCCAGCAAGACTAGGCACAAAGCTTACCACAACACAAGTGGGCATCTGTGGGAATCGTTGAAGCGGGCAGGACTAGGCACAATGCTAGTTGTGGCACGAGTTGGATTTGTCACACTAAAGCTCCTCCCAGGCCCAGCAGGGGATTGTCATGTTGGTGGGAGGCACTCGAGGTTGTGGAAGTGATCCTACCAAGGCACTTCTGGGACTCGATCAAGATCACAGGACTAGGTGCAAAGCTAGCCCTGGCACAAGCGGGCATGTGTTGCAATCGTTGTAGCCAACAGGACTAAGCGCAATGCTAGCCAAGATGCGAATTGGATTTGGCATGCTAAAGCTCCTTCCATGCTTCACAGGGCACTGCTACGCTCACCCTCACATTGCTCCCTAGAGTGGACGTTAGTGCCACTCTGTTCCTATTTCTTTGCATAATTAAAGAATTTGCTCCTGAAGATGCTATTATTGCTGGATGGCACTAGGGACCTTGGAAATGTTCCTACCAAGCCACTTATGTTAATCGTTGACGCCGACAGGACTAGGCGCAAAGCTATCTGTGGCACAAGTTGGCATCTGTGGGAATCATTTAAGCCGACAGTACTTGGCACAATGTTAGCCATGACATGAGTTGGATTTGGCACGCTAAAGCTCCTTGCATGCCAGGTAAGGCACTACTGTGCTCACCCTTGCACTGCTCCCCGGGGGAGGTGTTGGTGCAACTATGGTCCCATTTCTTTGCATACTCGAAGAGTGTGTTCCCGAAGATGCTATTGTTGGTGGATGGCACTTGGGTCCGAGGAAGTGTTCCTACCAAGGAACTTTTGGGACACATTGAAGCCAGTAGGACTAGGTGGAAAGCTAACCACGACACAAGTGGGCATCTATGGAAATCGTTGAAGCCAGTAGCACTAGGCACAGTGCTAGCCACAACATGAGTTGGATTTGGCATGATAAAGCTCCTCCCTTGCCCAACAAGGCACTGCTATGCTTGCCCTCACTCTGCTCCCCAGAGCGGGCATTGCTACGACTTTAGTCCTGTTTCTTTGCATACTCGAAGAGTGTGTTCCTGAAGATGCTATTGTTGGTGGTAGGCACTCGGGTCACTGGAAGTGTTCCTTCCAAGCCAACTCTGGGACTCGTTGAAGTCAGCAGGACTAGGTACAAAGCTTGCCATGGCACAAGTGGGCATATATGGGAATTACTAAAGCCGACAATACTTAGCACAACACTAGTCGCAGCACAAGTTGGATTTGGCATGAAAAAGCTCCTCCCATGCCTGGTAGGGCACTGCCATGCTCGCCCTCGCATTGCTCCCCATAACGAGCGTTGGTGCGACTCTAGTCCCTTTCCTTTACATTCTCAAAGAGTGTGCTCTTGAAGATGCTATTGTTGGTGGAAGGCACTTGGGTCCCCAAAAGTTGAAGCCAGCAGGACTAGACGCAAGCCTAGTCACAACACAAGTGGGCATTTATGGGAATCGTTTAAGCAGGTAGAACAAGGCACAATGCTAGGTGTGGCACGAGTTGGATTTGGCATGCTAAAGCTCCTCCCATGCCCGGTAAGGCACTACTGCACTTACCCTCACACTGCTCCCTGAAGTGGCTGTTGTTGCGACTCTAGCACCATTTCTTTACATACTCAAAGAGTGTGCTCCCAAAGATGCAATTGTTGGTAGATGGCACTCAAGACGCTGGAAGTGCTCTCACGAAGGTACTTTTGGTACTCATTGAAGCTAGCAGGACTTTGTGCAAAGCTAACCATGGCACAAGTGGGCATCATGGGAATCATTGAAGCTAGTAGGACTAGGCCCAATAATAGCCATGACACAAGTTGGATTTGGAATGCTAAAGTACCTCCCATGCCAGGTAGGTAACTACCGCACTCGCCCTCGCACTGCTCCCTAAGCGGGCATTAGTGCGACTATGGTTCCATCTAGTTGTGTTCTTGAAGGACTATGCACACTACACCATGGCTGAGCACTACCCGTGGGTCTATGAGGTTGCATCAAGGGTCCCTATTTTTGTGTCCTCAAAGGTATGTGACCAGGAAGCCTTTGGTGGGCACAGCTTACTACACTGAGATGTTGCACCAACCCTATAGGTGATGGTAGGTGCTCAAGCATTTGGAAGTCTTCCTGCCGAGGCAGTTGTGGACATCTATAGGAATCATTGAAGCTTCCAGGACTAAGTACAACACTAGCCGCAAAATGAGTTGGATTGAGCATGCAAAAGCTTGTCGCATGCCCGATAGGGCGCTACCGTGCTCAGCCTCACACTTCTTTGTATACACAAAGAGTGTGCTCCCGAGGATGCTATTGTTGGTGGAAGGCACTCAGGTCCCTAGAATTGTTCCCACCATGGTACTTCTGGGACTTGTTGAAGTAGGTAGGAATAGGTGCAAAGCTAGTTGCGGCACAAGTGGGCATCTATGGGAATCGTTGAAGCTGGCAATACTTAGCGCAATGCTAGCAGAAGCACGAGTTGGATTTGGTATGCTAAAGCTCCTTCCGTGTTTGGTAGGGTACTGCCGCACTCGCCCTCCCACTGTTCCCCAGAATGGGCTTTGGTGTTGCTCTTGTCCCATTTCTTTGCAAAATTGAAGAGTGTGCTCCCAAAGATGCTATTGTTGGTGGAAGGCACCGGGTCCCTAGAAGTGTCCCTGCCAAGGCACTTTTGGGACTCGTTCAAGCCAATAGTACTTGCCACAAAGCTAGTCATGGCACAAGTGGGCATCTATGGGAATTGTTGAAGCTGGTAGGACTAGGAGCAATGTTAGCCATGGCACAAGTTGGATTTGGCACGCTAAAGCTCTACCTATGCCCGGCAGGGTATTGCTACGCTCACCCTCACATTGCCCCTCAGAGCTAGGGTTAGTGTGACTCTGGTATCATTTCTTTGCATACTTGAAGAGTTGGATTTGGCATGCTAAAGCTTCTCTCATGCTCGGTAGGGTATTGCCATGCTCGCTCTCTCACTGCTACCCGAAACGATTGGTGTGATTCCTGTCCCATTTCTTTGCATACTACAAGTTTTTTATCCCAAAGAAGCTATTGTTGGTGGAAGGCACTTGGGACCCTAGAAGTGCTCTTACCAAGGTGCTTATGGAACTCATTGAAGCAAGCAGGACTAGTGCAAAGCTAGTCGCGACAGAAGTGGGCATCTGTAGGAATCGTTGAAGATGGCAGGACTAGGGCCAACGCTAGCCATGACACGAGTTGGATTTGGATCACTAAAGCTCCACCCATGCCCGATAGGCCACTGCAACACTAGCCCTGGTACTGCTCCCCAGAGCAGGCATTGGTGCGAATCTGGTCCCATTTCTTTGGATACTTGAAGAGTGTGTTCCCGAAGATGCTATTGTTAGTGGAAGGCACCCAGATCCCTAGAATTGTTCCTACCAAGGCACTTCTAGGAGTCATTGAAGGTGGCAAGATTAGGTGCAAAGCTAACCATAGCACAAGTGGGTGTCTGTGGGAATTGTTGGAGCTGATGGACTAGGTGCAATGCTAGCCTCGACATGAGTTGGATTTTGTATGCTAAAGCTCCTCCCATGACCAACAGGGCACTACTGGGCATTGGTGCAACTCTGGGACCGTTTTTTTATGCTATTGTTTGTGGAAGGCACTTGGGACCCTGGAAGTGTTCTTATTAAGGTACATTAGGGCTCATTAAAGCTGGCAGGACCAGGTGCAATGCTAGCTGTGGAAAAAATGGGCATCTGTAGGAATACTTGAAGCTGGCAGGTCTAGGCACAACACTCACTATGGCGCGAGTTGGATTTGGAACACTAAAGCACCTCCCATGCCCAACGAGGCACTACCACGCTCACCCTCGCACTGCTCCCCAGAGCAGGCATTGGTGCGACTATGGTCCCATCTAGTTGCATTCTCAAAGGCATACAAAGGCTACACCTTCGCTGAGCACTGGCTGTTGGTTTACGAGGTTGCATCAAAGGTCCCTTTTTCTCACGTCCTCAAAAGTATGCACCCAGGAAGCCTTTGGTGGGCACTGCTCATTATGCTGAGACGATGCTCCAACCTTATAGGATGTGGAGAGCTCTCAAGCCCCTGGCAGTGTTCTTGCTGAGGCAACTATGGGCATTTGTGGGAATTGTTGAATCCTATAGGACTGAGCACAATGCTAGCATGGCACATGTAGGATTTGGGATGATAAAGCTCCTCCCATGCCAGGCAAGGCACTGCCACACTCGCCCTCGCACTGTTCCTTGGAGCGGATGTTGTACATTTCTGGTCCCATTTCTTAGCATACTCGAAGTGTTTACTCTCGAAGATGCTATTATTGGTGGAAGGCACTCGAGACCATGGAATTGTTCCTACCAAGGAACTTTTGGGACTCGTTGAAGCTGGCAGGACTAGGTGCAAAGCTAGCCATGGCACAAGTGGGCATCTATGGGAATCATTGAAGCTGGCAATACTTAGCCCAATGCTAACTGCAACACGAGTTGGATTTGGTATGCTAAAGCTCCTCCCATGCCATGCAGGGCACTACCGCGCACGCCCTCGCATTTCTCTCAGGAGCAGGAGTTGATGTGACACTGGTCTCATTTATTTGTATACTCAAAGAGTTTGTTCCTGAACATGCTATTGTTGGTGGAAGGCACCGGGACCCTGGAAGTGTTCCTACTAAGGTACTTATGGTATTCATTGAAGTTGGTAGAACTAAGCACAAAGCTATGGGAGCTGTGTTTATCTATGTGTATCGTTGAAGGTGTAAGGATTAGGCACAACACTAGCTTCAGCAGCTGTTGGTGCGACTCTGGTCCCATTTCTTTACATACTTCAGGAGTGTGCTCTAGAAGAAGCTATTATTGGTGGAAGGCACTCGAGACCGTGGAAGTGTTCCTACCAAGGTACTTTTAGTACTCATTCAAGCCAATAGGATTGGGTGCAAAGCTAGCTGCGGTACAAGTGGGCATCTGTGGGAATCGTTGAAGCCAACAGGACTAGGAGCAATGTTAGCCATGACATGAGTTGGATTTAGAACGTTAAAGCACCTCCCATGCCAGGCAAGGCACTTCCACACTCGCCCTCACACGGCTTGCTGGAGCGGGCGTTGGTGCGACTATGGTCTCATCCAGTTGCATTCTTGAAGGCATACGCACACTGCACCTTCGCTGGGCACCTCCTATGGGTTTGTGAGGTTGCATCAAGGGTCCCTTTTTCTTGCGTCCTCAAAAGTATGCACCCAGGTAGCCTTTGGTGGGCACTGCTTCCTATGCTGGGAGGTTGAGCCCTTGGCATTATTCCTACCAAGGTAGCTGTGGCCATCTATGGGAATTGTTGAATCTGACTGTACTGGGGGTAGTGCTAGCCATTGCACAAGTGGATTTGGCATGCTAAAGCTCCTCTCATGCCTGAGAAGGCACTTCCACGCTCGCCCTAGCAGTTCTCCCTAGAGTAGGTGTTGGTGCGACTCTGGTTTTGTTGCTTTGCATACTCGATGAGTTTGTTCCCAAAGATGCTATTGTTGGTGGAAGGCACTCATGTCCCTGGATGTGTTCCTACCAAGGCACTGCTGGGACTTGTTGAAGTTTGCAGGACTAGGCGCAAAGCTAGCCATGAGACAGGTGGGCATTTGTGGGAATCATTGACGTTGACAGGACTAGGCACAACACTAGCTGTGGCATGTATTGGATTTGGCATGCTAAAGCTGCTCCCCTGACCTGCAGGGCATTGCCACGGTCGCCCTCTCACTGCTCCTTAGAGCGGTAATTGGTGCGACTTTGGTCCCATTTCTTTGCATACTTCAAGAGTGTGTTCCCGAAGAAGCTATTGTTGGTGGAAGGCACTCGGGACCCAGTAAGTGTTCCTACCATGGTACTTCTAGTATTCATTGAAGCTGGTAGGACTACGCGCAGAGCTAGCTGTGGCACAAGTGGGCATCTGTGGGAATAATTGATGCTGGTAGGACTAGGAGCAATGCTAGCCACAACACAAGTTGGATTTGGAACGTTAAAGCACCTCCCATCTCAGGCCGGGCACTACCATGCTTACCCTCACACGGCTCTCCGGAGCAAGCGTTGGTGTGACTATGGTCTTGGCTAGTTGCATTCTTAAAGGCATGTGCAAACTGCACCTTTGCTGGGCACCGCCCACGGGTCTGCGTGGTTGCACCAAGGGTCCCTTTTTTTCGCATCCTCAAAAGTATGCACCTAGGAAGCCTTTGGTGGCCACTACTCATTGTGCTGGGAGTTGTGCCAACCTTATAGGAGGTCGCAGGCACTCGAGCCCATGGCAGTGTTCCTGCCTAAGTAGCGTGGGCATCTGTGTGAATTGTTGAAGCCTGCATGCATGACTGGGCACAATGCTAGCCCCTGCACGAGTTGGATTTGGCACGCTAAAGCTCCTCCCATTCCCAGCAAGGCACTGCCGCACTCGTCCTCACATTGCTCCCTGGGGTGGGTGCTGGTGCGACTCTGGTCCTATTTCTTTGCATGCTCAAAGAGTGTGCTCCCGAAGTTGTTATTGTCGGTGGAAAGCACTTAGGACCCTAGAAGTGTTCCCACCAAGGCACTTCTGGGACTCATTGAAGCCAACAAAACTAGGCCCAAGGCAAGCCACAGCACAAGTTGGCATCTGTGGGAATCATGGAAATTGGCAGTACTTGGTGCCATGCTAGTCACAGCACGAGTTGGATTTGGGATGCTAAAGCTCTTCCCATGCTTAGTAGCGCAATGCCACGCTCGCCCTCACACTGCTCCTTAGATGGGGCATTGGTGCGACTCTAGTCCTATTTCTTCACATACTCGAAGAGTGTTCTCCCAAAGATGCTATGGTTGGTGGAAGTCACTCGGGTCCATGGATGTGTTCCTACCAGGGCACTTTTAGGACTCGTAGAAGTCTAGAAGACTATGCGTAAAGCTAGCCATGGCACAAGTGGCCATTTGTGGGAATCGTTGAAGCTGGGCAGCACTAGGTGTAATGCTAGGCAAGGAATGTGTTGGAATTATCATGCTAAAGCTCCTCCCATGCCCAGCAATGCACTACTTCACTCACCCTAGCACTGCTCCCTGAAGCAGGGCTTGGTGAGACACGTGTCCCATCTAGTTTCGTTCTCAAAGGCATGTGCACATGACACCTTGGCTGGGCATGGCCTACAGATCTATGAGGTTGCATCAAGGGTCCCTTTTTCACATCCTCAAAAGTATGCACCCAGGAAGCCTTTGGTGGGCACTGCACACTGTGCTGGTATGTTGCGCCAAACCTATAGGAGGTGGCAGGCACTCGAGCCCTTAGCAGTGTTCCTACCAAGACAGTGAAAATCAGTGAAGCCAACAAGACTAAGCACAACGCTAGTCGTGGCATGAGTGGTATTTGACATGCTAAAGCTCCTCTCATGCCTGGTAGGGCACTGCCACGTTCGCCCTCGCACCCTCCCTGGAGTGTGCATTGGTATGACTCTGGTCCTGTTTCTTTGCATACTCGAACAGTTTGCTCTCGAAGATGCTATTGTTGGTGTAAGGAACTCAAGACCCTGGAAGTGTTCCTACCAGGGCACTTCTAGGACTCGTTGAAGCCAGTAGGCCCAGACACATAGCCTGCCATGGCACAAGTGGGCATTTATGGGAATCATTGAAGCTAGCAGAACTAGGTGCAACACTACCTATAGCATGAGTTGGATTTGGCAAACTAAAGCTCCTACCATGACCAGCAAGGAACTGCCATGCTCACCCTCGTACTGATCCCTGGAGCAGGTGTTGGTGGGGCTTTAGTCTGATTTCATTGCTTAATCAAAGAGTTTGCTCCTGAATATGCTATTGTTGGTGGAAGGCACTCAAGACCCTGGAAGTGATCCTACCAAGGCACTTCTGGGACATGTTGAAGATGATAGGACTAGGCACAAAGCTAGCCACGGCCCAACTATGGAAATTGTTGAAACCGACAAGACTAGGTGCAACGCTAATGAGGCACGAGTTAGATTTAGCACACTAAAGCTCCTCCCATGCTGGGCAGGGCATTGTCGCGCTCGCCCTCGTACTACTTCGCAGAGTTGGTGTTGGTGTGACTCTAGTCCCATTTCTTTCCATACTCAAAGAGTTTGTTCCCAAAGATGCTATTGTTGGTGGAAGGCACTCAAGTCCATGGAAGTGTTCATACCAAGACACCTGTGGGAATCGTTGAAGCTGGCAAGGCTAGGCACAATGTTAGCAGTGGTACAATTTGGATTTGGCATGCTAAAGTTCCTCCCATGCCCTACAGGGTAGTGCCGAGCTCGCCCTCGCATTGCTCCCTAGAGTGGGCATTGGTGCGACTCGAGTCCTATTTCTTTGTATACTAGAAGAGTTTACTGCGAACGATGTTATTGTTGGTGGAAGGCACTCGGGTCCCTAGAAGTGTTCCTACCAAGGCACTTCTAAGACTTATTGAAGTTGGCAAGACTAGGCGCAAAGCTAGTCGTGGCAAAAGTGGGCATCTTTGAGAATCATTGAAGCCAGCAAGACTAGGCACAATACTAGTTGTGGCATGTGTTATATTTGGTGTGCTAAAGCTCCTCCCATGCTCAGCAGGGCACTACCACCCTCGCCCTCACACTGCTCCCCAGAGTAGGTGTTGGTGCGACTCTGGTCCCATGTCTTTGCATACTCTCTGGAAGATGCTATTGTGGGTAGAAGGTACTTGGGTCCCTAGAAGTGTTCTTGCCAAGGCACTTCTGGGTCTCGTTGAAGCTGGCAGGACTAGGTGTAACGCTAGCTATGGCACTAGCTAGATTTAGCACACTAAAGCTCCTCCCATGCCTGGCAAGGCACTACCACACTCATCCTCACATTGCTCCCCTGAGTAGGCATTAGTAAGAATCTGGTCCTATTTCTTTGCATACTCAAAGAGATTTCCCTCGAAGATGCTATTGTTGGTTGAAGGCACTCAGGACCCTAGAAGTGTTCCTACTTAGGCACTTCTGGGACTCATTGAAGATGGTAGGACAAGGCGCATAGCTAGCCTCGGCACAAGTGGACATCTGTGGGAATCATTGAAGCTGACAAGACTAGGCGCAACACAAGCTAAGGCATGAGTTGGACTTGGTATGGTAAAGCTCCTCCCATGCTCGGCAAGGCATTGTCGCGCTCACCCTCGTAGTGCTCCCCAGAGCGAGTGTTAGTGTGACTCTTGTTCCATCTAATTACTTTCTCGAAGGCATGTGGGTCACTGGGAGTGTTCCTACTAAGGCACTTTTGGGACTCGGCGAAGCTGGATGGACTTGGCACAATGCTAGCAACAACACAAGTGCAAATTAGCACAATAAAGCTAGTAACAAGCCTCGCTGGACACTCCTGAGCTCATCCTCACACTGCCCCGCTTTGTAGGTGTTCGTGCAACTTGGGTCCCACTGTCTTTCATGCTCAAAAGGGTTTTCCCACAAACCTTATTGGAGTTGGAATGCACACGAGTGCCCGACAGTGTTCCTGCCAAGGCACTTTTGGGGCTCTGTGAAGCCGGCAGGACTAAGTGCAACGCTAGCCATGGCACAAGTAAGAATTGGCATGGTAAAGCTCCTCCCATGCCAGGAAACATACTGTCGCACTCACCCTTGCACTGCTCCCCTAGTCGCGCATTAGGTGTGACTCTGGTCCCTTCCTTTCATGCTTACCCAACAATATGCTCCCACAGACCCTATTAGAAATTGAAGGCCCTCGAGTTCCTTGCGATGTCCCTACAAAGGAACCTTAGGTACTTAGTGAAGTCGATAGGACTAAGCTCAGCACTAGATGCAGCACAAGTCGGATGTGGCATAGTAACTCTAGTCAATAGCCTTACAGAGCACTGCTAGGCTTGCCCTCACATTGCTCCTCACAACGGGCATTGGCGAGACACGAGTCCTATTTAGTCACATTTTTTAATGCACACACATGCTGATAACCATAGTTAGGCACCGCTTGCTGGTCTGTGAGATTTGCCTCAAGGGTTCCCTTTTTTTAGCATCCTCAAAAGTATGCGCTCAAGAAGCCTTTGGTGGGAACTACTCACTGGGCTAAGAGGTTGCATCAACCCTATAAGAGGTGGTAGGCGCTCGAGCCCCTGCCAGTGTTCCTACCAAGGCAAGACTAGACATTATGCTAGCCAAGGCATGACTTGGAATTGGCACGAAAAAGTGCCACCCATGCCCGACAAGGCACTGCCATGCTCACCCTCGCACTACTCCCCGAAGCAGGGATTAGTGTGACTTTGGTCTCATTTCTTTGCATACTCAAAGATTTTACTCACAAAGATGCTATTGTTGGTGGAAGGCACTTAGATCCCTAGAGGTATTCCTACTAAGGCACTTCTGGGACTAGTTGAAGCCAACAGGACTAACCGCGACACAAGTGGACATCTGTGGGAATCGTTCAAGCCAGCAAGACTAGCCGCAATGGTAGCCACCACACAAGTTGGATTTGGCATGCTAAAGCTCCTCCCATGCCCGGCGAGGCACTACCACGCTCGTTCTTACACTGCACCCCAAAGCGGGCATTGGTGCGAGTCTAGTCCCGTTTCCTTGCATACTCGAAGAGTGTGCTTCCGAGGATGCTATTTTTGGTGGAAAGCACTAGAGTCCTTGGAAGTGTTCCTTCCAAGGCACATCTGGGACTCGTTGAAGTAGGCAGGACTAAGCACAAAGTTTGTAATGGAACAAGTGGGCATCTGTAGGAATTGTTGATGTTGGTAGGACTAGGCACAATGCTAGTTGCAGCACAAGTTGGGTTTGGCATACTAAAGCTCCTACCATGCCCGGCAGGGTACGATAGTGCTCGTCCTCAAACTACTCCACAGAGTGGGAGTTGGTGTGACACTGGTCCCATTTCCTTGCATATTCGAAGAGTGTACTGCTAAAGATGCTATTGTTGGTGGAAGGCATTCAGGTCCCTGGAAGTGCTCCTACCAAGGCACTTTTGGGACTTGTTGAAGCCAACGAGGCTAAGTGCAAAGCTAGCCGTGGCACAACTGGGCATCTGTGGGAAATGTTGAAGTTGGTAGGACTAGGCACAACATTAGTAATGACATGAGTTGGATTTGGCAAGCTAAACTCCTCCTATGCCTGGCAGGGCACGATAGTGCTCATCCTCAAACTACTCCACAGAGCGGGAGTTGGTGCGACTCTGGTCCCATTTCCTTGCATACTCAAAGAGTGTACTGCTAAAGATGCTATTGTTGGTGGAAGGCATTTAGGTCCCTGGAAGTGCTCCTACCAAGGCACTTCTGGGACTTGTTGAAGGCAACAGGACTAGGTGCAAAGCTAGCCGTGGCACAAGTAGGCATCTATGGGAAACATTGAAGTCGGTAGGACTAGGCACAACATTAGCAGCAACACGAGTTGGATTTGGCACACTAAAGCTCCTCCGATGCCCAGCAGGGCACAATAGTGCTCGTCGTCAAACTACTCCAAAGAGAGGGAGTTGGTGCGACTCTGGTCCCATTTCCTTGCATACTTTAAGAGTGTACTACTAAAGATGCAATTGTTGGTGGAAGGCATTCAGGTCCCTGGAAGTGCTCCTACCAAGGCACTTCTTGGACTTGTTGAAGCCAGTAGCACTAGGTGCAAAGCTAGCCGTGGCACAAGTGGGCATCTGTGGGAAACGTTGAAGTCAGTAGGACTAGGCACAACATTAGCAGTGGCACAAGTTGGATTTGGCACGCTAAAGCTCCTCCCATGCCCGGCAGGGCACTGCCATGTTCACCCTCGCACTGCTCCCCATAGTAGGCATTGGTGCAACTTGAGTCCCATTTCTTTGCATACTCAAAGAGTTCGCTCCCAAAGATGCTATTGTTGGTGGTAGGCACTCGGGACCCTAGAAGTGTTCATGCCAAGGCAATTTTAAGACTCATTGAAGCTGGTAGGACAAGGCGCAAAGCTAGCCGAGGTACAAGTGGGCATTTGTGGGAATTGCTGAAGCTGGTAGGACTAAGAGCAATGCTAGCTATGGTAGGAGTTAGATTTGGCATGCTAAAGCTCCTCCCATGCGTGGCAAGGTGTTAGTGTGACTCTTCTCCCATTTCTTTGCATACTCAAAGAGTTTGCTCTCGAAGATGTTATTGTTAGTGGAAGGCACTCGGGACCTGGAAGTGTTCTTACCTAGGCTCTCCTAGGACTCATTGAAGCTGGTAGGACTAGGCGTAAGGCTAGCAGTGGCACAAGCAAGCATCTGTGGGAATCGTTGAAGCTGACAGGACTAGGTGCAAAGCCATCCATAGCACGAGTTGGATTTGGTGCGCTAAAGCTCCTCCCATGCCTGGCAGGGCACTACCATGCTCACCCTCGCAATGCTCCCCAGAGTGGGCATTGGTGCGACTCTGGTCCTATCTAGTTGCATTCTCAAAGGCATTCGAGTCCCTAGGAGTGTTCCTACCAAGGCACTTTGGGGACTCAGCAAAGTCAATAGGACTAAGATCAATGCTAGCCACAACATAAGGGGGAATTGGCATGGTAAAGCTCATAACAAGCCTCGCTGGCCACCGCTTGCCTCATCTTCGCCTTGCCCCATTGTCCTGGCATTGGTGCAACTCGGGTCTCAATGTCTTGCATGCTCAAAAGGACTTTCCCACAGACCCTATTGGAGGTGGAATGCATGCGAGTGCTCAATAATGTTCCTATCAAGGCACTTTTGGGACTCTGTGAAGCCTACAAGACTAGGCGCAAGGCTAGCCATGGCATACGTGGGAAACGGCATGGTAAAGCTCCTCCCATGCTAAGCAAGGAACTACCACACTCGCCCTCGCACTGCTCCATGGAGCGTGTGTTGGGTGCAACTTTGGTCCATCCCTTTTGCACTTACAAAACAGTATGCTCCCACAGACCCTATTGGAAGTCGAAGGCACTCAAGTCCCTTATGGAGTTCCTACAAAGGAACCTTAGGGACACAGTGAAGTTAGCGGGACTAGGCTCCATGCTAACTGTGGCACAAGTCAGAGGTGGCATGGTAACTCTAGTCAGAAGCCTTAGAATGCACTACTGGGCTCGCCCTCGCACTACTCCCCTCAGGGGGAGTTGGCGAGACACAGGTCCTATCTAGTCACTTTCTCAAATGCACGCTCACATGAATAACCATAGCTAGGCCCCACCAATGGGACTATGAGGTTTGCATCAAGGGTCCCTTTTTTTCACTTCCTCAAAATTATGTGCTCAGGAAGCCTTTGGTGGGCACTGCTCGCTGCGTTGGGAGCTTGCACCAACCTTATAGGAGGTGGCGGACACTCGAGCCCTTGGTAATGATTTGGCCAAGGTACTTGTGGAAATTGATGAAGATGGAAGGACTAGGTGCAATGTTACCCACAGCATGAGTTGGATTTGGCACACTAAAGCTCCTCCCATGTCTAGTGGGGCACTATAGCTCTCACCCTCACACTGCTCCCCAAAGTGGGTGTTGGTGCAACTCTAGTCCTGTTTCTTTGATTACTAGAAGAGTGTGCTCCCAAAGATGTTATTGTTGGTGGAAGGAACTTAGGAAGTTGAAAGTGTTCCTATCAAGGAACTTCTAGGACTTGTTGAAGCTAGAAGGACTTGGCGCAAAGCTAGCCACAGCATAAGTGGGGATCTGTCACAATGATTGAAGATGAAGGAACTATGAGCAACACAAGCTATGGCACGAGTTGGATTTGGCACACTAAAGCTCCTCTCATGCCCGGTAGGGCACTGCCACGTTCGTCCTCGCACTGCTCCCCGAAACGGGCATTGGTGTGACTTCTGTCCCATTTCTTTGCATACTCTAAGAGTTTGATCCCAAAGATGCAATTGTTGGTGGAATCCACCAGGACCCTAGAAGTGTTCTTACCTAGGCACTTCTAAGACTCATTGAAGTGGACAGGACTAGGCGCAAAGCTAGCTGCGGCACAAGAGGGCATCTGTGGGACTCATTGAAGCTGATAGGACTAGGCGCAAAGCTATCCGTGACACAAGTTGGATTTGGTCCGCTAAAGCTCCTCCCATGCCTGGTAGGGCACTGCTGCACTCACCCTTGCGTTGCCCCCCAGAGCACACATTGAGTATGACTTTGGTCCCTCCCTTTCATGCTTACTCAACAATATCCTCTCATAGAACCTATTGGAAGTTGAAGGCACTTGAGTACCTCATAGTGTTCCTACAAAGGATCCCGAGGGACTCAATGAAGCCGGTGGGACTAGGCTTAGTGCTAGCTAAGACACAAGTTGAATGTGGCATGGTAACTCTAGCCAGATGCCCTATAGTGCACTACTAGGCTTGCCCTCACACTGCACCCCGGAGCATGCATTGGCGAGACATGGGTCCTATCAAATTGCATTCTCGAATGCATGTGCACGTGGAAAACTGTAGCTGGGCACCGACCATGGGTCTATGAGGTTTGCATCTAGGGTCCCCTTTTTTCACATCCTCAAAAGTATGCGCCCATGAAGCCTTTGGTGGGTAGTACTTGCTGCACTTGGAGGTTGCACCAACCTTATAGGATGTGGCGGCCACTCGAGTGGTTGGCAGTGTTCTTGCCGAGGCAGCTATGGGAAATAATGAAGCTAGAAAAGAGTAGCCATGATACTAGCCGCTGCACAAGTCAGATTTGGTACGCTAAAGCTCCTCCCATGCCCGCCAGGACACTGCCGTGCTCACCCTCGCACTGCTCCCCAGAGCGGGCGTTGGTGCAACTTTAGTTCCATTTCTCTACATACTCAAAGAGTTTGCTCTGAAAAATGCTATTGCTAGTGGAAGGCACTCGGGTCCTTAGAAGTGTTCCTGCCAAGGCACTTTTGGGACTCATTGACGCTGCCAAGACTAGGCGCAAAGCTAGCCATCGCACAAGTGTGCATCTATCAGAATTGTTGAAGCCAACAGGACTCATCACAACGCTAACCGTAGCACGAGTTGGATTCGGCATGCTAAAGTTCCTCTGATGCCAGGTAGGGCATTATCACTCTCGCCCTCACATTGCTCCCCAGAGCAAGCGTTGGTGCAACTCCGATCTAGTTTCCTTGCATACTCGAAGAGTGTGCTCTTGAAGATGCTATAGTTGGTCGAAGGCACTCAGGTCCATGGAAGTGTTCCTACCAAGGCACTTCTGGGACTTCTTGAAGCCAGCAGGACTAGGCACAAAGCTAGCTGTGGTACAAGTGGGCATCTATGGGTATTATTGAAGCCAGCAAGACTGGGCGCAGCATTAGCTGTGACTCAAGTTAGATTTGGCAAGCTAATGCTCCTCCCATGCTGGGTAGGTTACTACTACCCTGGCCCTCGTACTGCTCCCCATAATGGGCATTGGTGTGACTCTGGTCCCATTTCTTTCAATACTCGAAGAGTTTGCTCCTGAAGATACTATTGTTGGTGGAAGGCACTTGGGACCCTAGAAGTGTTCTTGCTAAGGCACTTCTGGGACTCATTGAAGTGACAAGAATAGGCATAATGCTTGCCACAGTGTAAGTGGAAATGCTAAAGCTCCTTTCATGCCTGATAGGGGCACTGCCGTGCTCAGCCATGCAATGCTCCTCAAAGCCAACATTGGTGTGATGCTGGTCCCGTTTCTTTGCATACTCAAAGAGTTTGCTCCAGAAGATGCTATTGTTGGTGGAAGGCACTCGGGGCCCTAGAAGTGTTCTTACCTAGGCACTTCTAGGGCTCATTGAAGTTAGCAGGAATAGATGCAAAGTTAGCCGTGGCATAAGAGGGCATCTGTGGGAATCGTTGAAGCTAGCAAGACTAGGCCCAATGCTAGCCACAGCACGAGTTGGATTTGGTATGCTAATGCTCCTCCCATTCTGGGTAGGGCACTACTGGGCTCACCCTTGCATTGCTCCCTGGAGCGGCCATTGGTTTGACTCTGGTCACGTCTAGTTGCATTCTGGAAGGCATGTAAGTCCCTAGGAGTGTTCCTACCAAGGAACTTTTGGGCTTGGCAAAGCTGGTAGGATTGGGCACAAGTGGGAATTGGCATGGTAAAGCTTGTAACAAGCCTCGCTGGCCTTGTCCTTGCACTGGCCCATTGTGCGGGCATTGGTTCAACTCTGGTCTCATTGACTTGCATGCTAAAAAGGATTTTCCCACAGATCCTATTGGAGGTTGAATGCAGGCAAGTGCCCAACAGTGTTCCTGCCAAGGCACTTTTGGGACTCTGTCAAGCTGGCAGGACTAGGCGTAAGGCTAGCCACGGCACAAGTGGAAATGGCACTGTAAAGCACCTCCCATGCCAAGCAGGGCACTGCCATGCTTGTCCTAATGCTTCTCCATGGAGCACGTGTTGGGTGCAACTCTAATCCCTCCCTTTCGAGCTTACAAAATAGTATGGTCCCATGAACCCCTATTGGAAGTCAATGGCACTCGAGTCCCTTGTGGTGTTCCTACAAAGGAACCCTACGGACTCGATGAAGATGGCAGGACTAGGCTCAGCGCTAAGTGTGGCACAAGTGAGATGTGGCATGGTAACTCTAGTCAGAAGCCCTGCAGTGCACTACTAGGCTCGCCCTCACAATGCACCCCTGAGCAGGCGTTCGTAAGACACGGGTCTTGTCTAGTTGCATTCTTGAATACACGCATATGTGGATAACCATAGCTGGGCACCGCCCTTGGGTCTGTGAGGTTTGCATCAAGGGTCCCTTTTTTCCATGTCCTCAAAAGTATGTGTTCAAGAAGCCTTTGGTGGGCACTGCACGTTGCACTGGGAGGTTGCGCCAACCCTATAGGAGGTGGAGGGCACTCAAGCACTCGGCAGTGATCCTGTTAAGGCAGCTATGGGAATCGGTGAAGCTGGCAGGACTAGGCACTACGCTGCCCATGGCACAAGTTGGATTTGGCACGCTAAAGCTCCTCCCATGCCCAGTAGGGCACTGCTGCACTCACCCTCGCACTGCTCCCTGGAGCTGGTGTTGGTGCGACTCTGGTCTTGTTTCTTTGCATACTCAAAGAGTTTGCTCCCAAAGATGCTATTGTTGGTGGAAGGCACTCAAGACCCTGAAAGTGTTCCTACTAAGGCACTTCTAGGACTTTTTGAAGCTGGGAGGACTTGGCACAAAGCTAGCCAAGGTACAAGTTGGCATTTGTCAAAATCTTTGAAGATGGTAGGACTAGACGCAACACTGGGCGCGACACTAGCCACAACACAAGTTGGATTTGGCATGCTAAAGCTCCTCCCATGCCCAGCAGGGCACTTCCATACTCGCCCTCACACTACTCTCTAGAGCGGGTGTTGGTGCTACTATGGTCCTATCTAATTGCGTTCTCTCCGGCATGCACACAGGGCACCGCTAGCTAGTCTGTGAGGTTGCATCAAGGGTTGTTTTTTTTATGTCGTCAAAAGTATGCACCCAGGAAGCCTTTGGTAGGCACTGCTCGTTATGCTGGGAGGTTGTGCCAGCCCTATAGGAGGTGGCTCGCACTCGAACCCTTAGTAGTGTTCCTGCCGAGGCAGTTGTGGGAATCGGTGAAGCCGAAAGGACTAAGGGCAAGGGCAACATTAGCCATGACACGAGTTGGATTTGGCATGCTAAAGCTCCTCCCATGCCTGATAAGGCACTATCACACTCCCCCTCACATTGCTCCCTAGAGCAATCATTGGTGTGACTGTTGTCCCTTTTTTATGCATATTAGAAGAGTTTGCTCTCAAAGATGCTATTTTTGGTGCAAGGCACTCAGGACCCTAGAAGTGTTCCTACCAAGGCACTTCTACAACTCATTAAAGTAGGGAGGACTAGGCGCAAGGCTAGCCACTATACAAGTGGGCATCTGTGGGAATTGTTGAAGTTGGTAGGACTAGGCACAATGTTAGCTGCGACATGAGTTGGATTTGGCATGCTAAAGCTCCTCCCATGCCAGGCAGGGTACTGCCACTCTTGCCCTCGCGCTGCTTCCCAGAGCGCACGTTGGGTGTGCCTATAGTCCCCCCTTTCACACTGACTCTCAACAATATGCTCCCACAAACCCTATTGGAAGTCGAAGGCACTCAAGTCTCTTACAGTGTTCCTACCAAGGCACTTTAGGCATTTGGTGAAGCTGGCAGGGATAGGCTCAATGCTAGCTGTGGCACAAGTTGGATGTGGCACAGTGACTCTAGTCAAAAGCCTTACAGGGCACTGTTGGGCTTGCCCTTACACTATTTCCTAGAGCAGGGCATTGGTGCATTTGGGTTCCTTTTTGGAGGCAATAACAAGTCTATAAATTTGGCTTCGCATTCAGTAGTGTATCCTTATGTTTGGCACTTGGGTTCAACTTCTTTTCCCTTTCTTCCATGATTGGGAGACCTGGTTGGGCTTGGGTTTTAGACCTTTGGAATATACTGTGATGCCGCATGAGTGGTGTTGATGTTTTTCGCAAGTGCATGGGCTATTCTAGTATAGCTAATGTAAGTACGGGTGGATCCCATAAGGAATGCTTTAAGATTTTGGAGTTTTTAATAAAAATTAATTGAAAAAAATTAACAAAAAGAAATCAGATTTCATCTACAAGTCAACAATGAAATTCTAGAGGTCTATTTCTAAAAAAATAGAAAAAGAAACAATAAAACCTTAACTAAACTAAAACTAGAGGAAATTAAGAGAAATCTAATTCCCTATCATAAGTGCTATCCAATTTCTTCACTTTTGGTATCAACAACCTTGATTAGACTCCATGAATATGTTCAACATGTCCTGGATTAATGATTTGATGAAGGAATTTGTTAGATTCTTCAAATTTTTTAGAGATCTAATCTAATTAAGAAATTTAAGATTTAATGGATTAGATCAGTTTCTAGAACCCAATTTGAAAATCAGAAACAACAATTCAATAGGAAACTATTCTAAAAATAAGTTCTAAAAATTAATTGAAATTCTAAACCAAAATAGACAAGAAATTAGAAGTTTTCTACCATAACCTTTGATTTGTTTAAACAGGAACAGAATAACATAGAACGTGAATAACCAAGACTGGAATAATATAAAACCTGAATACTAATAGTAACAGGACATGAAATGTAAATTGAATTATTCTTTTGGGGGCAAAAGTGAAATTTGTTCCAAAACTTCCCAAAAACTCCCATAAATAAAGCTTGCCGCCCAGAGATGATGGAGATGCCTACTGACGGTGCTGGCTTGGGTGGAGGGCTGTGGCTTTGGGTAATGGCTCGTGCCTAGTTGGTAGGTGTGGAGATGCTGGATCATCTGGTCGTTGTCAGATTCTGGAATCATCTCCACCTAGAAGAAAAAATTGGTGGATTGGGTGTTGTCAAATGGCCGAAGTGGAGTAGAGGTGTCTAGCAAGGGCCAGTGTAGAGATGCAGCATGCCTGTGAAGATGACGGAAAGTAGGGATGAAATGGAAAAGGAGCGATGCTTGGTTGTGTAGCATGGCTGGGCGTCGTCAAGTTCGTTTGGAGCAGAGGAGGAGATTACGCCAGAGATGGTGTAAGAGGGAAGCCTGTGGGGATCTAGGCTTCCTAATCTTGACAAGCAGAGGCCTAGGATGTCTTCTTTTTTTTTGCAATCAAGGCGTGTGATCGGTGGAGAAAGAAGTGCAATGGATAATGTGGTAAAATTGGGTAGTCTAGGTTGTGAACGTGAAAAGGAGAGGAAAAAGTGAAAGGGTTTTAGGCAGGGAAGATGAGGCGACCAGTAGGTAGGGAAGATGGGGCTTGTGTGGTGAATAGAGATTGAAACTCAGGTTGAGGATCTAGTACAATGGAAGCAAAACTGATGGTGTGGTGGAGACGAAAGCTTGGATGTGAAGAGAAAGGTAATGATGAAAGGCAAGAGAGGGTTGTGGACGTGAAAGAGAGATGAGTAAACAAGGGAGACTCCGAACAAACAAGGAAGAAGAAAGTGGCAAGTAAAGGTGACTAACAGAAAACAAATTAAACAACTCCAAAAAAACTCCAAAACTCCCCCAAACTCCCTACAGTTCCCTCTCTTTATAATTTTTCCACTTCCTTATTTTCCTCACTCTCTTTCCTTGAAGAGGTAGATTCTTATTAGGAACTTTCTCCTCTTCCAAATTAGGACTCCTCTTCCTTTAGGAAACCTTCTTGTTTTAGGAACCCTTCATCACTTGCCTTATTGATCTTCAAACTGATTTGCTCTATTGAAATTAGATTTAAGTCATCCAACCCTCCTTTAGTTGATTTGCAAAACCAAAGACTAGATTAGAGTCATCTAAACCATACATTAAGCATCCTCTTAGCTCAATTGATCATCTGATTGCTAATTTTGATAATTTACGGTTGGATGGTCAATTTGAACTAATTTTTATATTTTCTACAAAAATTTACTAAATTGATGAGTTAGATTGTCTAATTAAATGATAAATTAGGGGTCTCTTAGCTAAAATTAAACATTTAAGACACCCTCCAACCAGCATTTTGCTAGTCCCGAGCAAAACATGTAGAAAACTATTTTACACAAAATTAGTACAAGCTACTGCTTTCGTAAGTACTCACAATTGCATTTAGCACATGCAACAAGCCCTTGAACCGCTAGGTTACTGTTAAGTGTTCAATTTTGGCTAAAATACCCCTAATTTAGCATTCAATTAGATGATCATTGGAGCTCTTTAAATGACTAATGTATGGTTCAGATGATTCTAATTTAGTCTTTTCTTTTGCAGATCTACCCAA
This sequence comes from Warburgia ugandensis, assembly GCA_035236585.1. Taxonomy (NCBI): domain Eukaryota; kingdom Viridiplantae; phylum Streptophyta; class Magnoliopsida; order Canellales; family Canellaceae; genus Warburgia; species Warburgia ugandensis. The sequence continues at coordinate 37,958,748 of CP141137.1, forward strand.
AAGACACATGGATGGCTGTGATTAAAAGTTAATAGTGCAGATCATCTTAAAGAAGATTGGATCAACCAAATCACCCATGGAGATGGATGGAATAGTTTCCTAGAAGATAATTGAGCTTAATTTGGAATCATGGACAAAATGGAAATAACATGGAGAAGGCAACTTTAAAGTTTGGAGGAGTTTCCAAAAGGGGATACCCAAATTAGCAAGGAACAAGAAGAAAGAGGCATCAAAACCCATTTCACTCTCTTTCCTCTTCATACCACCTTCTCTCTCTCTCTCTCTCTCTCACACACACACACACACATCTTTCTCCCTGTCTCACCTTTCCCATCCCCACATCATGCACAACCCCTCCCCCACTCTCTTTCCCTCCTTATTTCTTCTCTTTCCTTTCCCACTCTCTCACATTTCTTTCTTATTCCCCCCTCTTTCTTCTTCCCTCCTCTTCTATTTCTATTCTCCCTTCTCTTTTATCCTTTGGCTGGGCTATGCGAGGCAGACCCATCTTCTTCTCCTTTCTCCATTCCCCCTCCTTTCTCTTCTCTCTCCCTCTTCTCATTCTCTCCTCTATTCTTTCTTCTCTCCTTCTCCTCTCTCCATTCCCCCTCCTTTCTCTTCTCTCTCCCTCTTCTCATTCTCTCCTCTATTCTTTCTTCTCTCCTTTTCCTCTCTCCATTCTCTCCATTCTTCCTATTTCTCACCACTCCTTCTCTACCCTCCACGGCAAACCTCTCCTCATTCTCTCTCACGTCCCTTCTCTCTTCTCTTCTTATCCTCTTCCCATTCTATTTTCTCTTCTTCTCCTCTCATCCCTCCTCTTGCCCTCTATCCCATGTTCTTCTCTTTCTGTCAATCCCTCTCCCATTCTATTTCACTGCCCAGATCCCCCATCCCACACTCTTTCTATCAACTCTCTCTCTCACCAACTTTCTCTCCTCTTCACCCTTCTCTCGCCCTCATCTCACTCTCTTTCTCCTTCTCTGGTCATCCGCTCTTCCCAATTCCTCCTTTGCTCTCTATGCTCGATCGCGCCACACTGAACCACCCACCTTCATTGCATCAGTAGCCTTGCAGTTGAGCAAGCTTCACCAACCTAGCACCGACTCTCTCTCTCCCCCTCTATCTACGCATACCCATCTCCGGTGTTCTTGGTCATCGAACGAGCCAGGAGCGGAAACCCAAGTCAGGTTTGCATTTTTTTTCCTTCCCCTCTTTTCCTTCCCTTCCTATCTTCTTCCTCCTCTTCCCTTCCCTTTCCTTCTCTTCTCCCTCCTCCAACTCTCTTTTTTGTCAGGTTTTTTCCTAAAAACTAGATTTTTAAAGAAATTCTAGTTTTGCCCTTGGTCATTTAAAGAAATCTCATTTCTGTTCTTTCCTTTAATTACATCTATGTCACTATTTATATCGGTTATGTTTTATCTGTCTTTCATTATTCAGGAACAAATTAATCCACGACCCGATCAATTAAGGTCTAACCCAATTAACGGGTTAGCCTTAATCAAACCAAAATCTTCAATATCTCCTTCGTTTCTTAGTGGATTTAAAATTAATTTTTAATTAACATTTTTGATCTTCAATCTAAAATTCAGAAAGCAATCTGAGCCATCCAAATCTTGGAATTACAAATTAGCCCTGATCTTGACCATTTTGATGAATCTGAAAAATTTGACCAGTGAATCTCTAATCAAGGACGTGATGAAGATATATATGAAGGCTGGTCATCTATCAAATTTGAAGATTTTGATAGTGATTAATCTAGGGAAGTAGTTTTTTTCTTGTTATTTGATTTTATTTGTTTTATTTAGAAACTAGAAAATCTGTAATTTTGAGAAGTTGATTAGATCTAAACTTTTATTATCATTTCAATAATTCTAGTAATTTTGAGTGATTTTTTTTTATTTTAGATAATTAAAATTTATTGATATTCCTACTTTTTAAGTCAAGTCTTCGTGGGATCGACATGTACTTGCATAAGCTACACTACAATAGCCTGTGCACTTGTAGTTAAACATCAACAAGTTTTTGGCGCCATTGTTGGGGACTTGCAAAGGAGTTTTCATAAAATTTAATTAAAAATACAAAAAATTCAAAAAACTAGAAAATTCAAAAAAATTAGAAGAATTAGAAAGATAAAAAAAATAGGAATTGCAATTTTTAGCATTTTAGGAAATCTTAGGTGCAATTTTCATTTGTTTTTAGGGCATAATCACCTTGTCTCCTAAATTTGGTACTCATTTCTAATTTTATTTTTCCAGAAATTGGAAGGTGGAGGAATTGGGCAAGTGGATCTTCACCAAAATGAAAATTTCCCTGCCTTCCTAGAATATGACTTTCTTTTTTCTTTTGAGTGAATCTTGTAGTAAGGCCCCTTTGTAATTTACACTTTTAATTTTAATTTTTAAAGGGTTGTAATAATACAGTGCAAGTGTGGGATAAGTTGGCCCACACTTGATCTTCATCAGAAACCCCACTCCTCACTCATTTATTTCCTAAATTAGGTTTTGCATTTAGAATAATTTGCATTGTTTGATAGTGTAACTCATATAGAAAGCATCTTTTATAATTGTTGCATTTTAGGAATTTGCATTAGTTTACTGCTTTTAATTGCATTCTTAGGGCACGTTTAATGCTTTAAGGTGATTTATATGCTGATCGAATTGCCATGGTGTGTGAAAATTAATTAGTAAGAGCACCCTACCCCCATAAGATCAAGGGTGGATTTCATCACCACCTCTTGGCCCATTTAGGATAATCACCTCAAGTGTGCAACCCATCCTTTCATATTAATTTCAAATCAATCAGAAGAGACCTATAGGGTCATCACATGCTTGTAGCACCCTCTTAATAGGACACGATTTATTGTCACTCCAGTGGCTTTTGATCACTGTGGTTATTGCAGGTTATCTAGCCTCACTCTTCCCCCACCTTTTATTAACATTTGTTGAGGTCTAAATGCCTCGTTACATGAGGGTTGTATTAACCACTTTGGACAGAACCTAACTAGTAAGCAATTGTCAACTCCTAAAGAGAGGAGGAGCACTAGTCTAGGCTAATAAAAAACTTGTCCCCACACAAATCCAAGAGAGTCAAATATATTGCTGCTTATTAGCCTTAGGATTATTTGAGTGTGCCCTTTTGTTTGCGCATCATTCTAGAAGTTAGGTTGCATCATTTACGTAAATTTTCTATAAAAAAAAAAAAGAAAAAAAAAGAAGAAGCTTCCCTTGTATGCACTTTTGGAGACGCGATAAAACTAGAAGGTTAGTCATGTACGACAAAAAAGACATATAATAAGATCAGGCCACATCTATGACTAATCAATGCTCAAGGGGTAATTCACCTCATGGAAGTCAAGTACCTCCACTCATCATGAATGAGGACCCACTACCCTTGATGGACGATGAATATCAACCTCCACCAAGGAGGAATAATCATCAACCAAATATAGATTGGAGAAGAAACAATAGGGAATGGAACCAATAGAGTGAACATGGGGATGATAATATTGAGGGTTATCAAAACTTTTGTGGTAGAACTTTAAAAGACTACCTTCAGCCTACACGCACTAGCACACCATCCTGTGTAATTCTTCCTCAGAATGCTGGTGCATTAGAATTAAAAACGGGAGTAATCCAATTACTTCCCAAATTCCATTGTTTAGATAGTGAGAGTCCTTACTTGCACCTTAAAGAATTTGATGAGGTATGTAGTACCTAGAGAACACAAAATGTAGGTCTAGATACTGTCAGGCTTAAGCTATTTCCTTTTTCTTTAAAAAAAAAAGCAAAAATGTGGTTTAATACACTGCCATTAGGTTCCATAAGAAGCTAGAATGAAATGACTAGGGAATTCTTAAAGAATTTTTTCCCTACCCATAAAACAAATACACTTTACCACAAGATAATGAACTTTACCTAGAAGGATAAAGAATCATTCTATCAATACTGGGAAAGGTTCAAAGAACTACAACTCACTTGCCCACATCATGGCTATGAACCATGGCACATCATCATCTTTTTTTATGAAGGACTAAATTCTGACATGCGCCAGTTTGTAGAGATGATGTGTAATGGTAACTTTCTCAATAAACAACCAGATGAGGCAGAGGAGTATTTGGAATGGTTAGCTGAAAGCGCACAGACCTAGGCTGACTCAGAAAGAATGGAGCATGTAGATAAACCTAAGCCCAATAACACCCATGCTAGGAGAGGCATGTACGCTATGTCTAAAAAAGATGATATCAATGCCAAAGTACCATCCTTAGCAAGAAAAGTAGAAGCCATAGAAATGGGAAAGAGAAACTTAAATAAAGAAGAACAAGTGTGTAGCATTTGTGAGAGTACCACCCATCTTACTCAGGAATGTCCTACCATTCCAGCATTCCAAGAGGTACTTCATGATCAGGCTAATGCACTTAACACATATAAAAGACCTTTCTCCCCACATTCAGAGACTTATAATCCCAACTGGAGAAACCATCCAAACTTTAGTTGGAAAAATGGACCTGAAGCTAATGTTCCACAACCAGGACAATATCATCCTCATCAATAAAACCAAGGACTTCTTACTTTACCTTATCAAACTCATCAACCTCCTTCTTCTCGACCTTACTTGCCCCCACCTAAAAGACAGGTAGAGGATAATAAGCATGTTCAAAACTAGGAAAGGAAAATTTCTCAATTAGAAAGTCAAATAAAACAAACCAACCAGTCCATGAATGAATTAAAAAATATGATGAGTCAAATGATGCAAAGTATGGAAAAAGGAAAGTTCTCAGCCGAACCACAAGCAAACCCTAAGGGAGTGCATACGGTTAGCATTAATGCATCTAATGAAACATCTAGCTCTACCATGGAACAGACTAAGGCTGTTACCATTCTTAGGAGTGGTAAAAGAATTGAGAAAGATGAGCCTCAAAGGACTGAAAAGGTAGAAAAATCCACAAAATTTAAAGAAAACTCTAAACAAAAGGACCCTCTTTTACCTATTGATCCATGTCCTATACTTGCTCCATTTCCTCAAAGGTTGCGCCAAGCCCTAAAGTCTGCCTCTAATGATGAGATTTTCAAGCAAGTCAAGATCAACACACCGATCTTAGATGCTATAAAACAAATACCATCATATGCCAAATTCCTAAAAGACTTATGCACCATAAAGAGAAAATTAAATGTCCAAAAGAAGGCATTTTTGACTGAATAGGTTAGTTCTATTCTTCAACACCATAAACCACCAAAGTACAAAGATCTTGGTTGCCCCACTCTTACTTGCATTATTGGAAACTACAAGATTAACCAAGCTCTTCTTGATTGAGGATCTTGTGTGAACCTATTACCATACTCAGTATATGAACAGTTAGGTCTGGGGGAACTAAAACCTACATCTACTACACTCCAGCTAGCTGATCATTCTGTAAAAATATCGAGAGGGGTAATAGAGGATGTGTTAGTCTAGATAGAACAATTTTGTTTTCCTATAGATTTTCGAGTTCTAGATACACAACTGGTGGTGAATGAGAAGAATGAAATACCTGTCATCCTGGGACGACCATTTTTGGCTACATCCAATGCCTTAATCAACTATAGAAATGGTGTCATGAAACTGTCCTTTGGCAATATGACATTAGAGCTAAACATCTTTAACATTTGTAAGCAACCTGGTGAAACTACTGATGATTTGCATAGTGTTAACATGATCAATTCAGTTGTGCAAGATTAGTTTTAGTCATCTTCCTTGTCAGACCCACTAGAGGCTTGTTTGGCCCATTTTAATCAGTTTAATGAGGATGCATTAATAGAGGAAGTTAATGCCCTCCTTGATTAGGTTCCTATCATGGAAATAGAAAAATGGAAACCTCATTTCGTGGACCTTCCACCGAGGGCGTCCACTCCCCTTCCGTCATTCATAGAACCTCCTAAGCTTAAATTGAAATCTCTACCATCAGATTTAAAATATGCCTTTTTAGGAGACTGAGACTTTTCCTGTAATAATTTCCTCCCAATTAGAACATCTCAGGAGGAAAAGTTAATAAACACTTTAAAAGAACACAAAGATGTTATAGGATGGACCATAGCTGATATAAAGGGCATTAACCCTTTAATCTGCACCCATAGGATATACCTAGAGGATGAAGCTAAACCATGTCGTCAAATGCAAAGAAGGTTAAATCCTAATATGAAAGATGTGGTTAGAGTAGAAGTCCTAAAGATGCTTGATGTGGGAATCATCTATCCCATAAGTGATAGCAAATTGGTAAGTCCTACTCAAGTGGTTCCAAAGAAGTCTAGAGTGACAGTAATAACTAACGCCAACAATGAATTGATCCTTATTAGGTTACTACTAGTTGGCGTATGTGTATCGACTATTGAAAGTTGAACGATGTTACAAGGAAGGACCATTTTCCTTTGACCTTTGTCGATCAAATGTTAGAAAGGGTTGTAGGACATCAATACTATTGTTTCTTATATGGTTATTCAGGGTATAACCAAATAAAATTGCACTCGAGGATCAGGAAAAGACCACATTTACATGTCCTTTTAGCACTTTTGCTTATAAAAGAATGCCATTTGGATTATGTAATGCTCCTACCACATTTGAACGTTGAATGTTAAGCATTTTCAGTGGCATGGTAGAGAAAATTTTAGAAGTTTTCATGGACAACTTTTCTGCTGTTGGTAATTCAAAACATGTCTTGAAAATCTAAGAAAAGTCTTAACTCATTATAAAGAAAAGAACCTAGTGCTTAATTGGGAAAAATGTCAATTCATGGTTCCTAAAGGAATTGTCTTAGGTCACATCATGTCATTTAAAGGTATAGAGGTAGATAGAGCCAAAGTTGATCTAATGTCCAATCTACCCATTACAAAATCTATTAGGGACATTTGCTCTTTCCTAGGTCATGTAGGAATCTATAGGAGGTTCATTAAAGATTTTAGTGCAATATCTAGACCACTATATCACCTCCTCACAAAGGATATTCCTTTTGAGTGGGCTGAGGATTGTCAAGAAGCTTTTATAAAGTTGAAAGACAAGTTGACCACTACACCTATCATGCAACCACCTGATTGGAGTCTACCCTTTGAAATCATGTGTGATGCCAGTGATTATGCTGTAGGAGTTGTACTAGGGCAGAGAAAGGACTCTTAGCAGTTGTCTTCACATTGGATAAATTCAAGTCTTACGTGGTTGGATCTAAAATAGTCATATTCACTGACCATTCAGCCCTCAAGTATCTCCTTTCTAAGAAAGATGCTAAGCTTAGACTAATTAGATGGATTCTCCTACTCCAAGAGTTTGACATTGAAATAAAAGATAAAAAGGGAGTAGAGAATGCGGTAGCTGACCATTTATCTCCCCTAGTCCTAACAGAGCCTTTAGATGAGTAGCCAACTAAAGACACTTTCCCTAATGAGCAACTTTTTCATGTTTCCCATCCTCCTTGGTTTGCTAATATTGCAAATTATTTAGTCATAGGGAAGATTCCTCAACATTGGACTAAATAAGAAAAGCAAAAATTCTTTTCCAATGTTAAGCACTATTTCTGGGATGATCCATACCTGTTTAAGTACTGCCTAGATCAAATCATTAGGAGATGTGTCCCTGACTTAGAACAACATAGTGTTATCTCCTTTTGTCATTTAGAAGCATGTGGTGGACATTTTTCTACCCAGAAAACAGCAGCAAAGATTTTGAAGTACGGTTTTTATTAGCCATCGTTGTTCAAAGACACACATGTGTTCTGTAAATCATGTGACCAATGTCAAAATTTAAGAGGAATAAACCATAGGAATATGATGCCTCTAAACCCTATCCTTATCATAGAAGTTTTTGATTCTTGAGGTATAGATTTCATGGGTCCATTTCCACCTTCTTTTGGCTACATTTATATCTTATTGGCCGTAGACTATGTTTCAAAATGGATTGAGGCTATCCCATGTAAGAATAATGATCACAAAATAGTTCTTAAATTCTTAAAAGATAACATTTTTTCTAGATTTGGGACCCCTCGAGCCATTATAAGTGATAACGGTACACATTTTTGCAACAAACCATTTGAAGCACTAATGAAAAAATATAATATTACACATAAAGTTGCAACACCGTATCACCCACAAACAAGTGGACAAGTAGAAGTATCTAATCAAGCCATCAAACAAATCCTTCAAATGATTGTTCATCTAGATCGTAAAGATTGGTCTCTTCGACTGACCGATGTGCTTTGGGCTTATAGGATTGCACATCGTACCTTGATTTTTTTGTCTCCCTATTGTATTGTATTGTATTGTATTGTATTGTATACGGTAAGGCGTGTCATTTGCCTATGGAATTGGAACATAGAACCTAGTGGGCAATAAAGACATTTAATTTCAATATGGATAAAATAGGCTCACATCGAAAACTCCAACTTAATGAGTTGGAAGAGATCAGGCATGAAGCTTATGAGAGTAATAGGATATATAAAGAAAAGATGAAAGTTTTTCATAATAAGAACATAATGAGAAAATCCTTTACTCCAAGCTAGAAGGTTCTACTTTACAATTCTAAGCTCCACCTATTTCCAAGTAAGCTTAGATCTCAATGGGACTGTCGAGATTGAGAATACTAAGATTGGTCATTCTTTCAAAGTGAATGGTCAACGTTTAAAGCCTTTCCTAGATTATGAGAATCCAGAAGTTGAGTCCACAACTCTGGAGGATCTTCTTTATCAGGATTGAGTGGATTTGATCCCTCTGTACCATATTTTTATATTTCTTTCTACATCACCCATATTCATTTTAGGTCCTACTTTTTAAACATTGAGGACAATGTTTTAAATCGGAGTTAGGGGTGTAGAATTCTAGCAAATTCTAGTTTTTTTTAGGTTTTTAGGTGATTTTCTTGTTTATGTTTTTTTAAAAAAGGTAGTTAAAATTCTTGAAATTTTTTTATGTCATCTCCATTACTATGATGAGGATTGGATTTTTTGAAGTATAATCTAAATAACTTTAGCTTATTAATGGAACTGAATATGATTAATTCATCTTTTTACTCATTTTCTAAAGCATTCTATGAAAGAATACCAAGGGCTATGAAAGAATAGCTTGAAACTTGGTGGCTTTAGTGGCTTGCTTCTTAGCTTCATGGTACACATGTCTTGACTTCTTTGAACCCTCATTTTGTAGCCTCATGTGGCTTACGTAGCTTTCATGGCTTGAAATCTAATGCAAAGGTAGTGAAATTATACTACTTCAACATGGGATTAGCATGGGCCCTTTTTAGTCACCGTAACCTCTACCAATTTGTTTCTAGAATCCATCTTCTTGCTATGGAATAATCCTAGTCTTTACTGAAATTTTGAACTATTAGAAAATGGTTCTTAACCTCTTTAGGTCGGTTTGGATGATACATTGTCATCTAAGGAGATCTTGATCATTGGGTCATTCTTTTAACACCTACAAAAGATTAAAAATACTAATTAATACCTAAAAATTTATGACAAATTACAAACTTAATTTGGATTAACTTCTGCACCTACAAAGTATGCTTTATCCTTTACCCATATTTACCCAATATAAATTATCCATTACCCATTTTCTTTGAAAAATAAGTTAGAGATGAATGAAAGAATACCTTTTAGTTGCAGTAAAAGTAGAAAAGTGAATATCAAGAAAAGAAATATTCTTCAAAGTGATTCAAAAGTGTGAAAAGAAAGAAAAGTGTTGGAAAAAAAGAGAAGAAGTTTGAAGAATGAAAAGAAAAGTAGAAGAAAAAATATTCACTTCAACAAAGGAAAGAAAGAATTATAAACTTTAGAAGACCTCTACTTATTTTTTAAAGAAATTTTGAATACCCTTATACCCTTTCTTTGGTACCCTGTCCTAAGCCTACGTTTTGTCCCAGTTAAAGACCTATTAATTCTAAGAGAAATATAATCTTGATGAGGAAATGAATGGATAGGATCTAAAAGAGTGGTATTTTTAAATATTCAAAGGTAATGGCATCCATTCCAAAGGGATAAAAAAAATGAAATTCCTTAGTAACTCCTGTTTTCATGAGTACATGTGAGGTAAATTTGTTTTTATTAACTCAACTCACATAATTAAAAGAGAGATATGATTTGAACCCTTTATCTAGAGATTTTGTTTGTGAGTGTAAGTCATTAGTGAGGATTGAGGTCAAAACATATTTCAGATGGAGCACAAAAGTTAGAAGTTTATTTAAAGATCAAGATTATTATATATGTAAATTGTACATGCACACACACACTCTGATATCTGAGCTCAAGTGGAATGACTTTGGCATATGGGTAGGGTTCTGAATTCTTTAGTCATTTTTATTAGTTTGCTAAAGTTGATATGACTTATTGAAGATAATTCTGTGAGGAAAAAAGAGGAGTTGACTTAAAAATAAATCTTGAAATTTGGTTTTTCGCATGTTTTGCTCGGGACTAGCAAAATGCTGGTTGGGGGATGTGTTAAGTGTTCAATTTTGGTCAAAATACTCCTAATTTAGCATTCAATTAGATCATCTAATCATTATAATTTGTAAAATTTAGCTTGATTTTGACTATTGATTTGGACAAATTAAGGTTTGGATGGTCAATTGAAGCTAAACTCAAAAGGGGGTACCCAAATTAGCAAGGAACAAAAAGAAAGAGGCATGAAAACCCATTTCACTCTCTTTCCTCTTCATACCACCTTCCCTCTCTCTCTCTCAAAAGGGGGTACCCAAATTAGCAAGGAACAAAAACAAAGAGGCATGAAAACCCATTCCACTCTCTTTCCTCTTCATACCACCTTCTCTCTCTCTCTCTCTCTCTCTCTCTCTCTCTCTCTCTCTCTCTCTCTCTCTCTCTCTCTCATGTCTTTCTCCCTCTCTTACCTTTCCCATCCCCACATCGCACACAACCCCTCCCCCACTCTCTTTCCCTCCTTATTTCTTCTCTTTCCTTTCCCACTCTCTCACGTTTCTTTCTTATTCCCCCACTTTCTTCTTCCCTCCTCTTCTATTTCTATTCTCCCTTCTGTTTTATCCTTTGGCTAGGCTATGTAAGGTAGACCCATCTTCTTCTCCTCTCGCCATTCCCCCTCCTTTCTCTTCTCTCTCCCTCTTCTCATTCGCTCCTCTATTCTTTCTTCTCTCCTTCTCCTCTCTCCATTATCTCCATTCATCCTATTTGTCACCACTCCTTCTCTACCCCCCACGACAAACCTCTCCTCATTCTCTCTAACTTCCCTTCTCTCACCTCTTCCCATTCTCTCTTCTCTTCTTGTCCTCTTCCCATTTTCTTTTCTCTTCTTCTCTTCTTGTCGTCTTCCCATTCTCTTTTCTCTTCTTCTCCTCTATTCTCTCTTCTCCTCTCATCCCTCCTCTTGCCCTCTCTCCCACATTCTTCTCTTTCTGTCAATCCCTCTCCCATTCTGTTTCACTGCCTAGATCCCCCATCCCACGCTCTTGCTATCAACTCTCTCTCTCACCAACTTTCTCTCCTTTTCACCCTTCTCTCGCCCCTATCTCACTCTCTTTCTCCTTCTCTACTCATCCCCTCTTCCCAGTTCCTCCTTTGCTCTCTATGCTATATCGTGCCACACTGGACCACCCACGTTCATTCCATCAGTAGCCTCGTAGTTGGGCAAGCTTCATTGGCCCAGCACTGGCTCTCTCTCTCCCCCTCTATCTACGCATAACCATCTCGGACGTTCTTGGTCATCAGACGAGCCAGGAGCAAAATCCTATGTCAGGTTTCCATTTTTTTTCCTTCCCTTCTCTTCTTTCCCCTCATATCTTCTTCCTCCTCTTCCCTTTCCTTCTCTTCTCCCTCCTCCGACTCTCTTCTTCATCCGGTTTTTCCAAAAAACCAGATTTTTAAAGAAATTCCAGCTCTGCCCTTGGTCATTTAAAGAAATATCATTTCTGTCCTTTCCTTTAATTACATATGTGTCCCTATTTATTCTGGTTCTATTTTATCCATCTTTCACTTATCCAGGAACAGATTAATCCAAGACCTGATCAATTAAGGTCTAACCTAATTAACGAGTTAGCCTTAATCAAACCAAAATCTTCAATTTCTCCTTCATTTCTTAGTCGATTTCAAATTAATTTTCTAGTTTTATTCTTAGGACATCCCTAGATCTAATTAATGCTTCTGATCTTCGATCTGAAATTTAGAAAGCAATTTGAGCCTTCCAAAGCTTGAAATTACAAATTAGCCTTGATCTTGACCATTTTGATGAATTTGAAAAATTCGACTGGTGGATCTCTAATCAAGGACGTGATGAAGATATATATGAAGGCTAATCTTCTATCAGATTTGAAGATTATGATAGTGATTAATCTAGGGAAGTAGTTTTTTTCTTGTTATTTGATTTTATTTATTTTATTTAGAAATTGAAAATTCTATAATTTTGAGAAGTTGATTAGATTTGAACTTTGATTATCATTTCAATAATTTCAGTAATTTTGAGTGATTTATTTATAATTTTAGATAATTAAATTTTATTAAAATCCCTACTTTTTAAGTCAAGTCTTCGTGGGATTGACCCGTACATGCATAAGCTACACTACAATAGCTCGTGCACTTACGGTTAAACATCAACAACTACCCCTAATGGACGAGTTAGGCCTCGTGAGGGTTTCAGTAAATATACCCACCAAATTTCATAAGGTTGAGTCCCCTATTTTATCTCAAAGAATCCTCATTCATTAGCAATTTTATTGGTTTTTCACAACTTAATGAAGACGATTTGAAATTTTACACACCATACACATTTTAAAGACATTTTATTTGAGCTATTCCTCAGAGTGCTTATGTGTGTGTACAACCACATAAGTCTTTACTTCTAACTAGATATGCTTACATTCCATTGGAAATATGCCTTGACCTCAAATCCTCACAGGTATACACTCAAAAATAAAACTCTCGGATAAGGAGTTTTAACATATTTCTCTCATTATGTAATAGAATCCAACAAGCTAATAGTTCACATAATTCTTTTAAATGCTCATGAGACAAGGGAAAGTGATCCCCAAGAGTGGATGTTAACACTAAGAATATTATGGGTCTTTTACTTTTATTCATTCTTTTTATCTCCTCTTTAAGGCTATGTCCACCTAAGATCAATAGTTCTTTAACTAGGATGAAATGTAGGCTTCTGATAGGTTTAGAAAAGAAAGGTATAAAGATTTCAAAGGTTCAAAATTGAGTAGATGTCTTCAATGAATATCTGCTATGACAACTTTTCTTTAGGGTTTATAGTTGAAGTGAATCTCTTTCAAATTTTGGTTTTTTTTTCCACTTTTTTTTTCTTCTTAAGAAGAAAGATGGCTAATTTTTCTCACTTCCCTGTTTTTGAATTTTTTCTACACTACTGATTTTGAAGATAGGCAGTGGTTATTTATTTTACTAGGTTATTATGGGTTAAGATGAATGGGTTAAGAAAGAAAAGGCTTAATAACAGGCTCAAAAGGTTAACTAGTGGTATACTATATTGGCTAGGCTTAATGTCTCTACGTTAAGGAAGGATGACCTATATCATTTCCTAGGTTTCCTAAAGCCTATCAGATTTAATAAATTTCTGGAATTAAAGTTATTACTCCTTGATGTTTAACCAAAACAACGATAACAAGATCACACTAATGTATGTACACTGAAGAATCCATGGAATTGCTTATAACTCTTTAAAGAAGATAGTCTCAAACTCTCACTAGGTTATAGGTCTCGACTGGTTTTTCTCAGGGTCTCTAAGTTGTGCCGCTATAGTAGTCTTGATTATGTGCTGTGTAAATGGTTTTCGAGAATTAACTTTCATAAAATGCTTCAACACACGAATGATATGCAAAACTAATCATATGCATTCCCATTAAGAGGTCAAAACAGTATATTTACTAAATTCTGAACATCTAATTCTCATCATAATAAGGGAACTCTACTTTAAATACTTTTTTCTCTTTTTTTCAAATTAAAAAAAAAAAAAACTCGAGAAAATTCAAAATCTCTATGTGCATCTACACCCCCCATCCTGAATGAAACATTGTCCCCAGTGTTTGAAAACATAGGATTCTATATGGAAGTTGAGTGATGTAGACTCTTGTCTCCCAATAAGTGCTAAGTTTAACTTCTTCAGCTAGACATTACCCAACCTAACTTTCCAAACCTAAAGCTAACTGGGTCAGCTTATTTGTCCTAATCCTAACCCTAAGATGAAATGGTGAGATTTCTCACACCACTTCAGAATTTTGTGGTAATCTATATATTGCCTCCACCTTGAAATTTTAGGTGGTGATATGAATATAATATAGTAGATCACGGCAATTGTGAAGGTATTGAGACCATATTGTTAATCCCCCATCTTCATTATTTCACGATAGTCAATAAAATTGCTCCACCTCGAAAATTGAGGGGAGGGTAACGCAATGACTGCATGAAGTACTGTGTATTTCCTTGGACCATATGGTGACAAACAGTCCTTGTCTTGACCAAATTGAGAGATAATAATGACCATTCTATTCAATTTATCTTTTTCCTCCATGTTCCTATCATTGTCCTAAACTAGGGTAATAACCTGACTCTACCCTTCTCTAATAGGTTGTTCTTGTATTACTAGAGGCGGGGACAAGGTTTGGCTTAAACCTTGGTTATCTTCTGATGTGTACCCTAGAGTAGCTTGATGCATATCAACTGACTTTGCTTCTTCCTATTTGATAAGCACAAGTATGGTATCAACCGTGTCTATATTACAGTCTGACGTTTGTTCAAATAAGGTTACTAGGTCCCAATCAGGTGAATCTTCTACATTGAAAGGCACAATTTGAATTCATGCTTTATAAGAGGATATACTCTAGCTTGCCATCAAGAACTGTCCATTAGAGGCATAGTATTCAAGAAGTCGTGCATCTCTTTAATAGATGTGTCTTCATCAAAGTCATAAAAATAAGTGGACATGCATTTAGAGGATTAGGGTTGGATTTTACTAAAGCATTATTCTCTTCACCAATGGAAGTCTCTTCGTTATACTTACCAGAAAAAGGACATGGCTCGAGTATATTTAAGTTAGAGATTTCTAAGGATGGTTGTAGACTTTGTGGCTCATAAGGATCATAGAAAATTTCCATCTTGGTGTCAAGAATAAATGGCTCTTCATTATCCCTAATTTGTTTCAGTGTCTCCTCAAATTCCTCCCTCCCTCGTTTTATTTCCTCAGTGAAATCCTCCATCATTTGTTTTAATTCTGTATTCCTAGTAGCCATGCCTTATTCTATTATTTCACACATATGCTGCATATTTTCTTCTAATAGTGGTTCTTCCCATAGAGGAAATGACTCACAGGGTTGGTATTACTATGGCATTGGGGTACTGAAAAAGGACTGAGTAAGCTGAACACATGATGGTTGACCCTGATATTCTAAATAATCATGGTAGTATTGATCAGGGTGAGACCATTATGGTTCCTCCTGATATTGGTAATCCTGAGACCATGGTTGTTCATGATGCCTAGCCCATCCATTAGAGTCTTGATAATTTGTCTCAGAATAAAAATTGCTAGGGTATGTGAATGCATTAAGTACATCCACTAGCTCTTGATAGTATTCATTGTATGTGGAGCTTGATGAGGGCTAGGAAGGAGTGGAATAGGGATGCTCATAATAGGTATAATCATTATGGTATTGAGATTGTGGAGCAACTTGGCTAGAAGCTATTAGCCTAAGCAACTGACTTTTCATAAGATCTAACCGATCCATCTATGCAACTAATCTATGAAATCTATCCCCTTCTTGATAGGTTTTCTTTTTTCTTTAAAGATGAAAACTAACCTACATGATGCAACCTAACTTCCTAGAAAGATGCACAAACAAAGGGCACAATATAATCCTTGAGGCTAATAAGTAGCAATATTTTGACATTCTTGAATTTGTGTGGGGACAATGCTTTTAATTAGTATAATCTAGCACTCCTCTTCTCTTTTAGTTTTAACTATTGCTTACCAGTTAGGTTCTGTGCAAGGTGGTTAATACAACCCTCATGTAAGGAGATGTTTAGACCTCATAAACATCAACGGAGGCGAGGGAAGAGTGAGGCTCTATTAGACAACCCCCAATAACCATAGTGCTCAAAAGCCACTGGAGTGACAATAAATCACATCTTAGTAAGGGGGTCTGACGAGCATGTGAGGGCCCTAGGTCTCTTCTAATTGATTGAACAAGAGAATGAACATTTTATAACTGGAAGATTGGATTGAACAAGAGAATGAGCACTGTGTCATTGGATTCCATTTTTTTTATTAGTAATAGTACAGGACATGAAATGTAAATTGAATTATTCTTTCATAGGAAAAAGTGAATTTTTTTCAAAAGCATCCCAAAAACTCCCATAAATAGAGTGTGCCAACCAGAGATGATGGAGACGCTTGCTGACAATGCTAGCCTGGGTGGAGGGCTATGGCTTTGGGTGATGGCCCGTGCCTAGCGGGTTGGTGTGAAGATGTTGGATCATTTGGCTATTGTGAGATTCTAGAATTGCCTCTTCCTAGAAGAAAAAACCAATGGATTAGGCATCGTTGAATTTGTTAGATAAAAGGCCAATGCGGGCTTTGCCCATTGCTCTGATGATTTGTGATAACTCGATAGATCACACAGCTATGAATATGGCTTCGCCTGCAGTGGTGTTTCCATATGTTTGACTCTTGGGTTCGACTTCTTTTCCCTTTCTTCCTTGATTGGGAGACCTGGTTGGGCTTGGGTTTTAGACCTTTGGTATACACTATGATGGCAAATGACAGGCATTGGGGTTGTGTATGTGGGAGGGATCACTGTCGTTGTACAGCCGCTCGCACATTAAAAGCCTTTTCAGCTTGACTCCAATGCCTAGTGTGTTGGTTCAGGTTGTGGTGCCTCTGTTTGCTACCCTTATTATTGGTAATCCTGATTGTTGTTGCCCACTTTGACTCTCCCTATTAGACATTTGTCGGGGATGCGTGATGGCCCTCGATGTTGTGCCCTTGTTTCCTTAACCATGTGAGCGTGTTGCATGTCTTGGTTCGAGGGACTTACTCATTCTCTTGGGTGCAGTGGATGTGATTGGAATGGGGTGATCTCATCCCATGTCCTTTGGCAGCTGCATTTTGTTCCTTGTGAAGACGAATACCCCTCACTCCTTTTGGCAGCTGCATTTTGTTGCTTGCAAAAATGGATGCCCCTCACTCCTTCTATCGTCGCCTCTATGAGGAGTCACAAGGGAATCGATTTTATTGTAAGAATGATACTTGGTTGATCCTGCCAGTAGTCATATGGTTGTCTCAAAGATTAATCCATGCATGTGTAAGTATGAACAAATTCATAATGTGAAACTTGGAATGGCTCATTAAATCAGTTATAATTTGTTTGATGGTATATAGTACTCGGATAGCCATAGTAATTCTAGAGCTAATACATGCAACAAACCCTGACATCTGGAGGGGATGCATTTATTAGATAAAAGTTCAATGCGGGCTTTGCTTGTTGCTTCAATGATTCCTGACAACTCGACGGATCGCATGGCTATGAATTGAGCTTCACGTGTAGCATGTGTCCTTATGTTTTGCCCATGGGGTCAACTTCTTTTCCCTTTCTTCCTTGATTGGGAGACCTAGTTGGGCTTGGGTTTTAGACCTTTGGTATGCACTGTGATGGTGCATGACTGGTGTCAGGGTTGTGTATGTGGGAGGGATCGCTGTCTTTGTGCAATGACGAGCACATTCCAGTCCTTTTCAAAGTGACTCCAATGCCTAGTGCATTGGCTCATGTTGTGGGGCCTTCATTTGCTACCCTTATTGTTGGAAATCTGGGTTGTTGTTGCCTGCTTTGCCTCTCTCTATCATCCCTTTATTGGGGATGCATGATGGCCCTCAATGTTATGCCCTTGTTTCTTTGACCATGTGAGTGTGTTGCGTGTCTTGGTTTGAGGGACTTACTCATTCTCTTCGGTACAATGGATGTGATTGGAGTCAGGTGATCTCACCCCCCATGTCCTTTGGCAGCTGGATTTTGTTGCTTGTGAAGACAAATGCCCCTCACTCCTACCGTCGCCTGTGTGAGGAGTCACATTTGAATCGATTCTATTGTAAGAATGCTACCTGGTTGATCCTACCAGTAGTCATATGGTTGTCTGAAAGATTAAGCCATGCATGTGTAAGTATGAACAAATTCAAAATGTGAAACTTTGAATGGCTCATTAAATTAGTTATAGTTTGTTTGATGGTATATAGTACTCGGATAGCCATAGTAATTCTAGAGCTAATACATGCAACAAACCCTGACTTCTGGAGGGAATGCATTTATTAGATAAAAGTTCAATGCAAGCTTTGCCTGTTGCTCTGATGATTCATGATAACTCGACGCATTGCACGGCTATTAATTTGGCTTCACGTGCAATGGTGTTTCCTTATGTTTAACATTGGGTTTTGACTTTTTTTCCCTTTCTTAATTGATTGGGAGACCTGGTTGGGATTGGGTTTTAGACCTTTGGTATACACTGTGATGGCACATGACTGGCATTGCAGTTGTGTATGTGGGAGGGATCGCTGTCGTTGTGCAGCCGCTTGCACATTCAAGTCCTTTTCAACCTGACTCCAATACCTAGTGTGTTGATTCATCTCATGTTGCGTCCATTTGTGACCCTTATTTTTGGTAATCCGGGTTGTTGTTGCCCACTTTGCCTCTCTCTATCGTCCCTTTACCGGGGATGCATGATGGCCCTTAATGTTGTGCCCTTATTTCCTTGACCGTGTGAGCGTGTTGCATGTCTTGGTTCAAGCTACTTACTCGTTCTCTTGGGTGCAATGGATGCAATTGGAGCGGGGTGATCTCATCCCTCATGTCCGTTGGTAGCTGCATTTTGTTGCTTATGAAGGTGAAAGCCCCTTGCTCCTTCTGTTGTTGCCTCTGTGAGGAGGCATAAAGCAATTGATTCTATTGTAAGAGTGTTACCTGGTTGATCCTGCTAGTAGTCATATGCTTGTCTCAAAGATTAAGTCATGCATGTGTAAGTATGAACAAATTCAGAATGTGAAACTTCGAATGGCTCATTAAATCAGTCATAATTTGTTTGATGGTATCTACTACTCAGATAACCATAGTAATTCTAGAGCTAATACATGCAACAAACCCTGATTTCTGGTGGGGATGCATTTATTAGATAAAAGTTCAACGCGAGCTTTGTCCGCTGCTCCTATGGTTCATGATAACTCGACGGATCGCATGGCTATGAATTGGTCTTCACGTGTAGCTGTGTTTCCTTTTGTTTGGTGCTTAGGTTCTACTTCTTTTCCCTTTCTTCCTTGATTGGGAGACCTGGTTGGGCTTGGGTTTTAGACCTTTGGTATACACTATGATGGCGCATGATTGGCGTTAGGGTGGTGTATGTGGGAGGGATTGCTGTCGTTATGCAGCCGCCCACTCATTCTAGTCCTTTTCAAAGTGACTCCAATGCCTAATGCGTTGGTTCATGTTGTGGTGCTTCTGTTTACTACCCTTATTGTTGGGAATCTGAGTTGTTGTTGCCCCCTTTGCATCTCTCTGTCATCCCTTTGTTGGGGATGCGTGTTGGCCCTTGATGTTGTACCCTTGTTTCTTTGACCATGTGGGTGTGTTCATGTCTTAGTTCGAGGGACTTACTCCTTCTCTTCGGTGCAGTGAATGTGATTGGAGTGGGGTGATCTCATCCCCCTTGTCCTTTGACAGCTGGATTTTAGTGCTTGTCAAGACGAATGCCCCTCAATCCTTCTGCACCGAATTGTTGAAAATATTCACATAATTAGATTTACTCGAAAAATGGAATCCAATGACATAATGACCATTGTAAATGAAGTTCGGTTGAGAAATTTATGAGCATTTGAAGTTGAAGGTCATTTCGATAATTAAAGGATTAGAAAAGGATTCAAAATGCAGGGGCTGTTTTGATAATGTCATCCTCCCTTTGTCTTCACATCTACACCAAGAAAGGTGGTAGGTGGTCCCGTCGCCCACCTCTAGTCACCATTTGCAGCACTGGGGAGGAATTTGTTGAAAATATTCTCATAATTAGATTTAGTCAAAAATGGAATCCAACGACACAAAAAATAGTCAAAATGGAGATCGGATGAAAAAGGTTTGAGCATTTGAATATGAAGGGTATTTTGGTAACTAAAATATTAAAAAAAAAGGATTCATAATGAAGGGGGCCATTTTGATAACAACTCCCTTTGTCCTTCTCCATCTTTGTGCTGAGAAAGACAGTAGGTAGTAGTGCCACCTACCTCCAATCACTATTTGCAGCATTGGGAAATAATGTAACTACCTGAATTTTGAAGTCCTATTTGGAAGATTGGATATAATAGGAGGCTGAATGTTTTATAAATTTTGAATCGAGAATTTGTTAAAAATACTCTCATAATTAGATTTATTTGAAAAATAGAATCCAATGGCCCAAAGAACAATGAAAATAGAGTTCAAATGAAAAAGTTATGAGCTTTTGAAGTTGTAGGGCATTTGGATAATTAAAAGATTAAAGAAAGGATTTAAAATGCATGGGGTCTTCTTATTAATAGTACCCTCTCTCTGTCTCTGCATATGCGCCCAAGAAAGATAGTTGGTAGTAGCGCCTCCCACCTCCGATCGCCGTTTTTGGCTCATGAAAATAATGTTACTACTCGAATTTTGAAGTCCAATTTAGAAGATTGGATTAAATAGGAGGATGAATTTTTTACATGTTTTGAATTGCGAATTTTTTAAAAATATTATGATTATTAGATTTATTCAAAAAATGTAATCCAACGTCAAAAAGAACAAAGAAAAAGGAGTTCAAATGAAAATTTTATGATCATTTGAAGTTGAAGGGCATTTTGATCATTAAAAGATTAAGACAAGGATTAAAAAATGCAGGGGCCGTTTTGATAATGATGCCCTCCCTCCATCTCTGTATTTGGACTAAAAAAGAAGGTAGGCAGCCGTATTGCCGACCTTTGGCCACCATTTGCTGCACCATGAAATAATGCAACTACCCAAATTTTGATGTCCTATTTCGAAGATTGGATTGAATAGGAAGATAATTGTTTTATAAATTTTGAATAGAGAATTTGTTGAAAATATTCTCATATGTAGCTTTATTCAAAAAATAGAATCCAATGACATAAAGAACAATGAAAATGGAGTACGAATGAAAATGTTATGAGCATTTGAAGTTGAAAGGCATTTTGGTAATTAAAAGATTTGAAAAAAAAAGGATTCAAAACGCAGTGGGCGGTTTTAAAAGCGATACCCTCCCTTCGTCTCCCCGTCTATGCCAAGAAAGACAGTAGGTGGCGTTGCCGACCTCTAGTCACCATTTGTGGTGCTAGGAAATAATCTAACTACCAAAATTTTCAAGTCCTATTTGGAAGATTTGATTGAACAGGAGGACGAATGTTTTATAAATTTTGAAATGAGAATTTGTTGAAAATATTCTCATAATTAGATTTATTCAAAAAATGGAATCCAAAGACACAATTACCACTGTAAACGGTGTTTGGTTGAAAATTTTATGAGCATTTGAAGTTGAGGGCATTTTGGTAATTAAAAGATTAAGAAAGAAGATACAAAATGCAATGGCTATTTTGATAACGACCCACCTTTTGCCTCAGCATCAACACCGGGAATGACAGTAGACGATCCTACTACCCACCTCTAGTCACCGTTTGCAGCACTAAGAAATAAAGTAACTCCCCAAATTTTAAAGTCCTATTTAGAAGATTCTATTGAATTGAGATTTTGTTGAAAATATTCTCATAGTTGGGTTTTATTCGGAAACTAGAATCCAATAACACTAAAAGCGAAGTTCGGATGAAAATGTTATGAGCATTTGAAGTTGAAGGGCAATTTGGTAATTAGAAGATGAAAAAAAGGATTTAGAATGCATGGGGCCATTTCGTTACTGTCCCCTTCCCTCGATCTTTGCATTAGGGCTGAGAAAGATAGTAGGTAATTACGCCGTCCACCTCCGGTCACCTTTTGTCGTGCCAGGAAATAATGTAACTATTCAAATTTTGAAGTCCTATTCGGATGATTGGATTGACTAAGAGGATGAATGTTTTATAAATTTTGAATTAAAAATTTGTTGAAAATATTCTCATATTAAGATTTATTCGATAAATGCAATCCAGCAACAAAAAGAACAATGAAAATGGAGTTCGGATGAAAAAGTTATGTGCACTTGAAGTTGAAGGGCATTTTGGTTATTAAAATATTCATAACCCTATCGGCCTTTTTTAAAATGACACTCTCCCTCCGTCTAGTAAGCGGTTGCTCTGGCCACCTCCAATCACCGTTTACGGCATTAAAAGAAAATGTAACCACCTAAATTTTGAAGTCCTATTTGGAAGATTAGATTCAATGGGAGGATGAATAATTTACAAATTATGAAGTGAGAATTTGTTGAAAATATTCACATAATTAGATTTATTCAAAAAATGGAATCCAATGACATAATGACCACCGTAAATGGAGTTTGGTTGAGAAATTTATGAGCATTTGAAGTTGAAGGTCATTTCAATAATTAAAAGATTAGAAAAGGATTCAAAATGTAGGGGCTGTTTTGATAATGGCATCCTCCCTTTGTCTTCGCATCTACACCGAGAAAGGTGGTAGACAGCCCTGTCACCCACCTCTAGTCACTGTTTGCAGCACCAGGAAATAAAGTAACCACCCAAATTTTGAAGCCCTATTTGGAAGATTAGATTGAACAAGAGAATGAACGTTTTATACCTGTTGAATTGAAAATTTGTTGAAAATATTCTCATAATTAGATTTCGTTGAAAATGGAATCCAATGACACAAAAAATAGTCAAAATGGAGATCGGGATGAAACAGGTATGATCATTTGAAATTGATGGGTGTTTTGCTAACTAAAAGATAAAAAAAAAAAGGATCCATAATGAAGGGGACCATTTTGATAACAGCACCCTCTCTCCTTCTCCATGTCTGCACTGAGAAAGACGGTATGTAGTAGTGCCACCCACCTCCAATCACTATTTGCAGTGCTGGGAACTAATGTAACTACCTAAATTTTGAAGTCCTATTTGGAAGATTAGGATGAATGTTTTGTAAATGTTGAATCAAGAATTTGTTAAAAATATTCCCATAATTAGACTTATTTGAAAAATAGAATCCAATGGCCCAAAGAACAATGAAAATAGAGTTCAAATGAAAAAGTTATGAGCTATTGAAGCTAAAGGGCATTTTGATAATTAAAAGATTAAAAAATAGATTTAAAATGCATGGGGTCATCTTATTAATAGTACGCTTCCTCCGTCTTTGCCTCTGCCCCAAGAAAGACTATTGGCAGTCGCTTCTCCCACCTCCGATCATCGTTTTCGGTGCCTGAAAATAATGTTACTACCCAAATTTAGAAGCCCTATTTGGAAAATTGGATTGAATAGGAGGATGAATCTTTTACAAGTTTTGAATTGAGATTTTTAAAAAAATATTATCATTGTTAGATTTATTCAATAAATGTAATCCAACGTCACAAAGAACAATGAAAAAGGAGTTCAAATGAAAATTTTATGATCATTTGAAGTTGAAGGGCATTTTGGTCATTAAAAGATTAAGAAAAGGAATCAAAAAGTAGGGCCCATTTTGATAATGATGCCCTCCCTCCATCTCTGCATTTGGATAGAGAAAGATGGTAGGCGGTCGCATCGCCGACCTTTGGTCACCATTTGAGGCTCTAGGAAATAATGTAACTACCCCAATTTTGATGTCCTATTTGGAAGATTGGATTGAACAAGAAGATGAATGTTTTATAAATTTTGTATAGGGAATTTGTTGAAAATATTATCATATGTAGATTTATTCAAAAAATAGAATCCAACGACATAAAGAACAATGAAAATGGAGTACAAATGAAAATGTTATGAGCATTTGAAGTTGAAGGGCATTTTGGTAAATAAAAGATTAAAAAACAAAGGATTCAAAACACAGTGGGCTGTTTTAATAGTGATACCCTCCCTTCGTCTCCACGTCTATGCAGAGAAAGACGGTAGGTGGCGCTGCCCACCTCTAGTCACCATTTGTGGAGCTAGGAAGTAATGTAACTACCGAAATTTTCAAGTCCTATTTGAAAGATTTGATTGAACAGGAGAATGAATGTTTTATAAATTTTGAAATGAGAATTTATTGAAAATATTCTAATAATTGGATTCTATTCGAAAACTAGAATCCAATAACACATAAAACATGAAAAATGAAGTTCATATGAAAATGTTATGAGCATTTGAAGTTGAAGTGCATTTTGGTAATTAAAAGATTCAAAATCATGTCGACCTTTTTTACAATGACACTCTCCATCCTTCTAGTAGGCGATCACTCCGCCCACCTCCAAAGACTGTTTGCGACACTAAAAGAAAATGTAACCGCCTGAATTTTGAAGCCCTATTTGGAAGATTGGATTCAACGGGACAACGAATATTTTACAAATTATGAAGTGAGAATTTATTGAAAATTTTCTCATAATTACATTTATTCAAAAAATAAAATCCAATGACACAATGACCACTGTAAATGGTGTTTGATTGAGAAATTTATGAGCATTTGAAGTTGAAGGTCATTTTGATAATTAAAAGATTAGAAAAAGCATTCAAAACGTAGGGGCTATTTTGATATTGGCATCCTCCCTTTGTCATTGCATCTGCACCGAGAAAGTGGTAAGCGGTCGCATCGCCCACATCTAGTCACCATTTGTGACACTAGGAAATAAAGTAACCTCCAAAAATTTGAAGTTCTATATGAAAGATTGGATTGAACAGGAGAATGAACATTTTATACCTATTGAATTGAAAATTTGTTGAAATATTCTCATAATTAGATTTAGTAGAAAAATGGAATCTAATGACAAAAAAAAAAAAAAAGGATTCATAAGGAAGGTGGGCATTTTGATAACAACTCCCTCTCTCCTTCTCCATGTCTGTGTTGAGAAAGACAGTAGGTAGTAGTGCCACCCACCCCCAGTCACTGTTTGCAGTGTTGGAAAATAGTGTAACTACACGAATTTTGAAGTCCTATGTGGAAGATTGGATATAATAGGAGGTTGAATGTTTTATAAATTTTGAATGGGGAATTTTTTTAAAATATTCTCATAATTAGATTTATTTGAAAAATAAAATCCAATGGCCCAAAGAACAATGAAAATAGAGTTCAAATGAAAATTTTATGAGCTTTTGAAGTTGAAGGGTATTTTGATAATTAAAAGATTAAAAAAAGTATTTAAAATGCATGGGATCGTCTTATTAATAATACCCTCCCTCCGCCTCTACATCTACCCTAAGAAAGATAGTTGACAATCGTGCCTCCCACCTCCGATCACCATTTTCAGCGCATGAAAATAATGTTACTACCCAAATTTTGAAGTCCAATTTGAAAGAATAGATTGAATAGGAGGATGAACTTTTTACATGTTTTGAATTGAGAATTTGTTTAAAATATTATCATTATTATATTTATTCAAAAAATGTAATCCAACGTCACAAAGAACAAAGAAAAAGGAGTTCAATTGAAAATTTTATGACCATTTGATGTTGAAGGGCATTTTGGTCATTAAAAGATTAAGAAAAGTATTCAAAAGGTAGGGGCCATTTTGATAATGATGCCCTCCCTACATCTCTACATTTGGACTGAGAAGATGGTAGGCAGTCGCATTGCAGACCTTTGGTCACCGTTTGCGGCAACATGAAATAATGTAACTACCCGACTTTTGATGTCCTATTTGGAAGATTGGATTGAACAGAAGACGAATGTTTTATAATTTTTGAATTGAGAATTTGTTGAAAATATTCTCATATGTAAATTTATTCAAAAAATAAAATCGAATGACATAATGAACCACAAAAATGGAGTACAAATGAAAATGTTATAAGCATTTGAAGTTGAAGGGCATTTTGATAATTAAAAGAAGAAAAGGATTCAAAATGCAGTGGGTTGTTTTAATAGCAATACCCTCCCTTCATCTCCGCATCTACACCGAGAAAGACAATAGGCGGCGCTGCCCACCTCTAGTCATGTGTTGTTAGGAAATAATGTAACTACTAAAATTTTCAAGTCCTATTTGGAAGATTTGATTGAACAGGAGGACGAATGTTTTATAAATTTTGAAATGAGAATTTGTTGGAAATATTCTCATAATTGGATTCTATTCAAAAACTAGAATCCAATAACACTAAAAACGGAGTTCGTATGAAAATGTTATGTGCATTTGAAGTTGAAGGGTAATTTGGTAATTAAAAGTAGATAAAAAGGATTCAAAACGCATGGGGCCATTTCGTTAACGGTACCTTCCCTTGATCTCTGCATCAAGGCTGAGAAAGACAGTAGGGGATTATGCCGCCCACCTTCGGTCTCCTTTTATCGTGCCAAAAAATAATGTAATTATTCGAATTTTGAAGTCCTATTTGGATGATTGGATTGACTAGGAGGATGAATGTTTTATAAATTTTGAATTGAAAATTTGTTGAAAACATTCTCATAATAAGATTTATTCAAAAAATGCAATCTAGCGACCCAATGAACAATGAAAATGGAGTTCGGATGAAAAAGTTATGAGCATTTGAAGTTGAAGGGCATTTTGATATTAAAAGATTAAAAAAAGAATTCAAAATGTTAGGGGCTTTGATAACAACACCCACCCCTGTCTCCACATCTACATTGAGAAAGACAGTAGGAGGTCGCACCGCCCACCTCCAATCATCATTTGTGGTACTGGGAAAAAAGTAACTACCCAAATTTTAAAGACCAATTTGGAAGATTGGATTGAAGTAATGGATGAATGTTTTATAAATTTTTAATTGAAAATATTTTGATAATTAGATTCCATTCAAAAAATTAAATCTAACTACACAAAAAGCACTGAAAACAGAGTTTGGTTGAAAACTTTAAGCGCATTTGAATTGAAGGGCATTTTGGTAATTAAAATATATTTAAAATCTATTCAAAATGCACATGCAATTTTATTAATGGTACCCTTCCTCCATCTCTACATCTATGCAAAGAAAGACAGTAGGCGGTAGTGCACCCAACTCTAGTCGCCGTTTATGGCACCGAAAAATAATGCAACTACCTAAATTTTGATGTCTTGTTTGGAAGATTGGATTGAACTGGTGGGTGAATATTTTATAAAATTTTAATTGAGAATTTTGTTGAAAATATTCTCATAATTAGATTCTATTGGAAAAATGGATCCCAAGGATACAAAGAACACTGAAAACGGAGTCCAATTGAAAATTTTATGAGCATTTAAAGGTGCTGCATTTTAGTTATTAAAAGTTTAAAAAAAGGGATTCAAAACATAGGGGACTATTTTGATAATGACACGCTCCCTCTGTCACCGCATATAAGTCGAGAAAGTTGGAATGTGATCGCTCCACTGACCTCTAGCCACTATTGGCGGCCCTAGGAAATAACATAACTACCCGAATTTTAAAGTCCTATTTGGCAGATTGGATGGAATTTGAGGATGAATGTTTTATAAATTTTGAATTTTAGAAGCTAGAATTTGTTAATAATGCTCCATTTTAGAAGTTACAAATCCATCTATGCATATTTGCAAAAAAATTTATAAATTGAGAATTGAGAATTTGTTGAAAATATTCTCATAATTAGATTCTATTCAAAAAATGGAATCCAACAACACAGAACACTAAAAATGGAGTTCGAGCAAAAATGTCATGGACATTTGAAGTTGAAGGGCATTTTGTTAATTAAATGATTTAAAAAAAGGATTCAAAATGTACGAGGCAGTTTTGTTAATGGAACCCTCCCTTAGTCTTCTCATCTATGGCGAGAAAGATGGTAGGTAGTCACGCTGCCAAATCCTGTTGCCATTTGCTGTGCTAGGAAATAATGCAGTTACCCAAACTGTATAGTCCTATTTAGAAGGTTGAATTGAACTGGTAGATGAATGTTTTATAAATTTGGAATTGATAAAGTGTCGAAAATATTCTCATAGTTAGATTCTATGTGAGAAATGGAATCCAATGACACAAAGAATACTGAAAACATAGTTAGGTTGAAATTTTTATGAGCATTTGAAGTTGAAGGGCATTTTGGTAATTAAAATATTAGAAAAGGAATTCAAAATGCAGCGAACCGTTTTGAAAAAGACACCTTACCTCTGTCTCTTCATTTGCATCAAGAATAACGAAAGGCAATCGTGCCTCCCACCTCCTGTGAATGTTTATGCCACTGAGAGATAATGTAACTACCCAAATAAAATAGTCCTATTTAGAGGATTGGATTGAATACAAGGATAAACATTTTATAAATTTTGAATTTTAGATGTTAGAATTTGTGAAAAATATTCTCATAATTTGATTCTATTCAAAAATGGAATCAACAACACAAAGACTGCTTAAAACAGAGTTTGGATGAAAATGTTATGAGCATTTGAAGTTGTACGACATTTTTGTAATTAAAAGACTAAAAGAAAGATTCAAAATGTAGGGGGCATTTTGATAATTACACCCTCCCTCCATCTACGTCTCTACATTGAGAAAGAGGGTAGAGGTAGCCTCGCCCACCTCTGATCACCATTTACGGCCCTGGGAAATAATGTAACTACCTAAATTGTAAAGTCCTATTTAGAAGATTGGATTGAATAGGAGGATAAATGTTTTGTAAATTTTGAATTGAGAATTTGTTTAAAATATTCTCATAGTTAGATTTATACAAAAAATGGAATCCAACAATACAAAGAACACTGAAAACAGAGTTCGGATGAAAAAGTTATGAGCATTTGGAGTTGAAGGGAATTTAAGTAATTAAAAAAAAGATTCAAAATGCTGGGGGGCATTTTGATAACAACACCAACCCCCTGTCTCCACATTTGTGCCGAGAAAGACAGTTGGAGGTTACCCTACTTACCTCTGATCATTGTTTGTGGTGCCAGGAAATAATGTAACAACCCCAATTTTAAAGACCTATTTGGAATATTGGATTGAACTAAAGGAAGAATGTTTTATAAATTTTGAATTGAGAATTTGTTGAAAATATTCTAAAAATAGATTCTATTAAAAAAATCGAATGCAATGACACAAAGAGCATTGAAAATGGAGTTTGGTTGGAAATATTTATGTGCATTTGAACTTGAAGGGCATTTAAGTAATTAAAATAATTAGAAAAGGATTCAAAATGCACGAGGTGGTATTGTTAATGGAACCCTCCCTCCCTCTTTTCATCTGCACTAAGAAAGATAATAGGTAATCGTGCCACCCAACTCTAGTCACCATTTGCGGTGCCAGGAAATAATGTAACTACCAAATTTTAAAGTCCTATTTGGAAGATTGGATTGAACTGGTTGATGAATGTTTTATAAATTTTGAATTGAGCATTTGTTTGAAAATATTTAGATAGTTAGATTCTATGGGAAAAATGGAATCCCAAGATAAAAAGAACACTAAAAAAGGATTTTGGTTGAAAATTTTATGAGCATTTGAAGTTGAAGGGAATTTTAATAATTAAAAGATTAAAAGGGATTCAAAACACAAGGGGCCATTTTGATAACAACAACCTCTCTCCGTCTCTGCGTCTAACTTGAGAAAGACAAAAGGCAGCCCTCTACCCACCTCTAAACACCATTTTCAGCATCGGAAAATAATGTAACTTTTTGAATTTTAAAGTCCTATTTGGAAGATTGGATTCAACTAGTAGATGAATGTTTTATAAATTTTGATTTAATAATTTTAAAAAAATATTATCATAGTTAGATTCTATTCGAAAAAGTAATCCAAAGACAAAAAGAACAATGAAAATGGAGTTTGATTGAAAATTTTATGAGCCTTTGAAGTTGAAGGGCATTTTGGTAATTAAAAGAATAAAAAAGGAATTCAAAATAGAGGGGCCATTTTGATAACCACACCCTCCATCTATCTCCGTGTCTAACTCAAGAAAGACGGGAGGCGGTCGGGCCGCCCACCTCCAGTCACCTTTTGTGGCACTGAGAAATAATGTAACTATCCAAATTTTAAAAGTCCTATTTGGAAGATTAGATTGAACAGCAGGATGAATGTTTTATAAATTTTTTATTTTAGAAGTTAGAATTTGTTGATAATATTCCATTTTAAAAGTAACAAATCCATTTATGTGTATCTTTTGAGATTTTTATAAATTTTGAATTGAGAATTTGTTAAAATTATTCTTATAATTAGATTCTATTCGAAAAATAGAATCCAACATCACATAGAACAATAAAAACGGAGTTCAAGCAAAAATGTTATCAGCATTTGAGGTTGAAGGGCATTTATTAATTAAAAGATTTAAAGAACAGATTCAAAATGCACAGGGCAATTTTTTAACAAAACCCTCCCTCCATCTCTGTGTCGATGGTGAGAAAGACGGTAGGTGGCCGCGCTGCCCAAATCTTGTCACTGTTTGCTGTGCTGAGAAATAATGCAACTACCCAAATTGTAAAGTCCTATTAGGAAGATTGGATTGAACTGGTAGATGAATGTTTTATAATTTTTGAATTGATAATTTGTTAAAAATATTCTCATAGTTAGATTCTATATGAAAATTGGAATCCAATGACATAAGGAACACAGAAAACGTAGTTTGGTTGAAAATTTTATGAGCATTTTGGTAATTAGAAGATTAAAGAAGGGATTCAAAATGCAAGGGCCATTTTGAAAAAGACACACTCCCTCTGTCTCTACATTTGCATTGAGAATGATGGAAGGCAGTCGTCTCTCCCACCTCCGTCACCGTTTATACCACCAGGAAATAATGTAACTACCCGAATTTTACAATCCTATTTGGAAGATTAGATTGAACAGAGGATGAAAATTTTATAAATTTTGAATTTTAGATGTTAGATTAGATCCAACAACACCAAGAATATTGCAAACAGAGGTCGGATGAAGACGTTATGAGCCTTTGAAATTGAATGGCATTTTTTGTAATTAAAAGATTAAAAAATGGCTTCAAAATGCAGGGGCATTTTGATAATTACACCCTCCCTCCCTCTTTGTGTTTGCATCGAGAAAGAGGGTAGGCGGTAGCACCACCCACCTCTGGTCACCGTTTGCGGCTCTAGGAAATAATGTAACTACCCAAATTGTAAAGTCATATTTGGAAGATTGGATTGAATAGGAGGATAAATGTTCTATAAATTTTGAGTGGAGAATTTGTTTAAAATATTCTCAAAGTTAGATTTATTCGAAAAATGGAATCCAACAACATAAAGAACATTGAAAACGGAGTTTGAATGAAAAAGTTATGAGCATTTGAAGTTGAAGGGCATTTTAGTAATTAAAATATTAAAAAAAGATTCAAAATATGGGGGCATTTTGATAACAACACCGCTCCCTATCTTTACATTTCTGCTAAGAAAGGTAGCGGCGCAACTCCGATCATCGTTTGTGGTGCCAGGTAATAATGTACCTACCCAAATTTTAAAGTCCTATTTGGGAGATTGGATTGAACTGAGAGATAAATATTTTATAAATTTTGAATTGAGAATTTGTTGAAAACAGAGTTGGTTGAAAATTTTATGTGCATTTGAAGTTGAAGGGCATTTAAGTAATTAAAAGATTTAAAAAAGGATTCAAAATGCAGGGGCAATTTTGTTAATGGCACCCTCCCTCTGTCTCTGCGTTTGCACTGAGAAAGACAGTAGGTGGTTGCACCACCTAACTCCGT
Source organism: Warburgia ugandensis (assembly GCA_035236585.1). Classification (NCBI taxonomy): domain Eukaryota; kingdom Viridiplantae; phylum Streptophyta; class Magnoliopsida; order Canellales; family Canellaceae; genus Warburgia; species Warburgia ugandensis. Next base: position 37,990,395 of record CP141137.1, read on the forward strand.
TCACCATTTGCGATGCTGAGAAATAATGTAACTACCAACTTTTAATGTCCTATTTGGAAGATTAGATTGAACTGGTGGATAAATGTTTTATAAATTTTGAATTGAGCATTTGTTGAAAATATTTACATAGTTAGATTTTATTGGAAAAATGGAATCCCATGACATAAAGAACACTAAAAATGGGGCTTAGTTGAAAATTTTATGAGCATTTGAAGTTGAGGGGTATTTTAGTAATTAAAAGATTAAAAAGAGGGATTCAAAACAGAGGGGGTAGTTTTGATAATGATACCCTCCTCCGTCTTCTCGTCTAAGTTGAGAAAGATGGAAGGCAGTTACTCCACCCACCTTGAGTCAATGTTTGCAGCGCCGGAAAATAATGTAATTATTCGAATTTGAAAGTCCTATTTGGAAGATTGGATTCAACTAGTAGATGAATGTTTTATAAATTTTGACTTAAGAATTTTTTGAAAATATTCTCATAGTTAGATTCTATTTGAAAAAAGGAATCCAAAGACAAAAAGAATATTGAAATGGAGTTCGATTGAAAATTTTATGAGCCTTTAAATTGAATGGCATTTTGGTAATTAAAAAAATAAAGAAAAAGGATTCAAAACACATGGTCTTTGATAATGACACCCTCCATCATCTCTGCATCTAAGTAGAGAAAGATGGGAGGCAGTCGGGGCGCCCACCTCCAGCCACCGTTTGCAACACCAGGATATAATGTAACTATCTGAATTTTAAAAGTCCTATTTGGCATATTGCATTGAACAGGAGGATTAATGTTTTAAAATTTTAGAATTTTATAAGATAGAATTTGTTGAAAATGTTCGCATAATTAGATTCTATTCTAAAAATGGAATCGAACCATACAAAGAACATAGAAAAACATATTTTAGGTGAAAACATTATCAGCATTTGAAGTTGAAGGGCATGTCGGTATTCAAAAGTATTCAAAATGTATGGGGCAAATTTATTAACGGACCCTCCCTCCATCTCTACATTTCCATCGAGAAAGACGGTAGGTAGTTGCGCCGCCCAACTCCAGTCACCATTTGTAGTGTTGGGAAATAATGTAACTACTTGAATTGTAAAGTCCTATTTGGAAGATTGGATTGAACTAGTAGATGAATGTTTTATAAATTTTAAATTGAGAATTTGTTGAAAATATGCTCATTGTTAGATTCTATGTGAATAACAGAATTCGACGACACAGAGAACATAGAAAACCGAGACCGGTTGAAATATTTGTGAGCATATGAAGTTGAAGGGAATTTTAGTAATTAAAAGATAAAAAAAGGGATTCAAAACATAGGGGCCATTTTGATAATGACACACTCCCTCCATCTCTGCATCTACATCAAGAAAGAAGGCAGTCGCGCCTCCCACCTCCAGCCACTGTTTGCGTGACCTAGAAGTAATGTAACTACCCAAATTTTATAGTCCTATTTGGAAGATTAGATTTAATAAAAGGATGAATGTTTTATAAATTTTGAATTTTAGATGTTAGAATTTATTGAAAATATTCTCATAATTATATTCCATTCAAAAAATGGAATCCAACAACACATATAACACTAAAAAAAGGATCAAGTGAAAAGGTTATGAGCATTTGAAGTTGAAGGCATTTTGATAATTAAATTTTTTTTAAAAAGGATTCAAAATGTAGAGGGTTGTTTTGATAACAACACCCTCCTTTCGTCTCTTCGTCTGTGACAAGAAGGACAGTAGGTGGTTGTGCTGCTCAGCTCCAGTTACAGTTTGTAGTACTGGTAAATAATGTAACTACACAAATTGTAAAGTCCTATTTGGAAGATTGGATTGAACTGGTAGATGAATGTTTTATAAATTGAGAATTGAGAATTTGTTTAAAATATTCTCGTAGTTAGATTCTATGCGAAAAATGGAATCCAACAATGTGAAGAACATAGAAAATGGAGTTCATTAAAAAATTTATGAGCATTTGAAGTTGAAGAGCATTTTGGTAATTAAAAGGGAGTAAAAACAAAGGGGCCATTTTGATAACGATACCCTCCCTCCTTCTCTACATCTACATAGAGAAAGATAGAAGGTAGTTGTGCCTCCCACCTCTAGTCACTATTTGGGCCATCAGGAAATAATGTAACCACCTAAATTTTACAATCCTATTTGGAAGAATTGATTGAGCAAAAGGATGTTATAAATTTTGAAATTTATATGTTAGAATTTGTTGAAAATATTCACATAATTAGATTCTATTTGAAAAATAGAATCCAACAACACAAAGAACACTGAAAACGGGGTTCAGATGAAAAAGTTATGAGCATTTGAAGTTGAATAGCATTTTGGTAATTAAATGATAAAAAAAAGGATTCAAAAAGGAGGAGGCATTTTGATAACAACACCTTCCCTCTATCTTCATGTTTGCACCAAGAAAGACTGTAGGCAATTGCACCGCCCAACTCCGATCACCATTTGCAATGCTGGGAAATAATGTAACTAGAATTTTAAAATCCTAAGTAGGAGATTGGATTGAACAAGAGGATGAACATTTTATAAATTTTGAATTGATATTTGTTGAAAATACTCTCATATTAGATTTATTCGAAAAATGGAACCTAATGATATAAAGAACACTAAAAACAGAGTTCAGATGAAAAAGTTATGAGCATTTGAAGTTGAAGTGCATTTTGGTAATTAAGAAATTAAAAAAAAGGATTCAAAATGCAGTGGCATTTTTGTTAACAACATCCTCCCTCTTTCTCCATGTCTGCGCATAGAAAGACAGTAAGCAGTCATGCTGCCCACTTCTGATCATCGTTTGCCTTGTTAAGAAATAATGTAGCTACCTGAATTTTAACATCCTATATGGAATATTGCATTGAACTGGAGGATGAATGTTTTACAAATTTTGAATTAAGAATTTATTGAGATTATTCTCATAATTAGATTTTATTCTTAAAAGGGAATACAATGACACAAAGAACACTGAAAACAGAGTTTGGTTGAATAAGTTAAGAGCATTTAAAGTTGAAGGGCATTTTGGTAATTAATAGATTAAAAAAAGTATTCAAAACACATGGGGCCATTTTGATACAATGCCCTCACTTCATCTTCGCATCTTCACCAAGAAAGACGGTAAGTTGTCATGCCGCCCACCTTCAGTCATCGTTTATAACGTCGGGAAATAATGTGGCTACTAGAATTTTAAAGTCCTGTTTGAAAAATTGGATTTAAATGGAGGATGAATGTTTTATAAATTTTAAATTGAGAATTTGTTGAAAATATTCTGATAACTAGACTCTATTCTAAAAATTGAATCCAACGACACAAAGAGTGTTGAAAATGAAGTTCGATTGAAAATTTTATGAGCATTTGAAGTTGAAGGGCATTTTAGTAATTAAAAGATTACAAAAAGGGATTAAAAACATAGGGCGCTATTTTGATAACAATAACCTCCCTCAATCTCTCAGTCTGAACGGAGAAAGACATGAGGCAGTCGTGCCGCCCACCTCTGGTTAACGTTTGTAGCACTAAGAAATAATGCAACTAACCTAATTTTAAAGTCCTATTTGAAAGATTGGATTGAGCATGAGGATGAAATTTTTATAAATTTTCAATTTTAGAAGTTAGAATTTGTTGCAAATATTCTCATAATTAGATTCTATTCAAAAATTAGAATCGAACAACATAAAGAACACTAAAAACAGAGTTTCGACGAAAAGTTATGATCATTTGAAGTTGAAGGGCATTTTGGTAATTAAAAGATCTAAAAAATATTCAAAACACACAGAACGATTTTTTTAATGGCACCCTCCCACCATCTCCATGTCTACGTCGAGAAAGATGCTAGGCGGTCATGCTGCCCAACTCAAGCCACTATTTACGATGCTGGGAAGTAATGTAACTACCTGAATTTTAAAGTCCTATTTAGAAGATTGGATTGAACTGGTGGATGGTTGTTTTATAAATTTTGAATTTCCATTTGTTGAAAATATTTCATATTAAGATTGTATTTGAAAAATGGAATCCAATGACGTAAAGAACATTGAAAATAGAGTTCAGTTGAAAATTTTATGAGCATTTGAAGTTGAAGGGCATTTTAGTAATTAAAAGATAAAAAAAAAGTATTGAAAACATAGGGGGTCATTTGGATAATAACCCCCTCCCTCCATCTCTGTGTCTAAATCAAGAAATATGAAAGGCAGTCACTCTTCCCTCCTTCAATCACTCTTTGTTGTGCCAAAAAATAACATAACTGCCTAAATTTTAAAGTCTTATTTATAAGATTGGAGTGAACTGGTGAATGAATGTTTTATAAATTTTGAATTGAGATTGCAAATATTCCCATAGTAAAATTCTATTCGAAAAATGGAATCCAGCAACACAAAGAACACTAAAAACAGAGTTCGTCATGAGCATTTAAAGTTGAATGACATTTTAGTAATTAAAAGATTAAAAAAAGCGATTCAAATCATAGGGGCTCGTTTTGATAACAAGACCCTCCCTCCGTCTCCACGTCTAACTCAAGAAAGACAAAAGGCGGTCGCTTCGCCCACCTTGGGTCACCAGTTACAGTGCTGGGAAATAATTTAGCTACCTGAATTTTAAAGTCCTATTTGGGAGATTGAATTTAACAAGTGGATGAATGTTTTATAAATTTTGAATTAAGAATTTGTTGAAAATATCCTCATAATTAGATTCTATTTGAAAAATGGAGTCCAACAACACCAAGAACAATGAAAACGGAGTTCAGTTGTAAAATTTATCTGCATTTAAAGTTGAAGAGCATTTTAATATTAAAATATTAAAAAAGGGATTCAAAACATAGGAGGCCATTTTGATAATGACACCCTCCCATTGTCTCTCCTTCTGCGCAGAGAAAGACGGTAGTTGGTCATGCCTCCCAACTCTGGTCACCGTTTGCGACGTCGAAAAATCATGTAACTTCCCAAATCTTAAAGTCTTATTTGAAAGATTGGATTGAACAAGAGGGTGAATGTTTCGTAAATTTTGAATTGAGAATTTGTAAAAAAAACTCTCACAATAAGATTTATTAGAAAAATGGAATCTAAGGACACAAAGAACATTGAAAATGGAGTTTGGATGAAAAAGTTATGAGCATTTGAAGTTGAAGGATATTTTGGTAATTAAATGATTAGAAAAAGGATTCAAAATGAGGGGGGGGGGGCATTTTGATAACAACACCCTCCCTCCGTCTCCGCATTTGTGTTGAGAAAGATGTTAGGCAGTCGCATTGCCAACCTTCAGTCACCATTTGCAACACTGGGAAATAATGTTAGTACCCGAATTTTGAAGTCCTCTTTCAAAGATTGGATTGAATAGGAGGATGAATGTTTAATAAATTTTGAATTGAGAATTTGTTGAAATATTCTCATAATTTGATTCTATTGGAAAAATGGAATCCAACAACACAAAGAACATTAAAAACAGAGATTAGATGAAAAAGTTATATGCATTTAAAGTGTAAGAGCATTTTTGTAATTAAAAGATTAAAATAAAGTATTCAAAACATAGGAGGCCATTTGATAATAACACCCTCCCTCTGTCTCCACGTTTATGCTAAGAAAGATAGTAGATGGTCACGCTGTCCACCTCTAACCACCATATGCAGCATAGAGAAATAATGTAACTACCCAAATTTTAAAGTCCTATTTAAAAGATTGGATTGAACTGGAGGATGAATGTTTTATAAATTTTGAATTGAGAGTTTTTTTAAAATATTATGATAATTAGATTATATTCGACAAATTGAATCCAATGACACAAAGGGCACTAAAATGAAGTTTGGTTGAAAAATTCATGGGCATCTAAAGTTGAAGGGCATTTTAGTAATTAAAAGATTCAAAACATTGGGGCTGTTTTGATAACAATACCCTCCCTTCATCTCTGCATTTGCATCGAGAAAAACAGAAGGCGGTCGTGTCGCCCATCTTTGGTAACCATTTGCGCCACTAAAAGATAATGTAACTACCTTAATTTTAAAGACCTATTTGGAAGATTAGATTGAAAATGAGGATGAATGTTTTATAAATTTTAAATTTAAGAAGTTAGAATTTTTTGAAAATATTCTCATAATTAGATTCTATTTAAAAAATGGAATCCAACGACACAACGAACACTGAAAACGGAATCGGGTGAAAATGCTATAAGCATTTGAAGTTTAAGGGCATTTTGATAATTAAAAGATTTTAAAAAAAGGATTCAAAATGCACGAGGCAATTTTGTTAAGGGCACCCTCCCTTCGTCTTCGTGTCTACGCTAAGAAAGACGGTGGTTGTCTTGCGACCCAACTCTGATCACCTATTGTTGTGCCGAAAAATAATGCAACTACCCAAATTGCAAAGTCCTATTTGGAAGATTGGATTGAATTGGTAGATGAATGTTTTATAAATTTTGAATTTATAATTTGTTGAAAATATTCTCATAGTTAGATTCTATGCGAAAAATGGAATCCAGCGACAAAACGAGCATTGAAAACTAACTTTGGTTGAAAATTTTATGAGCATTTGAAGTTGAATAGCATTTTAGTAATTAAAAGATTGAAAAAAAGGATTCAAAATGCAGGGGACTGTTTTGATAAGAACACCATCCCTCTGTCTCTACATCTATGCCAAGACAAACGGTTGGTTGTCAACCGCCCACCTTCGGTCATCGTTTGCAATGCTAGGAAATAAAGTAACTACCTAAATTTTAGAGACCTATTTGCAAGATTGGGTTAAATAGGAGAATGAATGTTTTATAAATTTTGAATTGAGAATTTTTTGAAAATATTCTCACAGTTAGAGTCTATTTGGAAAATGGAATCAAACGATACAAAAGAACACTGAAAATAGAGTTTGGATGAAAAAGTTATGAGCATTTAAAGTTGAAGGACATTTTGGTAATTAAAAGATTCAAAACATAGGGGGCTGTTTTGATAACAACACCCTCCCTCCGTCTCCTCGTCTAAGCTGAGTAAGACGGTAGGTAGCTACATTGCCCACCTACAATCACCATTTGTGGTATTGGAAAATAATGTAACTACTTGAATTTTGAGGTCCCATTTGGAAGATTGGATTGAATAGGAGGATGAATGTTTTATAAATTTTAAATTTTAAAGTTAGAATTTGTTGAAAATATTCTCATAATTAGATTCTATTAGAAAAATAGAATCCAAAGACACACAGAAAACGGAGTTCGAAAGAAAATGTTATGAGCATTTAAAGTTGAAGGGCATTTTGGTAATTAAGAGATTAACAAAGAATTCAAAATGCATGGGTCCATTTTGATAACAACACCCTCCCTTCGCCTTCACCTCTACACCATGAAGATGACAGGCGATGGCGTCGCCCACCTCCAATCACCATTTGTGACGCTGGGAAATAATGTAACTATCTGAATTTTGAAGTCCTATTTAGGAGATGGGATTGAACAAGAGGATGAATGTTTTATAAAATTTGAATTGACAAATTTTTGAAATATTCTCATAATAGGATTTATTCAACAATGAAATCCAACGACACAAAGAATATTGAAAAAGGAGATCATATGAAAAAGTTATGAGCATTTGAAGTTGAAGGACATTTTGGTTATTAAAAGATTTAAAAAATGGATTCAAAATGCAAGGGCCATTTGGTTCGCAGCACCCTTCATCTGTCTCTACATTTGTGTTGAGAAAGATCATAGGCGGTCGTGCTGCCCACTTGCGGTCACCATTTCCCTGCTGGAAAATAATGTAACTACCCAAATTTTAAAGTCCTATTTGGAAGATTGGATTGAACTAGTGAATTTTTAAAATTTTGAATTAAGAATTTGTTGAGATTATTCTCACAGCTAGATCTTATTCGAAAAAAGGAATTCAACAATACAAACAACATTGAATTGGAGTTTGGTTGAATATGTTATGAGTATTTGAAGTTGAAGGGCATTTTGGTAATTAAAAGATTTAAAAAAGGATTCAAAACGTATGGGGCCATTTTGATAACAACACCCTCTCTATGTCTCTGCATCTACGTTGAGAAAGATAGCAAGCAATCATGCCACCCACCTCTGGTCATCATTTGCATCATCGAGAAATAATGTAACTACCCAAATTTTAAAGTCCTATTTAGAAGATTGGATTAAACTTGAGGATGAATGTTTTATAAATTTTGAATGGAAAATTTGTTGAAATATTATGATAATTAGATTCTATTTGTAAAAATTGAATCCAACGACACAAAGAGCATAGAAAATGGATTTCAGTTGAAAATTTTATGGGCATTTGACGTTGAAGGGCATTTTATTAATTAAAAGTTTAAAAAATGGGTTTCAAAATACAAGGGGTCATGTTGATAATGACACCCTCCCTTCGTCTCTGCGGCCAAGTTGAGAAAGATGGAAGGCAGTCTCTCCATCCACCTTCGGTCACTGTTTACAGTGCCCAAAAATAATGTAACTACCCAAATTTTAAAGTCCTATTTCAAAGATTGGATTGAACTAGTGGATCAATGTTTTATAAAATTTGAATTTAGTATTTGTTGAAAATATTCTCATAGGTATATTCTATTCAAAAAAAGGAATCCAGCGACACAAAGGTCACTAAAAATGGAGTTTGGTTGAAAATTTTATGAGCATTTGAAGTTGAAGGGCATTCTAGTAATTAAAAGATAAAAAAGGATTGAAATTGCATGGGCCCATTTTGTTAATGCCACACTCCCTCTATCTCTACGTCTACACCAAGAAAGATGGTAGGCGATCATGCCGCTTACCTCTGGTCACCATTTGCAATGCCGAGAAATAATGTAACTACCTGAATTTTAAAGTCCTATTTGGAAGATTGGATTGAACAAGAGGATGAATGTTTTATAAATTTTGAATTGAAAATTTGTTGAAAATATTATCATAATTAGTTTTATTAAAAAATGGAATCCAAGGACATAAAGAAAACTAAAAATGATGTTCGGATGAAAAAGTTATGAGCATTTGAAGTGAAAGGGCATTTTAGTAATTAAAATATTTAAAAAAGGATTCAAAATGTAATAGCCCATTTTGTTAATAGCACCCTCCCATCATCTACTATTTCTGGCATTGGGAAATAATGTAACCACCCTAAATTTTAAAGTAATAATTGGAAGATTGGATTGAACAAGAGGATGAATGTTTTATAAATTTTGAAGTGAGAATTTGTTGAAAATATTCTCATAATTAGATTCTATTTGGAAAATGGAATCCAATGACACAGAACACAAAAAATGAAGTTCAGATGAAAAAGTAATGAGCATTTGAAGTTGAAGGGCAATTAGGCAATTAAAAAATTAAAAAATGGATTCAAAACACAGGGGTCATGTGGATAACAACACCCTCCCCACATCTTTGTCTCTGTGCTGACAAAGGCATTAGGCGGTCGCGATGTGATGACCTGGGTTTTTGTAACACATTTTGTAATACATTTTTCAAAGGCAGGGCACCCTTAGTATTAAAAATTTTATGCAAAACAAAGCAACTGAAATTCTTTTCTTTAAAACTTGTTTTAAAAAACAAAATTCATCACTTCATACATAATATAAGTAGAATTTTGTACAAGATAAAATTCCATTAAAGAAATATACTTTTATTAAATTCCAGAATCCATCTAGTGCTTCATACTATATAACTTAGGTATCAGTACAATACTTATCCAAATTACATAATCCAAATTTCAAACCTCACCATACCTTAAAAACTCTTAATACAATACAATGCTCTCAAATAAAAATAAAAATACATGTCTTCAAGGAATATACCTTGATTGATTATTCTTTCAAATCTTCTTAAGTCTTGAGCTCCTAATTCTCCTTCTTTGTTTCTAAGATATTGTAACCATTGAAACATTTATAATATCTCAATAAGCTATGTTTGGTAGGGGATTCAAGAAGTACAATGATTTGATAGTATAATCCTAATACTTCATAATCCCATAGTTCATAACATACTCGTGAATCAATCTCTTTACTTTGTCATATATGTACATCCTTACACATTCATACGATATACTATGTATAGATATATTCATATGGTTAGAACCATGAAAAATAGTTAATATCTCAGAACATAATCATATCCAGCTTATGCTAAGTTAATAAATCATCCAAGCTCTGCTCGAAATACTCCCTCATTTGGATAGTATTGGTAATCCATGATTACCCCTCATCTCATCATGCCATATTATAAGGCATTTCACTATGCCATGTGTCATAATGCAAAAATACTCAAAGGACTACTATGTTATAGTCTGATCCATACCAGCGTGCTCGGATTACTGCTTTCATACTCCACGGATACCAAGTGTGGAAAATCATCTACGTCATGTCTATATGGATAGACAGACCATCATAGTGGTGGCCTTCCCATATTGCCCTACCTGACATTTTGCCTCTCTTTGGGCCTGGTATCATCATATATATTACATTTCGGAGAGCGAGTGGCCAAACCCTACTACTCTCCTAGCATAGCATCCCTAGGCCTATGCCTGTTTAAAACAAAACCACAAGCCTCCATGCTTGTATGTAAAGTAATCGTTTTACTTATTAGACATCTTGTCTGTTTATATAATCATCCTCATATTCTGGTATTCTTATACTGAGGATAGGATGTCACTTCAAATTTAGGGATCATCATTTACAATGAATGATACCCATGTTCATACAAGTTTAGGGATCACCATTCTATATGAATGATTCCCATGTATTGATTTTATACTTATCAAACAATCTGTCTATTTACTTAGGGCTAGAATCCTTTCTAGTTTCCTATATTCACATAGGTTTTTTCTCAATTCTAACTTAACCATTTCATATGTGTTTTCAATGGGTTTAATATAAGTATTTACATTATACTTGTCAACATTTTCAAACATACGATCATGTATACAACATGTACTTCTCATGTAGAAGCATTCATAAAATCTTCCTACCTTCAAGTAGTCATCCATCTCTTCAAATCTTCCATGATTCTGATTGACGTATGTAATCTAAATCTATACATATTGTCAATATTTATACAATCTAAATAATCCTATCTACATTCTTTCTCTAATCTTGTTCTTTGATATAAAAGATCTAGATCTTGTGTCCTATTATGATCTATCTTCCTTAGATAGTGTCTATCCTATTGATCAATAGATCTGATGGTTAGAAAGATCTTCTAATCTTTCAGATCTAAGTATTTTCTATTCTAAGTCTTTGTGTATTCCTTTCCTTGATCTTGATCTTTCAGAGATCCTTTGATCAACAATTTATACTCGTTCATAAAGATCAAGGGCTTAGATCTTCTATTATCTAGTTCTTCTTTGATCTAAGTTTAGTTGTTCGATCATCTCTAAGGAGGATGATCTTGGTTCTCTTCCTTGAATCATAATTGATCAAGGGTTCGGATCTTCTATTATACTTTATCTAAGTTGCAAACCATATATATATATATATCATCAAGAAGTATTTATTTCTTTTTATTGTTCTTGATCATTCAAGATCCAATGGATCGTGTTTGATCATCCTTATCTTGCTTATAATTTTTATTTAGGTTAGATAATTTACTAACCTTTTATGCTCTTATTATTATTATTCAACCAATTAATGTTTTACTAGTTGAAGATAACTTATTGCAGCCTAAGTCTAGATTGCTCCTCTTATTTCCAATTGGACAAGGCTTACTAACTAAATAGGTGAACACAAAGTGATTACTTCAATCCTCATGTAAGAAGGCGTTTAGACCTCACAAACGTCAACGGAAGGTAGGGGAAGAGCGAGGCTCTATTAGAAAACCCCTTTAATCATTATGTTCAACATTCACTAGAGTGACCTTAGCTCAACCTTTCATAAGGTTCCTATGAGCATGTTAACCCTAAGTACTCTTTCTAATTGATTTTAATTAAGTCCATGAACTTTTAAAATGTCATTCATGGGATTTATTATTCTCCTAGTTTGGGCCAAGGATTTGATAATCCTTATATTGTCCTACTAACTATAGCCCTTACTAATTAAGTCCAAGTCAAATAATTCACTCTTATTTGTGTCATGAAACTCTATTTTCTTATTAGATTTTATTTTTGGTGTTTTACACTCTTTATCTCATAACTACTTTAACAATTAAATCTACTAATAAAATTTAACCATAAATGAATTGTAACTTTAAAGCATAAATTTACATAATTGAATAACCTAATGATAATGGTACAAGGTACTTAAGATTATATTAGCATGATTTCTAACTAATGTACTTTATTCAATAAACTCAAATTAAACTATCATGGACCTAAAGTACCATCACATACCATTGTCTAATCTAACATGGTCCTATGTTACAATTGCATGAAATCATACCAACATGGTCCTAAGTTACAATTTATCATTCATGAATAATTTTATGGACATTTGAAATGGAGTTATACTAAAATAATCTATCATGGATCATATATTCATGAAATAAATCAAATAAAATCAATGCATAACTCATGCTAACCCATTTCTCATTATTAAATCTTTTACATATGATCCAACAATTAGATCTTAGGTCTTCTCCTTTTAATCAAGGGTTTTAATTAATTAATTTTAAGGCTTTTACTTTATTAAGGTCCAAGATCATATCCCTTTGTTTTAGGCCATATTCAATCCATGATCTCAATGGATTCCATCATAATATCATTCATTCAATCCATCCCAAGGGTCTGATTATACTTGATCTTATTGATCAAGTGAGTCCCTCAGTATTTTTAGGATTTTTCTACCATAAAGGGTAGATCCCTCAATTTATCTTAGATCTATCCAAATAAGTAGTGGATATCACTTTATTTCAACATTATATCATCAGTAAATCAGATCCCCAAGATCTGTGTGATCTTAAAGATCATGAAAATTAGAAGCTTAATTCTTAAATATAGAAAGTTTCATGAAATTTTTTCTAAATGTTATGATTTCAGAAGAAAATAGAAGCTATAAGCTTTCTATAGCTTCTTTTCGATCTCAATTTGGAGTTTAGATGACTCCACAATTGAACTATGAAGTTCACAGTCGTTCCTAAGGTCCAGATTTGCTCTGGGCCCAGCAGAACGGATGGTTCAGATCAATCAGGTGGAACGGTCGGGTAGAATGGTTGGGCTGACTGGTCAAGCAAAAAAATCTCCATGAGCCTGTCATTGAGAAGCACGCGTGATGCGCTCCCTCGGGAGTAGCGCTTTTGCACAGCCGTTCTGTCGAAACATTGTCACACACGGTGCCCACGCACTAAAAATCTCTAATAGGGTGCATTTTTCGTGCAATATTTTGTAGTGCGTCCTAGGAGCTGATCCGATTTGGGAGATCGGACAGTCCATTTTGGACCATCTAATCAATCCCTTTACAATTAAGGGCTCAAAACTTAATAAAAATTCTTGAAATTTCTACCCTGGGGGTTTTGGGCCCTTTTGGATTGATTAGATGGCTCAAATTTTCCATATGAGCCCTCCATCATCTAGAATTTGAAGGGTTCTGGTCCTTACTTTATTTTTATAAACTTTAACCTAAAACTAATTATGAAAAAATAAAAGTTACGTAAAACAACATGAAATAAGTATAAGAAGTGGTTCCACCTACCTGATTGGAGAAAGAACATAGATTTGAAGCCCAATTTGAAATAAATATCCTCTGATGATAAGATAGCCTGATTGTCACTTGTTTTGTGATTTTCCATTGATTGCACTGTTGGATCTTGAAATTGATTTGGGGGTTTTGTAGATTATATAGTCTAGGATTGTATGGATAGTGAGATTTGTGAGATTCAATTTGGAACAGAGTGCCTAATTGAATTTAGGTCTCTTGTTCCAATTAGAGAAAGGAGAGAGAAAGTGCAAGAAGGGAGAATTTTGGGAGTTTTGGAATTTCGGGAAGGAATCTATATTTAGTTTTTCAAAGTAAGCAAGATGATTTTGTGAAAATTTTAAGAAAGATTTTTGGAGGTGTATTTATAGATGTTTATGAATTTTTCATAATTACTTGTAATAATCATGTTTCAATTCTCTTAAATATTAAATTAACATTGGATCCTCCACTATCACCTCCTTATCCACTAGTACTAGTAGTGGTTTGACCACTCATTACATGTTTTTTGACTATTGGATTTGTTTGTGGGCCCCATAGGGGTGTGAAAGGACCATTTTGCTTTTTTATGGAGAAAAATCTATTTTATTCTCTCAAACTTAGAATTGAGCATACTTAGTGGCGTTGGATTTCTATTTCTGAGTGCTTTCTAAATATTGATGTCTTAGATCTTGGTTATGGGTAAAAATACCATTTTACCCTTTTATTCATAAAAATAAAGAAAATTAGAGATTTTTTATTTTAACTCGGAATTGAACGTACTTAGTGCCATTTTGATCAGTTTTTTGAGTACATTCATAATTTCTAAGTTTGAAATTATATTTTAATCTTTATAAAAAGAGATTTTCCAATAACCTAATATTCCAGCCCAAAATTTTTGAAAATTCAAACTAAAATGATTTTCTCAATCAATTTACACAAATTGGGGTTATTACATGTGACGCCTGCCTCCTGTCATTGTTTGTAATGCTGAGAAGTAATGTAATTACCTGCATTTTTAACTCCTATTTGGAAGATTGGATTGAACAAGAGGATGAATGCTTTGTATATTTTAAATTTTAGAAGTTAGAATTTGTTGAAAATATTCTCATAATTTGATTCTATTTGAAAAGTGGAAGCCAACAACACAAAGAACACTGAAAATAGAGGTCGGATGAAAAAGTTATGAACATTTGATATTAAGGGTATTTTGGTAATTAAAGGATTAAAAATGCAAAGGGTCATTTTGATAACGACACCCTCCCTCCGTCTCCATGTCTGCACTGAGATTGGCTTTAAGTGGTCGCATCACCGACCTCTAGTCACCATTTGCAGCGTCGAAAAATAATGTAACTATCCAAATTCTAAAGTCCTATTTGAAATATTGGATTAGTCATGAGGATGAATGCTTTATAAATTTTGAACTGAGAATTCATTGAAAAAATTCTCATAATTAGATTCTATTCAAAAAATGAAATCCAACAACACAAAGGACACTGAAAATGGGATTCGGATGAAAAAGTCATGAGCATTTGAAGTTGAATGGCATTTTGGCAATTAAAACATTAAAAAAATAATTCAAAATGCAGGGGCCACTTTGATAATGACACGCTCCCTCCATCTTTGTGTTTGCACTAAGAAAGGAGTTAGGCAGTCACACGCCCACCTTGTCTGCATGTCTGCACTAAGAAAGGAGTTAGGGGGCCATTTTGTTAACACCACACTCCCTCTGTCTGCACGTCTGTGCCAAGAAAGATGGTAGGTAATTGTGCCACCCACCTCCGATTACTATTTGTAGAGCCAAAAAATGATGTAATTAGTCGACTTTTAAAGTCCTATTTGGAAGATTGGATTGAATAGGAGGATGAATGTTTCATAAATTTTGAATTGAAAATTGGTTGAAAATATTCTCATAATTAGTTATATTCAAAAAATGGAATCCAACGACACAAAGAAAACTAAAAATGGAGTTTGGATGAAAAAGTTATGAGCATTTGAAGTTGAAGGGCATTTTGGTAATTAAAAGACAAAAAAGGATTCAAAATGTAGGGGCAGTTTTGTTACCGACACCCTCCCTCTGTCTCCCGTCTGGGCTAAGAAAGAAGGTAGGCGGTCATGCCGCCCACCTCTGGTCACCATTTGTGGCACTAAAAAATAATGTAACTACCCAAATTTTAAAGTCCTATTTGGAATATTTGATTGAACAAGAGGATGAATGTTTATAAATTTTGAATTGAGAATTTGTTAAAAATATTTTGATAAATATATTCTATTTGACAAATGGAATCCAATGACACAAAGAACACAGAAAACAGAGTTCAGATGAAAAAGTAATGAGCATTTGAAGTTGAAGGGCATTTTGGTAAATATAAGATTCAAACCACAGGGGGGCTGTTTGGATAACGACACCCTCCCTCTATCTTTGTCTTTATGCTGAGAAAGGCATTAGGTGGTCGTGCTGCACACTTCTAGCCACAGATTTGCCGAGAAATAATGTAACTACCCAAACTTTTAAGTTCTATTTGGAACATTGGATTAAACAAGAGGATGCATGTTCTCTAAATTTTCAATTGAGAATTTGTTGATAATATTCTCATAGTTAGATTCTATTTGAAAAATAGAATCTAATGAAACAATAAACACTAATAACGAAGTTCAGATGCAAAGGTGATGAGCATTTGAAGTTGAGGGGCATTTTGGTAATTAAAAGATTAAAAAAGGATTCAAATCCATCTAGGCATCTGCACTAAGTTTTTTATAAATTTTGAATTGAGAATTTGTTGAAACTATTCTCATAATTAGATTTATTCAAAAAATGGAATCCAACGGTACAAAGAACACTAAAAATGACGTTTGGTTGAAAATTTTATGAGCATTTGAAGTTGAAGGGCATTTTGGTAATTAAAAGATAGTTTGGTGGCCTCAGAAATGTAGAAATAGGTTTTATAAAAGAAAGGATTCAAAATGCAAGGGGCCATTTTGATAACGACACCTTCCCTTCATCTACGCGTCTGTGCTAAGAAAGATGGTAGGCAGTCATGTTGCCCATCTCCGGTCCTTATTTGTTGTGCTGGGAAATAATGTAGCAACCCACATTTTAAAGTCCATATTAGAAGATTGGATTGAATAGGAGAATGAATGTTTCATAAATTATAAACTTTAAAAGTTAGAATTTGTTGAAAATATTGTCAAAATTAGATTCTATTTGAAAAATAAAATTCAACGACACAAAGAACCTAAAAAGATAATAGGCAATTGTATAGTCCACCTCCCTTCACCATTTACGGTGCTGGGAAATAATGTAACCACCCAAAATTTGAAGTTTGACTTAGAAGATTCGATTGAACAAAAGGTTCAATGTTTTATAAATTTTGAAAAATTTGTTGAAAATATTCTAATAACTATATTTTTTCAAAAAATGGAATCCAATGGCACAAAGAACGCAGAAAACTAAGTTCAGATGAAAAAGTTATAAGCATTTGAATTTGAAGGGCATTTTTGGAATTACAAGATTTAAAAAGGGCCTTTTTAATAACGATAGCCTCCATTTGTCTTTGACTCTGCACTGAGAAATATGGCAAGCCATCGCACCACCCACCTCTAGTCACTATTTGCAGCGCTAGGAAATACTGTAACAAGCCGAATTTTAAAGTCCTATTAGGAAGATTGGATTGAATAGGACGATGAATGTTTCATAAATTTCTAATTTTAGAAGTTAGAATTTTTTTAAAAAAATATTCTCATAATTTGATTCCATTCAAAAAATGGAATCCAACTACACAAAGAACCCATAAAACGGAGTTCGGATGAAAAAGTGATTAGCATTTGAAGTTGAAGGGCATTTTGGTAATTATGTGATTCAAAAAGGATTCAAAATGTAGGCGATTCATTTTGATATCGAAACCTTCCCTCCGTCTCCTTGTCTGTGCTGACAAAGGCATTAGGCAGTCACGCCATCCACCTCTAGTCATTGTTTGTGGCACTGAAAAATAATGTAGCAACCCACATTTTAAAGTCCTAATTGGAAGATTGGATTGAACAGGAGAATGAATGTTTCATAAATTTTAAATTTTAGAAGTTAGAATTTGTTAAAAATATTCTCATAATTAAATTCTATTCAAAAAATGGAATCCAACAACATAAAGAACCCAGAAAACGGAGTATGGATGAAAAAGTTTTGAGCATTTGAAGTTGTTAGGCGAGCCACGCTGCCCACCTTTGGTCATTGTTTACAATGCTAGGAAATAATGTAATTACCCAAATTTTAAAGTCCTATATGGAAAAAACTAGACAATGAATGTTTTATAAAATTTTAATTAAGAATTTTTTGAAAATAATTTCACAGTTAGATTCTATTCAAAAAATGGAATCCAACGACACAAAGAACAATGAAAATGGAGTTTTGTTGAAAAATTTATGGTCATTTGAAGTTGAAGGAAATTTTGATAATTAAAAGATAAATAAAAGCACTCAAAATGCAAGGGACCATTTTGATAAAGACTCCCTCCCTCTGTCTGTAATAACCCCAAATTTTGTAATTTGATTTGAGAAAATCAATGAAAGTTTGAAATTTTAGAAGACTCAGGCTAGAATATTAAGTTAAAAGCAAATATATTTTTATAGAGATTAATCATAAGTGAAAACATAGAAATTAAGAATGTGCACTAAAAATTGAATCAAATGACACTAATTTTGATAAATTCTGAGTTAGAAGGAAAATTCTCAATTTTCTACATAAAAGGGTAAAATGGTCATTTTCACCTATAACCAAGATTTAAATTTTGAATATTTGGAATGTACTTTAAAAACTAGAAGGTACTCAAAAAATTAATTTCGGCGCCATTGAGCACACTAAAATCCAAGGTTGGATAAATAATATCTATTTTTCTCCATTTTCTCCACATGAAAGTGAGGCCCACAAAGTAGGCCAATGTTCTATAAGCAACAATAATTGAGCAATGCACTACTAGATTGTAGTGGAGGAAAAGGTGGAGGTGAAAACTCCACCCATAAATGTAATAATAAAAGGAAAGAAGTATATTTTTATGAAAAATTAATTTAAAATTAAAAAACTTGCCTATAAATAATTCTAAAAATTTCATAAAAATTTCCACCACTTCACCACAAAATCTCCTAAACTGCCCTAGAAAATCGGAGTAAAACTCCTCCTCCATATCCCCCAATCTCTCTCTTTTTTCCCTCTTTCTCTCTCCTCTCTCTAGAATAGTAACAAGAGCTCTAAGTTCAATTAGCCACTCCGTTCCGGATCAAATTTCACAAATCCCACCATCCATATTTTCTAAATTCCCTGATCTACAAAACCCCCAAAGTAATTTCAAGATCCAATGGTTCAATCAATGAAAAAAATACAAATCAAGATTTATTTGGTGTGTTATGGCATATAGCAAGGATTTATTTATTTTGGCATCAATTCTGAGCAAATTAAGTAGGAGGATATCATTCAATATTCAGTTTATGTCGACATGATTATAAGATCCATGCTAAGTTATTTCTTCATTTTGATGTAAATGATCTACATGTTATTAGATGATTAGATTTAATCATCTTAGGGCCATGTTAGTACACATGATTTTCTTTAAATATCCTTATGATAAGTAATATATGAATTAGAGCCATGCTAGTTTAATTTGAGTATGGACTATAGTATGATTTCCATTTAAGATGGTAATGGAATTGTGATTTAAGATTATGTTAGTTTAATTTGATTTCATTAATTAGGGATTATGATAGTAGTTATATAGTATTGCCATCCTTAGATTATTGAATTTATATTAGTTTTATGCTATGAAATATATGATTCATTATTATCATATTTCTTAGTAGATTTAATTGATAATTAGTTATGATAAAGAGCTTACAACACCAAAAATGTAACCTAATGAGGAATTAGAGTTTCATGACATAAATAAGAAGGAATGACTTGACTTGGACTTAATTAGTAAGGGCTATAATTAGTAGGACAATATAAAGAATGGTTTACCATTTTCTTGGTCCAAATTAGGAGAATAATACACATCCATCAATGACATTTTATATGATCATGGACATTAATAAAAATCAAGTAGAGATAAATTAGGGTTTACAAGCTCATAGGAACCTTATGGAAGATCTCAAAGGTCACTCCAGTGGATGTTGAACATTGTGGTTAAGGGGATTATCTAATAGAGCCTCACTCTTCCCTCACCTTCTGGTGACATTTGTTGAGGTCTAAACACCTCCTTACATGATGATTGAAGTAACCACTTTTTGAGCAGCTTATAGCTGGTAAGCCTTATAGTCAATTAGAAATAAGAGGAGTTGTTTAGAATTAGGAGTGAATAAATTATCCTCAAACCAGTAACACTAACTGGTTGAGAAATAATAATAAGAACATAAAAGGTTAGCAAATTAACTAATCCTAATAAAAATTGTAAATAAGATAAGGATGATCAAATAAGAATTCAAGAGGACAACAAAAGAAAAGAAATACAAATGTAGAGTAAATTATTATTATTATGTGAATATATTTGTAATATAGATTTATTAGGTTAGAAGATCTGAACCCTTAATCATATGTGTTTCAAGGAAGAAAGATTCAAATCATCCTACTTAAGGATGATCAAAAGACCATGTACTATGTACCTTTGGATAGAAAGATGACATTATACGTATGATTTGATAGATATACGTTGATCAAGACTATGGTAGACTTCAAGGAGTAAGAATGCCTTCTTGAGATAAGAGGATTTATGAATGCATCTATATGAAAGATACATGTTGAATACATGATCTTATGTATAGAAATGTTGACATGTATAATGCAAATAGCTTGTGCTAAATCCTTATGATCCAACCATATAATGAGAAAATATATATGGAATGGTTAAGTGTAAAGTTGAAGAAAACCCTAAGTGAATAGGGAAGTAGAAGATATTCCAGCCCTAGATAAACAGATATATTGTCTTATACGTATAAGAAATATTTTACATACGAGCCTAGAGGCTTGTGGTTTTGTTTTAAGTAGGTATAGGCTTGGGGATGCCATGCTAGGGGAGTTATGAGGGTTTAGCCACCTACTCTCTGAAATTTGTTGATGATGAATTTCATGCCTAAGAAAGGTAGAAAGTCAAGTGGGGCAATTATGGGAAGGCTGCCACTATGACAACCATGGTCCTCCCATACGGACATGGATTTTACATTTCCACTAAATATGGTATGAATGGATTATTGAGCAGTTATCCAAGTGCGCTGTACGGATTAGACTGCAAGCATGGTAGTCCTTTAATTTATTTTGCACTATGATGCATATGGATAAGCATAATGAGATGCCTTATATATGGCATAATGAAATGCCAAGTAATTGTATATTACCAATATTGTCAGGAAAAAGGGAATTTCCAGTATAGTAACTAGCTGATATACTGATCTCTTGCAATTGAAAGAGTTGATCAGCTTAGTTGGGAATGAGAATTGAATATTTTTACTATTTTGATGAATTTGTTCATATACATTATGCATAAGGATGTACACAAATGATAAAAGAAATGTTATAGAAATGAGATTGATCCATGATCATGTTTATGACAGAAATGAATAATGGGATTAATGAGTATTATGATTATATTGTCAAATTATGTTATTTCTTTAATTCCCTGCCAAGCATAGCTTGTTGAGATATTGTAAATGTTTGAATGATTACAATATCTCAAATACAGAGAAGGAGAGTTAGGAGCTCAAGACTTGTAAGAAAAATCAATCGGGGTATATCCATGGAAAACATGTATTTTATTTGAGAGCATTATATGTATTGAGGGCTTTTATTGTATGTGAGCTTTGAAATTTGGATTATGTAATTTGGACAAGTATTATAATGATACTGGGCTTTACTATGAGCCACCGGATGGATCCTGAAGTTTAATAAAAGTTTATTCCTTCAATGGAATAATATCTTGTACAAAATTCTACTTATGTTATGAAGTGATGACTTGGGTTTTACAAAACAAGTTCTAAAGAAAAAATTTTCACTGCTTTGTTTTGCAAAAATTTTTTACTACTAAGGGCCCTGTCTTTGCAAAATATAATACAAAATGTGTTATAAAAACCCAGGTCATTACAGTTGGTATCATAGCTAATCATCCAGTCATAGTTACAGCCTAATATGTCCAAGGAAGAAATTACAATCCAAATATAGATTTAAATAGAAAGAGTTATACAGATTATTGATAGAAAATTTAGTTTATGAGCAAATGGTACCCAAAAGAGCAACTAGGAAGACATCTCAGAATGCTCCAGAGAATAATATGGAGGGATTAACCATGAACAATATGGAGGAAATGGTGACTATAATATTGAGAAATCTTCTTCCTCAACTCAAACAGCCCTAGAGTTCATCACCTCCAGTTGATATACCAAGTGCTCAGGTTTAGCCTAAAATAAGACATAACACACCAACTCCAACACTAGATACTTCCACACCAGTACAAGGGCAATCTTTCCTTGTGCCAAGTAAGGGAGCTGGAAATTCTTCATTAGCACTAGAAAAGATTGATAAAATGATGGAGAGATTTCAAAAGATTTTTATAGGATATAATGGCAAGGGCGATGCCGAGAAGGCAGAGGAATGAGTATATGAAATAGAAAGGACTTTCAGTGCATTACTTACTCCTCCAGAATTGAAAGTCAAGTTTGCCATAATATCTATTAAAACAAGAGGCTGCATTTTGGTGGAGGCCAGCCAACAACACCTTTTCAAATTTTGAAGAAACTACATGGGAGGAATTCAAAGAAGTTTTCAATCATAAGTGTATTCCTATCCATGTAAAATCAAGAAAGGAGAGGGAGTTCTTGGAACTTAAACAAGGGAACCTATCGGTGTTGGATTATGACAATAAATTCACTTAATTGAAGAGATTTACTGCACATGTTTGTGATACAGAGATGCACACAGTGGACAGATTCATGGAAGGGTTGTAGCCAGGGGTGAAGACCCTTCAACAACTTTAGACCTCCAAGAAGTTAAGGGAATCATATCCAAAGAAGACCTTGTCCTAAATGTAGAAGATTCCACTTTGGGAATATATGTCCCACTCCCTTAGAACAATGACCTCCAATCAAATGTTACAATTGTGGAGAATTTGGACACATGTCTACAAACTACAACAAACCATTAGCAGTTAGGGAGGCAAAACCAAGTAATGTCCCTCATCCCCAAGGGAGTGTATTAGCTATTACTGACGGCCAGGTTGGAACATCTAATGTAGTAATAGAAGGTACATTACTAGTATCTGATACCCATGCTAAAGTATTGTTTGATTCAGGATCTACTCATTCCTTTATCTCTTGTGTATTTGCATATAGTATACAATTGTTAGTGAAAAACTTAGGATTCAATCTAGATGTAACAACACTGATTAGTAAAATAGTTAAACTACAAGAATACCTTCATAAGTGCTGTGGAAAAGAATGAATATAGATCTAATTCTACTCAATATGGTAGACTATGACATTATACTAGGTATGGACTGGTTAGCAAAATACTGGGTAATCATGGATTGTCACAAGAAGAAAATCTCATTTAGCATACCTAGTGAGGAAGTATTAGTACTGTATGGGAAACACAATGACTTAGACAAATCAATCATATCATCTATGAAAGCTATCAAACATATGTTTAAGGGATGTCAGGCATTTTTAGCAACAATGGTTGCTTTGGATGTTGAACAGCCCAAGATAACAGAAATTGATATAATCAGGGAATTCCCAGATGTCTTTCCAGAAGAACTTCTAGGATTACCACCCCATAGGGAAATTGAGTTTACCATTGAATTATATCCTGGTACAACTCCAATTTCCAAAGCCCCCTATAGAATGGCCTCAACAGAATTAAAAAGCCAACTACAAGAGTTGTTAGAGAGAGCGTTAGGGAGCACTAGTCATATTTGTGAAGAAAAAGGATGGGTCCATGAGATTGTGCATTAACTATAGAATGTTGAACAATGTAACAGTAAAGAATAGATACCCCTTAGCTCGCATTGATGATCTCTTTGATCAACTTCAATCTACTAAGGTCTTTTCTAAAATTGACCTTAGATCAAGATATCATCAATTGTATATTAAGGATGAGGATATACCCAAGTCAGCATTCAGAAGTTGGTATGGGCATTATGAGTTTCTAGTTATGTTTTTTGGATTGACCAATGCACCAGCAGTATTTATGGATTTGAAGAATAGGATATTCAAGGAATACTTAAACAAATTTGTGATAGTATTTATTGATGACATATTGATCTACTCTATTAGTATCAAAGAACATCAAGAACGCTTACAAATTGTACTAAATACCCTCAGGACACATAAATTATTTGGTAAATTTAGTAAGTGTGAATTCTGGATAGAGAAAGTCAATTTCCTGGGTCATGTAATTTCTAAGAATGGGGTAGAAGTGGACCCAAGCAAGGTTGAAGCAGTCATGAATTAGGAGAAATCTAAGATAGTAATAGAAATATGTAGTTTTCTGGGATTGGTAGGATACTACCGTAGGTTTATTCAAGGATTTTCCTATATAGCCCTTCCTTTGACTACATTAACTAGAAAAGGGGTACACTTTAGTTTGATAGGGAAGTGTGAGAATAGTTTCCACGAATTAAAGAAGAGATTGACTACAACACCAGTATTGACAATATCATCAGGTAGTGGGGGTTATGAAATATATTGTGATGCTTCAAGCAAAGGATTAAGTAGTGTATTAATGCAAAATAGGAAATTCATTGCTTATGCTTCTAGGCAACTGAAGAAGCATAAAATGAACAACCCAGTACACAACCTAGAGTTAGCAGCTGTAGTATTTGCCTTGAAAATTTGGAGACACTATTTGTATGGAGAAAATTTTAGTGTATTCATAGATCATAAAAGTCTCAAATACATCTTCACTCAAGCTGATCTAAACATGAGACAAAGAAGATGGATGGAATATATCAAAAGACTACGATTTTGCCATCCAATACCATCTTGTAAAAGCGAGAGTAGTGGCTGATGTGTTAAGTAGATAGACAAGACATGTACTTATAAACATCACCATTAAATCAACTTTTGTGGATAGAATTCTTAAAGCCCAAGAAGTGGATACAGTAACTCAGGAATTGTGTAGAAAGACAGGGTTTTGTAAACATATGGAGGGATACATTTTCAGGAGAGATTAGTGGTTCTCTCAAACACAGAATTGAGAAAAGAACTATTACAAGAAGCCCATCAGTCCAAATTGTCTATACGCCCAGGAGGTATAAAGATGTATCAGGATTTGAAAAGAAACTTTTGGTGGTAAGGCATGAAAAGAGATATAGGGAAATTTATGGCTAAGTGTTAAAATTGTTAACAAGTAAAAGCTGAACATTAAAGACCAGCTGGAATGTTATAAACACTGGAACTTCCAAAAAGGAAATGGGACAACATCACTATGTATTTTGTGATAGGACTATCAAGGACAAGGGAAGGTCATGACATGATTTAGGTAAATGCGGATAGATTAACAAAATCAGCACATTTCCTTCCAATTAGACAAAATCAGTCAGTGGACAGTCTAGCTAAGTTGTACATAAAAGAAATAGTAAGTCTTCATGGGATTCCACTATCCATCATCTCTGATAGAGATGGGAGATTTACATCAAGATGTTGGAAGAGTGTACAACAAGTGTTGGGAACTTCTCTTAGGTTCAATACATCATTTCATCCCCAAACAGATGGACAGTCAGAAAGAACTATACAAAAACTAGAAGACATGTTGAGGGCATGTGCATTAGACTGGAAAGGAAACTGGGGTGAACATCTTCCATTAGTAGAATTTGCCTATAACAACAGTTTTCAAACTAGTATTGGTATAGCACCATATGAAGCATTGTATGGGCGACCATGTAGATCACCAACTTGTTGGAGTAAAGTTGGAGAAAGAAAACTAATGAAGTCAGAACTTGTGAAATAGTGTATAGACAAGGTTAGAATGATAAAGAAGAGGTTGTTAATGGCACACAGTCGTCAGAAGAGTTACGCCGACAAAAGGTGTAGAAATATGGAATTTGAAGTGGGAGAGACGTATTTTTGAAAATATCACCAGTTATGTGATGACCCAGGCTTTTATAACACATTTTATAATACATTTTGTAAAGACAAGGGCCTTAATAGTAAAAACATTTCACAAAACAAAGTAGTAAGAAATTCTTTTCTTTAGAATTTGTCTTGTAAAACCCAAGTCACCACTTCATACATAACATAAGTAGACATTTTTACAAGATAGAATTCTATTGAAGGAATATACTTTTGATTAAACTTTAGGATCCATCTAGTGGTTCACAGTACACAGCCCATTATATCCTTATACTTGTCCAAATACACAATCCAAATTACAAAGCTCTAAATACAATACAAGCTCTCAATACAATGTTTCAAGGGATATACCATGATTACTTATTCTTCAATAGTTCTTCAAGTCTTGAGCTCGTAAGTCCCCTTCTTTGTATCTGAGATATTGTAAACATTCAAACATTTATAATATCTCAGCAAGCTATGCTTGGTAAGAGATAAAAATGTAAGTTATTAACAGTATAATCTCAATATCCCATGATTCATTCTATCATAAACACATTCAAGACCACTATCATTTATATGGACATATCATTTCTTTGTCATTTGTGTTCATCTTTATACGTACATATTGTATACGGACAAATCCATTAAAATTGTAAAAATAGTTAATAATCATTTCCATATTAAGCTAATTAACTCCATTCACTATAGGAGATTTGTATCTCAGCCAATTACTATACTGGGATTTTCTTTCTTGGGAAAAATACTAGTAATATACAATTACCTGGCATTTCATCATGTCATCCCTTAAGGCATTTCACCATGTCAATTTCATATGCATTCATAATGCAAAATAATTAAGGACTACTATGCATATAGTCTGATCCGTATAGCATGCCCAGATAATTGCTTTATAATCCTATTATACCATTATCAATGAAAATTACAATATCCATGTCTGTATAGGGGGACCATAGCTGTCACAGTGGTGGCCTTCCCCTAATTGCACCACCCGACTTTCAGCCTTTCTTAGTCTCAGTATTCAATATCATCATGTTTCAGAGAGTGGGTGGTCACACCCTTGTAACTCTCCTAGCATAGCATCCTTAGGCATTTGCTTGTTTAAAACAAAACCAGAAGCCTCCATGCTTGTATGTAAAATAATACTTATACATATCAGACTATCTGTCTATTTATCTAGTGCTAGAATATTTTCTACTCCCCTTTCACTTAGGGTTGTTCTCAATTCTTGACTTAACCATTTTATACTTCTTTTTCTCATCATTTGGTTGGATCATATTTAATTTTGAGGTATTTACCACAATATATTGGTATTGTATATGTCAATACAACAAAACATAAGATCATGTATTAAACATGTATCTTCATGTAAAGGCATTCTTAAAATCCACAATAAGGTATTCTTACTCCTTGAAATCTGCCATAGCCTTGATCAACATATATCTGTCAAATCATACGTATAATGTCATCTTTCTAGTCAAGGACACATGCTACATGGTCTTTTGATTATCCTTATGTAGGATGATCTAAATCTTTCTTCCTTGAATCACATGTAACCAAGGGTTCAATGTCTTCTATACAAGTACTATCTATATCATAAATAAACAATCTAATCTATATTAGTATTTCTTTTCCTTTATTGTTTTTTATCATGCAAGATCTCATCTTCTTTGATCATCCTTATCTTACTTATTATTTTTATTACAGTTAGATAATTTACTAACCTTTTATGCTCTTATTATTATTATTCAACCAGTTAATGTTTTACTGGTTGAAGATAACTTATTTCAGCCTAAGTCTAGACTGGTCCTCTTATTTCCAATTGGCTAAGGCTTCCTAACTGAATGGGTGAACACAAAGTGATTACTTCAATCCTCATGTAAGGAGGCGTTTAGACCACAGAAACATCAATGGAAGGTAGGGGAAGAGCGAGGCTCTATTCGAAAAACCCCTTAACCACTATGTTCAACTTTCACTAGAGTGGCCTTAGCTCAACCTTTCATAAGGTTCCTATGAGCATGTTAACCCTAAGTACTCTTTCTAATTGATTTTAATTAAGTTCATAAACATTTAAAATGTCATTCATGGGGTTTATTATTCTCCTAGTTTGGGCCAAGGATTTGATAATCCTTATATTGTCCTACTAACTATAACCCGTACTAATTAAGTCCAAGTCAAATAATTCACTCTTATTTGTGTCATGAAACTCTACTTTCTTATTAGATTTCATTTTTGGTGTTTTATGCTCTTTATCTCATAACTACTTTAACAATTAAATCTACTAATAAAATTTAAGCATAAATGAATTATAACTTTAAAGCATAAAACTATATAAATGAACAACCTAATGATAATGATATAAGGTACTTAAGATTATAGTAGCATGATTTTTAACAAATGTACTTTATCTAATAAACTCAAATTAAACTATCATGGACCTAAGGTATCATCTCATACCATAGTCTAATCTAACATGAAATCCTAGCATGGTCCTAAGTTACAATTTATCGTTCAAGAATAATTTTATGGACATTTGAAATGAAGTTATACTAAAATAATTTGTCACAAATCCTATATTCATGAAGTAAATCAAATGAAATAAATGTATAACTCAAGCTAACCCATTTCTCATCATTAAAGCTTTTACTTATGATCCAACCATTAAATCTTAAGTCTTTTCCTTTTAATCAAGGGTTATAATTAATTTTAGGGCTTTTACTGCATTAAGGTCCAAGATCATATTCCTTTGCTTTTGGTCATATTCAATCCATGATTTCAATGGATTCCATCATAATATCATTCATTCAATCCATCCCAAGGATGTAATCATACTTGATCTCATTGATCAAGTGGGATCCTTTGTAATTTTGGGGTTTTTCTACCATAAAGGGTAGATCCTTCAATTTATCTTAGATCTATCCAAATAAATCATGAATATCACTTGATTTCAACATTACATAGTCAGTAAATCAGATCCCCAAGGTCTAATCATCTTATATCTTGAAGATCATGAAAATTATAAGCTTTATCTTTAAATAAAAAACGTTTCATGAGGAATTTTCTAAATTTTATGATTTTAGAAGAAAATAGAAGTTATAAGCTTTTCATAGCTTCTTTCCAATCTCAATTTGGAGTTCAGATGACTCCACAATTGAACAGTGAAGTTCACAGTCATTTTAAAGGTCCAAATTTGATCTGGTCGTTAAAACAGGATAAATGGGCAGAACCAGTAGACCTAGTCATCCTGCCCTAATTCACTGGTGACCATTGGTGGTAATGGGGTGGTGACTTATAAATAGTGAGACAATCCAGATCGGACCATCAAATAACCATCTCCTTTTCTTCCATCAAATTGGGCCATCAAATCTCCACGAAATTGGCAGTCATTTAAGAGCTGGGGTTTTGAACACTTTTGAATCTATTAGATGGTTTAGATTTTTCATTTGAGCCATCCATGATGCAGATATGGAGGATTTTTCACTGGAACTTGATTTTCCCAAAAATTAATAGAAAATCAAATTTAGTAAAATTAAAAATATCAAACATGACATAAAATGAATATGGGATGATATCTACCTACCTGTTTTGTTAGAAATGAAGAATTGATGCCAAAATAAATAAATCCTCATCGTATGTCATTACTCACCAAATAAATCTTGATTTGTGTTGTCCCATTGATTGAACCATTGGATCTTGAAAATACTTAGGGGGTTTTGTAGAACAGAGAATTCAAAAAAATATATATGGTGAGAGTTTTGAAATTTTATCTAGAACAGAGTGGCCAATTGAATTTAGGGTTCTTGTACTATTCTAAAATGAGGAGAGAGAAAGGGGGAAAAGAGAGAGATTGGGGGAAATGGGGGAGGAGTTTTGCTCTGATTTTTCAGGGGATCTAGGGAATTTTGTGGTGATGTTTTGAAAAAAGAAAAATCAAATTTTTAGAGGTATTTATAGGTAGTTTTTGAAAATTTTTTATTGACTTCTTATTTTAATCTAAATTCAACTCAAAATATTAAAATGGGGAGTGGAAATTCCACTACCTCCAATAGAGGCTGAGTGTTGTTCTGATGCTTGACTTGCATAATTACTGATCTCAATCCTTACCTAACTTTTGTGGGTCCCACTAAATAGTGAAATAATTGTTTTGCCCTTTTATTTTCAAAAATGGAGAAAAATATGCACTATTTGTCCAAACTCAAAATTTAGTGTACTTAGAGTCATTTCGATTAGTTTTCTAAGTACATTCCAAATATTAATGTTTTAATTCTTGGTTATGAGTAAAATTACCATTTTATCCTTTTAGTTAGAAAATTAGAGAATTTTCATTTTAACTCGAAATTGAACGTACTTAATGTCATTTCGAATGGTTTTCCAAGTACATTCAAAATATTCAATTTTAAATCATGATTTAATGTCTTTAAAAACATAATTTCCAATAACCTAATATTTTAGCCTAAAATTTTTGAAAATTCAAACTTTATTAATTTTCCTCAATAATTAACAAAAGTCTGGGTTATTACAATCTTCCCCCCTTACAATAATTTTGTCCTCAAAATTTTTAATACTATAACCTAATGAAATAAACTAGGATGATCTTCCTCATTTCTACTTTTGTTTTCTATGTAGCTTCCTCAATAGAGTGATGTTGCCACAAGACTTTGACTAAAGGAATTGTTTTGGTCCTTAATTTTTGTTCCTTATTGTCTAAGATTTGTATCACCTTTTGTTCAAAGGTTAGGTTTGGCTTCAATTTCTCTGGTATTCATTGAAGTATATGAGTATCATCTTGTAGGTACTTCTGTAACATCATCATCATCATCATCATCAAGACCTTATTAGGGGTCGGCCACATGAATCTTATTCCTCCATTGCACTCTATTAAATACCATGGCTTTATTTAGTCCCAAAGTTTTTAAATCTTTCCTCACCACTTCTATCCACGTTCTTTTGGGCCTTCCCATTGCCCTTTTAGAACCTTCTACTTGTATTGCCTCACTCCTAACTGGTACTATTGTTGGTCTCCTTTGGACATGTCCAAACCATCTAAGTCTAATCTCCCTCATCTTATTACCTATTGGTGCTACCACTAAATTTCCTCCAATATTTTCATTTCTAATTTTATCCTTTCTTGCCTTACCACTCATCCATCTCAATATCCTCATTTCTGCGATGCTCATCCTATGAGTATGATGTTCCTTAACTGCCCAATACTCTAATCCGTAGAGCATGGCCGACCTTATAGCCATCCTATAGAATTTTTCCTTTAGTTTGAGAGGTACCCACCGATCATATAAAAGACCCGATGCACATCTCCATTTGTTCCAACCCACTTGGATTCTTTGGGTAACCTCCCTCTCAATCTCTCCACTCTCGTGGATCAATGATCCTAAGTATCAAAAGTGGTCTTTCATGGGGACCTCTTGGTTATCAATCTTGACTGGGGTTCCATTCCTACTCTCCTTGCTAAAACTACATTCCATATATTTTGTCTTAGTTCAGCTAATTTTAAATCCTTCAGATTCTAATGCTTCTCTCCATAACTTTAGCTTTATGTTTACACCCTCCCTTGTCTCATCAAGTAGGACTATATCGTCTACAAATAGCATGCACCAGGGAATCTCCTCATGCAGATGTTTTGTTAACTCATCCATAACTAATGTGAAAAGGTATGGACTCAATGCCAATCCTTGGTGCAATCCGACAGTGACAGGAAAATCACTAGTCACGCCACTAATTTGTTACCATTCCCTCATACATAGCTTTAATTATGTCTATATACCCGTGAGAAACCCCTTTACCACCCAACACCCTCCATATCAATTTTCGAGGGACTCTATCATAAGCGTTCTCTAAGTTGATAGAGACCATGTGGAGGCCTTTTCTCCTCTCTCTATATTTCTCTACTAATTGTCTTAGTAAGAAAATAGCTTCCATGGTAGACCTCCCAAGCATGAAACCAAACTGATTCTCCGATACACTTGTTTCATGTCGTAGCCTCTTCTCAATGACTCTTTCAAAAAGTTTCATGGTGTGGCTCATAAGTTTGATCCCTCGATAATTAGTGCAGCTCTGAATGTCTCCTTTATTCTTATAGATTGGTACAATAGAGCTTTTCCTCCACTCATCAGGCATTTTCTTTGATTTTATAATCTTGTTAAACAACTTGGTCAACCAAACTACCCCAATATCTCCCATATGCTTCCAAACCTCTATTGGTATACCATCAGGCCCCATGGCCTTTCCTGATTTCATCTTTCTCAAGGCCTCTTTTACTTCAAGCATTCTAATCCTACGTTCATATCTATAATATCCAGTGTTATTTAGATTTATAGTATTTTCAATCCCTATATTCTCAGGGCCATTGTCATTTAACAATTTTTGGAAGTATATTTCCCACCTTTGTTTGATCTCAGCGTCTTTGACTAATACCCTTTGATCATCGCTTCTAATGCACCTAACATGCTCTAAGTCCTTACTCTTCTGTTCTCTTACCTTTGCAAGTTTAAACACATAACACATCTTTCTCACCTTCTCTTGTTCCTAGTCTATTATAGAGCTCATCATATGCTTTAAGTTTAGCCTCACATACTATTCCTTTTAGCAATGTTTTTAGCATTCTTATATTGTTCATAGTTTTCATTATTTCTAATCTTCTTCCATGCTTTAAAATGCATTCATTTTTCTTTTATAGCTTTTTACATTGTTTCATTCCACCACCATGTTTCCTTTGTTAATAGCGTTTTACCTTTAGATACTCCTAAGGCATCTTTTGCCACTTTCTTAATGGACTCAACCATATTAGTCCACATGGTATTTACTTCTGTTTCATAGGTCTAATTTCCTTCTACCATCAACTTAGTTTTGAATGAGGTTATTTTCTCTCCTTTAAGTTCCACCACTTAGTTTTTGGATGTGTATTAAGTTCAGTTCTTTTACTCCATCTTTTGATATGAATATCCATAACCATTAACCTATGTTGTGAGGTTATACTCTCACCGGGTATCACCTTACAATCCTTACATATAGATCGTTCATTATTCCTAAGTAGAAAAAAGTCTATTTGGCTTTTATGAAGTCCACTTTTAAAGGTTATTAAGTGTTCATCCCTCTTCTTAAAGAGTGTATTTGCAATGGATAGGTTATATGACAAAGGGTATTAGTGAAGATGTATTTGAGACTTTTATGATCTATGAATACGCTGAATTTTTCTCCATAAAAATAGTGTCTCCAAATTTTTAATGCAAAAGCTATAACTGCTAATTCTAGGTCATGTACTAGGTAATTTATTTCATGTTTCTTCAATTATCTAGATGTATAAGCAATGACCTTCCCATTTTGCATCAATACACTCCCTATCCCTATGCCTGAAGCATCACAATATATTTCGTATCCCCCACTTCCTGATGGTAGTGTTAAGACTGGTGATATAGTTAACTACTTTTTCAACTCTTGGAATTTATTCTCACATTCATTTGTCGAAAAGAACTGTACCCCTTTTCTACTCAATGAAGTCAAAGGAAGGGTTATATGGGAAAATCCTTGAATAAATCTTTGGTAGTATCCTGCCAGTCCCAAAAAACTACATATTTCAATTACAGTTTTAGGTTTCTCCCAATTCATTACTGCTTCAACCTTGGCAAGGCCCACTTTTACTCCATTCTTGGAAATTACATGACCCAAGAAATTGACCTTCTCTAACCAGAATTCACGCTTACTAAATTTACTAAATAGTTTATGTGTTCTAAGAGTATTTAGTACAATTCGTAAGTGTTCCTGATGTTCTTCCATACTAGTAGAGTAAATCAGTATATCATCAATAAATACGATCATGAATTTGTTTACGAATTCTTTGAAGATTATATTCATTAGATCCATAAACACTATAGGTGCATTGGTCAGCCCAAACAACATGATAAGAAACTCGTAATGCCTGTATCGAGTTCTGAATGCTAACTTGGGTATATCTTCATCTTTAATACGCAATTGATGATATCCTGATCTAAGGTCGATTTTTGGAAAGACCTTAGTAGATTGGAGTTGATCAAAGAGATCATCAATGTGAGGTAAGGGATACCTATTTTTCACTATGACATTGTTCAACATTTTATAATCAATGCACAATCTCATAGACCCATCCTTCTTCTTCACGAATATTACTGGTGCTCCCCATGGTGAACTACTTGGTCTAACAAATCCTTTGTCTAACAATTCCTATAACTAATCCTTCAACTCTTTCAATTCTGCTAGGGCCATCCTATAAGGTTCTTTAGAAATTGGAGTTGTACCTGGAATTACTTTAATGGTAAACTCAATTTCTCCATGTGGGGGTACCTGGAAGCTCTTTTTGGAAAGATGTTTGGAAATGCTTTGACTACATCAATTTCTACTATCTTGGGCTGCTTAACATCCAAAGCAACCACTGTTCCTAAAAATGGCTGACACTGTTTAGACATATGTTTGACAGCCTTCATAGCTGAAATAATGGATTTGTCTAAGTTATGTTGTTTCCCATATAATACTACTTCCTCACCAGGTATGCTAAATGTGATTTTCTTCTTATTACAATCCATAACTACCTAGTATTTTGCAAACCAATCCATACCCAATATGAT
The DNA here is from genome assembly GCA_035236585.1 of Warburgia ugandensis. Lineage (NCBI taxonomy): Eukaryota > Viridiplantae > Streptophyta > Magnoliopsida > Canellales > Canellaceae > Warburgia > Warburgia ugandensis. The sequence continues at coordinate 38,024,653 of CP141137.1, forward strand.
GTCAAAGTCCACCATGTTTAGTAAAATGAGGTCTTCTACTAGTACATTATGAAAGTATTCTTGAAGTCTAATTGTTTTACCTATCGGAGTTGTTACAGCTAGATTGAATCTTAAGTTTTTCATTGGCAATTGTATACTAGATGCAAATATACAAGAAATAAAAGAAATGCATAGATCTAAAATCAAACAGTACTTTGGCATGGTTGTCGGATACAAATATGCAAGATATAAAAGAATGCGTAGATCCAGAATCAAACAATACTTTGGCATTGTTGTCCGATACAAGTAATGTACCTTCAATCACTGCATTAGACGGTCCAGCATAACCGTCAGTCATAACGAATACCCTTCCTTGGTGATGAGGAAAATTGTTTGGTTTCGCCTCCTTAACAGTTAATGGTTTGTTGCAATTTGCAGATATATGCCTGAATTCTCCACAATTAAAACATCTGATCGAAGGTCGTTGTTGTATTAAGTTGGGACACATAATTCTAAGATGGAATCTTCTACATTTAGGACAAGTCCTTTTTATATGATTCCCTTGATTTTTGGGGGCTTTGAAATTGTTGAAAGGGTCTCTTGCCCTTCTGAAAAGGCCTTTGGTTGTAGTTTTCACGTCCTCCAAACATAATGGGTTGAGTCTTCTTTAACTCTTCTTCAAACCTAGAAGCCATCTCTACACAGTTGGCCAGAGTGGTGGGTTTAGTACCCATCACTTTCACCTTCAACGTTGGTTGTAATCCTTCCATAAATCTGTCCATAGTGCGCCTTTCTGTGTCACACATATGTGTAGCAAATCTCTTTAATTGGGTGAACTTGTTATCATAATCCACCACCGATAGGTTCCCTTGTTTATGTTCTAAGAATTCTTTCTCCTTCCTTGTATATTTTACATGGATAAGAAAATACTTATTATTAAAAACTTCTTTGAATTCTTCCCAAGTAGTCCCATCAGAATTTGAGAAGAAGGTGTTGTTGGCTGATCTCCACCAGAAAGCAGCCTCTTGTTTTAATATGTGGTGAATTTAACCTTCAATTCTGAAGGGGTACATAGTACACCAAATGTTCTTTCTACTTCATACATCCATTCCTCTGCCTTTTCGGCTTCACCCTTGGCATTATATCCAATTACCATCCTCTGAAATCTCTACATCATTTTGTCAATATTTTCTGGTGTGAATGGAGAATTTCCAACTTCCCCACTTGGTACAAGGGAAGACTGACCTTGTACTAGTGTGGGGGTTTTTAGTGTTGGTGTATTAGGTCTAACATCAGGCTAAGCTTGTGCCTAAATACTAGGTATCTCAATTGGAGGCGATGAACTTTGGGGCAATTGAATGTGAGGAAGAAGGTTCCTCAATACTCTTGTTACCATCTTCCTTATATTGCTCATTGATAATCCTCCCATATTGTTTTCTGGAGCACCTTAAGCCGTTTGCCTTGTGACTCTCTTGGGTGGCATCTGCTCATAAGCTAAAATTTCTATAAGTATTTCTTATACTATTTCTATCTTAATCTAAATTTGGATTATCAACTCTCCCTTGGACATATTGGGATTGTACTGTGACTAGATGAATGGCTCTGATACCAACTATGATGACTCGGGTTTTTATAACAAATTTTGTAAAGATAGGGCCCTTAGTAGTAAAACTTTTTCGCAAAACAAAGCAGCGAAAATTCTTTTCTTTAGAATTTGTTTTATAAAACCCAAGTCACCACTTCATACATAACATAAGTAGAGTTTTGTACAAGATAAAATTTCATTGAAGGAATATACATTTATTAAACATCACAATCCATCTAGTGGTTCACAGTACACATCCTATTGCATCCTTAGAATACTTGTCCAAATATACAATCCAAATTATAAAGCTCGAAATACAATACAAGCTCTCAATACAATGTTTCAAGGGATATACCCTGATTACTTATTCTTCAATAGTTCTTCAAGTACTGAGCTCCTAAGTCTCCTTCTTTGTATCTGAGATATTGTAAACATTCAAACATTTACAATATCTCAGCAAGCTATGCCTGGTAGTGGATAAAAATGTCAATTATTGACAGTATAATCTCAATATCCCATGATTCATTCTATCATAAACACATTCACAGACCACTATCATTTATATGGACATATCATTTCTTTGTCATTTGTGTTCATCGTTATACATACATATTGTATACGAACAAATCCATTAAATTTGTGAAAATAGTCAATAATCATTTCCATACTAAGTTGATTAACTTCTTTCACTATAGGAGATTTGTATCTAAGCCAGTTACTATACTGGGATTTCCCTTCTTAGAAAAATACTAATAATATGCAATTACCTGGCATTTCATCATGTCATCCCTTAAGGCATTTCACTATGACAATTTCATATGCACCATAATGCAAAATAATCAAGGACTACTATGCTTACAATCTGATCCATACAATGTGCCCAGATAACTACTCCATAATCCACTTATACCATTATCAGTGAAAATTACAATATCCATGTCCGTATGGGGGGACCATGGCTGTCACAATGGTGGCCTTTCCACAATTGCCCCACCCAACTTTTAGCCTTTCTTAGGCTTGGTATTCAATATCATTAGGTTTCGGAGAGTGGGTGGCCAAACCCTCGTAACTCTCCTAGCATAACATCCCCAGGCCTATGCCTGTTTAAAACAAAATCACAAGCCTCTATGCTTGTATGTAAAATAATACTTATACATATCAGACTATCTGTCTATTTATCTAGGGCTAGAATATTTTCTATTCCCCAATCCACTTAGGGTTGTTCTCAGTTCTTGACTTAACCATTTTATACTTATTTTCCCCGTCATTTGGTTCGATCATATTTAATTTTGAGGTATTTACCACAATATATTAATATTGTACATGTCAATACTTCAAAACATAAGATCATGTATTAAACATGTATCTTCATGTAAAGACATTCTTAAAATCCACCTACCTCAATAAGGTATTCTTACTCGAAATCTACCATAGTCTTGATCAAGATATATTTGTCAAATCATACGTATAATGTCATCTTTTTAGTCAAGGGCACATGCTACAGGGTCTTTTGATTATCCTTATGTAAGATGATCTAAATCATTCTTCCTTGAATCACATATAACCAAGGGTTCAGTATCTTCTATACAAGTACTATCTATATTATACATAAACAATCTAATCTATATTGGTATTTCTTTTCCTTTATTGTTTTTTATCATGCAAGATCTCATCTTCTTTGATCATCCTTATCTTACTTAGTATTTTTATTAGAGTTAGATAATTTACTAACCTTTTATACTCTTATTATTATTATTCAACTAGTTAATGTTTTACTGGTTGAAGATAACTTATTTCAGCCTAAGTCTATACTGCTCCTCTTATTTCCAATTGACCAAGGCTTATTAACTGAATGCGTGAACATAAAGTGATTACTTCAATCCTCATGTAAGGAGGCGTTTAGACTACACAAACGTCAATGGAAGGTAGGGGAAGAGCGAGGCTCTATTAGAAAAACCCCTTAAACCACTATGTTCAACTTTCACTAGAGTGACCTTAGCTCAACCTTTCATAAGGTTCCTATGAGCATGCTTACCCTAAGTACTCTTTTTAATTGATTTTAATTAAGTTCATGAACATTTAAAATTTCATTCATGGGGTTTATTATTCTCTTAGTTTGGGCCAAGGATATGATAATCCTTATATTGTCCTACTAACTACAGCCCTTACTAATTAAGTCCAAGTCAAATAATTCACTCTTATTTGTGTCATGAAACTCTACTTGCTCATTAGATTACTTTTTTGGTGTTTTATGCTCTTTATCTCATAACTACTTTAACAATTAAATCTACTAATAAAATTTAACCATAAATGAATTATAACTTTAAAGCATAAAACTACATAATTGAACAACCTAATGAGAATGGTACAAGGTACTTAAGATTACACTAACATGATTTCTAACTATTGTACTTTCTCTAATAAACACAAAGTAAACTATCATGGACCTAAGGTATCATCTCATACCATAGTCTAATCTAACATGAAATCCTAGCATGGTCCTAAGTTTCAATTTATCATTCATGAATAATTTTATGGACATTTGAAATGAAGTTATACTAAAATAATCTATCATGGATCCTATATTCATGAAATAAAGCAAATGAAATCAATGCATAACTCAAGCTAACCCATTTCTCATTATTAAAGCTTTTACTTATGATCCAACCATTAGATCTTAGGTCTTTTCCTTTTAATCAAGGGTTTTAATTAATTTTAGGGCTTTTACGCCATTGAGGTCCAAGATCATATTGTTTGCTTTTGGTCATATTCAATCCATGATTTCAATGGATTCCATCATAATATCATTCATTCAATCCATCCCAAGGATCTAATCATACTTGACCTCATTGATCAAGTAGGTCCCTTTGTATTTTTAGAGTTTTTCTACCGTAAAGGGTAGATCCTTCAATTTATCTTAGATATGTGCAAATAAATCATGGATAGCACTTGATTTCAACATTATATTATTAGTAAATTAGATCCCCAAGATCTCATCATCTCAAATCATGAAAATTAGAAGCTTAATTCTTAAAAACAGAAAGTTTCATGAAGAATTTTCTAAATTTTATTATTTTAGAAGAAAATAGAAGTTATAAGCTTTCATAGCTTCTTTTCGATCTCAATTTGGAGTTTGGATGACTCCACAATTGAATTGTGAAGTTCACAGTCATTTTAATGGTTCAGATTTGATCTAGTCGTTAGAATAGGACAAAATAGGTAGAACTAGCAGAACTGGTCATACGACCTTGTTTTACTGATGACCATTGGTGGAAATGGGGTGGTGACCTATAAATGGTGAGACGATCCAGATTGAACCGTCAAATCACCATCTCCCTTTCCTCCACAAATTGGACCATCAAATCTCCATGAAATTGTTGGTTGTTATTTCATACCTAAGGGTTTTGGACCCTTATGAATCTATTGGATTGCTTAGGCTTTTTCATTTGAGCCCTCCATGATGCAAATATGGAGTGTTTTTCACTTGAACTTGATTTTCCCAAAATTAATAGAAAATCTAATTTAGTTAAATTAAAAATATCAAATATGACATAAAATGAGTATGGAATGATATCCACCTACCTGTTTTGCTTAGAAATGAAGAATTGATACAAAAATAAATAAATCCTCATCGTATGTCATTACTCACCAAATAAATCTTGATTTGTGTTTATCTGTTGATTGAACCATTGGATCTTGAAAATACTTTGGGGTTTTGTAGATCAGAGAATTCAAAATAATATGGATGGTGAGATTTTTGAAATTTTATCTAGAACAAAGTGGCTAATTGAATTTAGGGTTCTTGTACTATTCTAAAAAGAGGAGAGTGAAACAGGGGAAAAGAGAGAAATTGGGGGAGGAGTTTTGTGGTGAGGTTTTGTAGGCAATTTTGTGGTGAAGTTTTCAAATTTTTTTGTAGAATTTTTAGAAGTATTTATAGGCAGTTTTTGTAATTTTTTATTATGAATTTCTTATTTTAATCTAAATTCCACTCAAAATATTAAAATGGGGAGTGGAAATTCCACTACCTCCACTAGAGGTTGAGTGTTGGATGATCCTTGACTTGCATCATTACTAATCTCAGTCCTTACCTAACTTTTGTGGGTCCTACTAAAGAGTGAAATGACAGTTTTGCCCTTTTATTTTCAAAAATGGAGAAAAAGGCACTATTTGTCCAAACTTGGAATTTAGTGTACTTAGAGTCATTTCAATAGTTTTCTAAGTACATTCCAAATATTTATGTTTAAATTCTTGGTTATGAGTGAAATTATCATTTTACCCTTTTATTTACAAAATTAGGAATTTTTCATTTTAACTTAGAATTAAACGTACTTAATGTCATTTCTATCAGTTTTTTGAGTTCATTCAAAATATTAACATTTTAAATCATGGTTTAATCTCTTTAAAAATAAAATTTTCAATAACCTAATATTCCAGCCCAAAATTTTTGAAAATTCAAACTTTATTAATTTTCCTCAATAATTCACAAAAATCTGAGGTTATTACAAGTTAAAGGGATCATGAGATTTGGAAACCAAGGAATACTTAGTCCTATGTTGATTGGTCTATTTGAAATATTAGAAATTATTGGTCTAGTAGCTTACAAATTAGCTTTACCACCTTAACTCTTTGAAGTACATAGTGTATTTCATGTATTAATATTACGGAAATACCTACAAGATGATGCATATATACTTCAAAGTGTGCGAAAGGAATTGAAGCCAGACCTAACCTTTGAAGTAATGACAATGCATATTTTGGACCACAAAGAACAAAAGTTAAAAAGGGCAGCCTCAGTGCACAAAGCTCTTGCCTATGCGAGGTCCAAGGAAGGGGCGGGTCACAATGGCCTAAAGTAGGCAGGCTTACCTTGCATTTTTGCAAGAGGCTGATTCCATGCCTTGAACCCATGACCTCAAGGTCACAAAAAATAGAAGTTAAGAACCAAAATAATTTTCTTAGTTAAGGTCTTGTGGCAACATCACTCTGTTGAAGAGGCCACATGAGAAACAGAAGTAGAAATGAGGAAGTCACATCCTAATTTATTTGAATAAGTTGTAGTATTACAAATTTTGAGGAAAAAATTATTGTAAGGGGGAGGATTGTAATAACCCCAATTTTTGTAAATTGATTTGAGAAAATCAATGAAAGTTTGAAATTTCAAAAGACTCGAGCAAGAATATTAAGTTAAAAGCAAATATATTTTTATAGAGATTAAATCATAAGAGGAAATATAGAAATTAAGAATGTACATAAAAATTGAATCAAATGACACTAATTTCGTTAAATTTTGAGTTAAAATAAAAATTCTCAATTTTCTACATAAAAGGGTAAAACAGTCATTTTCACCCATAACCAAGATTTAAAATTTGAATATTTGGATTGTACTTAAAAAACTATAAGGTCTCAAAAAATCAATTCCGGCTTCATTGAGTACACTAAAATTCGAGTTTGGATAAATAATATCCATTTTTCTCCATTTTTATGAATAAAAGGGCAAAATGGTATTTACACATGACAGTGGGGCCCACAAAGTAGACCAATGTTATGGAAGCAACAATGATTGAGCAATTCACTATCAGATTTTAGTGGAGGAAAAGGTGGAGGTGGAAACTCCACCCATAAATAAAATAATAAAAAGAAAGAAGGAGATTTTATGAAAAAACTAATTAAAAAATAAAAAAATGCCTATAAATAATTCAAAAAATTTGACAAAAATTTTCAAAACTTCATCATGAAATCCCCTAGACTCCCCTAGAAAATCAAAGCAAAACTCCTCCCCCATCTCCCCTAGTCTCTCTCTTTTTCCCTCTTTCTCTCTCTTCCAAGAAAATTTCATAAATCCCACCTTTTATATTGTTCTAAATTTCTTGATCGACAAAAACCCCAAAGTAATTTCAAAATCCAACGAGTCAATCAACAGAAAAATACAAATCAAGATTTATTTGCTGTATTATGGCATACAATGAGGATTTATTTATTTTGGCATCAATTCATCAATTCTGAGTAAATTAGGTAGGAGGATATCATCCAATATTCAGTTTATGTCATTTGTGATATTTTTAATTTCACTGGATTTAATTTTCTATTAATGTTTCAAAAAATCAAGTTCCACTAGAAAATCCTCCAGATCTGCATCATGGAGGGCTCAGATAAAAATTTTGAGCCATCTAATAGATTCAAAAGGGTTCAAAACCCTTAGATATGAAATAATAACGAATTTAATGGAGATATGATGGCCCAATTTGATGGAGAAAGGGGGGTTAATGATTTGACAGTTCGATCTGGATTGTCTCACCATTTACAGATAGGGCGGGATGATCAGTTCAACCTATTTTGTCTTGTTTAACTGCCAGATCAAATTTAGATCATTAAAACGACTATGAACTTCAAACTTGAATTTTGGAGTCATCTAAGCTCCAAATCATGAGTAGAAAGAAGCTATGGAAAGCTTATGATATCTACTTTCATATGAAATAATAAAATTTAGAAAATATTACAAGAAACTTTCTGTTTAAAGAAAATAAGATTCTTAGTTCCATGGTCATGAAGATCTGAGATGATCAGACCTTAAGGATCTAATCTATTTATGTTATAATGATAAAGATATGTGAAATTGAGGGTTTAATATGATAGATCTATGATAATTTAAGAAATCTACCCTTTATGGTAGAAGTAACCTAAAATTTGTAAAGGAACTTTCTTGTTCAGTAAGATCAAGCATGATCAAACCCTATGGATGGGTTGGATAGAGTTAATAATGATGAAATTTAGTAAGATCATTGATCAGTTATGACAAAAACATGTGAAGATGATCTTTGAACCTATAATGAAGTATAAACCCTAAATCTAAGGAAAGGACTTAAGATCCAATGGTTGAATCATATTAAAAGCCTCTAATAATGTAAATTGATTAGTATGCTTTTATTTAATTATTATATTCATTTTAATTTAATTTATGGTATGATTATTGGATCCATGCTAAGTTATTTCTTCATTTTAATGTAAATGATCTACATGTTATTATATAGTTAGATTTAATCATCTTAGAGCAATGTTAGTATACATGATTTTCTGTAAATATCCTTAGGATAAGTAATATATGAATTAGGGCAATGCTAGTTTAATTTGACTATGGACTATAGTATGATTTCCATTTAAGATGGTAATAGAATTGTGATTTAAGATCATGTCGCTTTAATTTGATTTCATTAATTAGGGATCATGATAGTAGTTATATAGTATTGCTATCTTTAGATTATTGAATTTATATTAGTTTTATGCTTCGAAGTTTATGATTCATTATTGTCATATTTCTTAGTAGATTTAATTGATAATTAGTTATGATAAAGAGCATAAAACACAAAAAATGTAACCTAATGAAAAATTAGAGTTTCATGACATAAATAAGAAGGAATGACTTGACTTGGATATAATCAGTAAGGGCTATAGTTAATAAGACAATATAAGAAATGGTTTACCATTTTCTTGGCCCAAATTAGGAGAATAATACACATCCATGAATGACATTTTATATGACCATGGACATTAATAAAAATCACATAGAGATAAAATTAGGGTTTGCGAGCTCAGAGGAACCTTATGAAAGGTTGAGCTAAGGTCACTCCAGAGGACATAGAACATTGTAGTTAAGGGGATTATCTAATAGAGCCTCGCTCTTCCCTCACCTTCTAGTGATGTTTGAGCTAAGGATTTGATTATCCTTATATTGTCCTACTAACTATAGCCCGTACTAATTAAGTCCAAGTCAAATAATTCACTCTTATTTGTGTCATGAAACTCTACTTTCTCATTAGATTCCATTTTTGGGGTTTTATGTTCTTTATCTCATAACTACTTTAACAATTAAATCTACTAATAAAATTTAACCATAAAAGAATTATAACTTTAAAGCATAAAACTACATAATTTAACAACCTAATGATACTGGTACAAGGTACTTAAGATTATAGTAGCATGATTTACAACTAAAGTACTTTATCTAATAAACTTAGATTAAACTATTATGGACCTACTGCATCATCTCATACCATAGTCTAATCTAACATGAAATCCTAAAATGGTCCTAAGTTACAATTTATCATTTGTGAATAATTTTATGGATATTTGAAATGAAGTTATACTAAAATAATCTGTCATGGATCCTATATTCATGAAATAAATCAAATGAAATCAATGCATAACTCAAGCTAACCCATTTCTCATCATTAAAGCTTTTACTTATGATCTAACTATTAGAGCTTAGGTCTTTTCCTTTTAGTTAAGGGTTATAATTAATTTTAGGGCTTTTATTGCATTAAGGTCTAAGATCATATTCCTTTGCTTTTGGTCATATTAAATCCATGATTTCAATGGATTTCATCATAATATCATTCATTCAATCCATCTTAAGGATCTGATCATACTTGATCTCACTGATCAAGTGGGTCCCTTTGTATTTATACAGTTTTTCTACCATAAAGGGTAGATTCTTCAATTTATCTTAGATCTGTCCAAATAAATCATGAATATCACTTGATTTCAATAGTAAATCAGATCCCCAAGATCTAATCATCTTAGGTCTTAAAGATCATGAAAATTAGAAGCTTTATCCTTAAATACAAAAAGCTTCATGAAGAATTTTCTAAATTTTATGATTTTAGAACAAAGTAGAAGTTATAAGCTTTCCATAGCTTCTTTCCAATATCAATTTGGAGTTTAGATGACTCCACAATTGAAATGTGAAGTTCACAGTCGTTTTAATAGTCCAAATTTGATCTGGCCATTAAAATAGGACAAAATAGGCTGAACCGACAAACTCGGTCATCCCACCCTCTTTCACTGGTGACCATCGGTGGTAATGGGGTGGTGACCTATAAATAGTGAGACGATCCAGATCGAACTGTCAAATCACCATCTCCCTTTCTTCCATCAAATTGGGCCTTCAAATCTCCACGAAATTGGCAGTTATTTAAGACCTAGGGTTTTTGGACCCTTCTGAATCTATTAGATGGCTCAGATTTTTCATTTGAGCCCTCCATGATTCAGATATGGAGGGTTTTTCACTGGAACTTGATTTGTGTTTTCCCATTGATTGAACCGTTGGATCTTGAAAATACTTGGGGGCTTTTGTAGATCAAAGAATTCAAAATAATATAGATGGTGAGATTTTTGAAATTTTATCTAGAACAGAGTGGCTAATTAAATTTAGGGTGCTTGTACTATTCAAAAAAGAGGAGAGAGAATGAGGGGAAAAGAGAGAGATTGGGGAATATGGGGGAGGTGTTTTACTCTAATTTTTCAAGGGATCTAGGGAATTTTGTGGTGAAGTTTTGAATTTTTTTTTATAGAATTTTTAGAGGTATTTATAGGCACTTTTTGTAATTTTTTTTATTAATTTCTTATTTTAATCTAAATTCCACTCAAAATATTAAAATAGGGGGTGGAAATTCCACTACCTCTACTAGAGGCTGAGTATTGGCTGATGCTTGACTTGCATCATTATTGATCTCAGTCCTTACCCAACTTTTGTCGATCCCACTAAAAAGTGAAATAATTGTTTTGCCCTTTTATTTTCAAAACTGGAGAAAAATAGGCATTATTTGTCCGCACTCAGAATTTATTGTACATAGAGTCATTTCGATCAGTTTTCTGAGTACATTCCAAATATTAATGTTTTAGTTCTTGATTATGAGTAAAATTACCATTTTACCCTTTTATTTAGAAAATTAAAGATTTTTCATTTTAACTCAGAATTGAACGTACTTAATGTCAATTCGAATGGTTTTCTAAGTACATTCAAAATATTCAATTTTAAATCATGGTTTAATCTCTTTAAAATGATAATTTTCAATAACCTAATATTCTAGCCCATAATTTTTAAAAGTTCAAACTTTATTATTTTTCCTCAATAATTTACAAAAGTCTGGGGTTATTACAATCTTCTCCCCTTACAATAATTTCGTCCTCAAAATTTGTAATACTATAACCGAATGAAATAAACTAGGACGTGCCTTCCTCATTTCTACTTTTGTTTTTCATGTAGCTTCCTTAACAGAGTGATGTTGCCATAGGACTTTGACTAAAGGAATTGTTTTAGTCCTTAATTTTTGTTCCTTATAGTCCAAGATCCGTATCGCCTTTTCTTCAAAGGTTAGGTTTGGCTTTAATTCCTCTGGTATTCTTTGAAGTATATGAGTATCATATTGTAGGTACTTCCGTAACATCATCATCATCATCATCAAGACCTTATCCCAATTAGGGATCGGCCACATGAATCTTATTCCTCCATTCCACTCTTTAAATACCATGGATTTATTTAGTCCCAATGTTTTTAAATCTTTCCTCACCACTTCTATCCACGTTCTTTTGGGCCGTCCCCTTGCCCTTTTAGAACCTTCTACTTGTATTGCCTCACTCCTTCTAACTGGTGCCATTGTTGGTCTCCTTTGAACATGTCCAAACCATCTAAGTATAATCTCCCTCATCGTATTACCTATTGGTGCTACCCCTAAATTTCCTCTAATATTTTCATTTCTAATTCTATCCTTTCTTGTCTTACCACTCATCCATCTCAACATCCTCATTTCTGCGATGCTCATCCTATGAGTATGATGTTCCTTGGCTGCCCAACACTCTGATCCATAGAGCATGGCCGGCCTTATAGCCATCCTATAGAATTTTTCCTTTAATTTGAGTGGTACCCGCCAATCACATAAAACACCTGATGCACATCTCCATTTGTTCCAACTGGCTTGGATTCTCTGGGTAACCTCCCTTTCAATCTCTCGACTCTCATGGATCAATGATCCTAAGTATCGAAAGTGGTCTTTCACAGGAACCTCTTGGTTATCAATCTTGACTAGCATTCTACTTCTACTCTCCTTGCTAAAACTACATTCCATATATTCTGTCTTAGTTCAACTAATTTTAAATCCTTCAAATTCTAGTGCTTCTCTTCATAACTCTAGCTTTATGTTTACACCCTCCCTTGTCTCATCAAGTAGGACTATATCATCTACAAATAGCATGCACCAGGGAATCTCCTCATGCAGATGTTTTGTTAACTCATCCATAACTAATGTGAAAAGGTATGGACTCAATGCCAATCCTTGGTGCAATTTGACAGTGATAGGAAATTCACCAGTCACGCCATTAATTTGTTACCACTGCCTCATACATATCTTTAATTATGTCTATATACTCCTGAGAAACCCCTTTACCACCCAACACCCTCCATATTAACTCTCTAGGGACTCTATCATAAGCTTTTTCTAAGCCTATAAAGACCATATGGTGGTCTTTTCTCCTCTTCCTATATTTCTCTACTAATTGTCTTAGTAAGAAAATAGCTTCCATGGTAGACCTCCCAGGCATGAAACCAAACTAATTCTCCAATACACTTGTTTCAAAAAGTTTCATGGTGTGGCTCCTAAGCTTGATCCCTTGATAATTAGTGCAGCTCTAAATGTCTCCATTATTCTTATAGATTGGTACAAGAGAGCTTTTCCTCCATTCATCAGGCATTTTCTTTGATTTTATAATCTTGTTAAACAACTTGGTCAACCAAACTACCCCAATATCTACCATATGCTTCCAAACCTCTATTGGTATACCATCAGCCCCCATGGCCTTTCCTGATTTCATCTTTCTCAAGGCTTCTTTTACTTCAGGTATTCTAATCCTACATTCATATCTATAATATCCAATGTTATTTATATTTATGGTATTTTCAATCCCTATATTCTCAGGGCCATTGTCATTTAACAATTTTTGAAAGTATATTTCCCACCTTTGTTTGATCTCATCATCTTTGACTAATACCCTTTGATTATCGTTTCTAATGCACCTAACATGCTTTAAGTCCTTACCCTTCTGTTCTCTTACTTTGGTAAGTTTAAACACATCTTTTTAACCTTCTCTTGTTCCTAGTCTATTATAGAGCTCATCATATGCTTTATGTTTAGCCTCACTTACTATTCTCTTAGCAACGTTTTTAGCATTCTTATATTGTTCATAGTTTTCATTATTTCTAATCTTTTGCCATGCTTTAAAACACATTCATTTTTCTTTAATAGTATTTTTCACTATTTCATTCCACCACCATGTTTCCTTTGTTAATAGCCTTTTACCTTAAGATACTCCTAAGACATTTTTGCCACTTTCTTAATGGACTCAGCCATATTAGTCCACATGGTATTTACTTCTGTTTCATAAGTCCAATTTCCTTCTACCATCAACTTATTTTTGAATGAGGTTATTTTCTCTCCTTTTAAGTTCCACCACTTAGTTTTTGGATGTGTATTAAGTTTAATTCTTTTACTCCATCTTTTGATATGAATATCAATAACCATTAACCTATGTTGTGAGGTTAAACTCTCACTGGGTATCACCTTACAATCCTTACATATAGATCATTCATTATTCCTAAGTAGAAAAAAGTCTATTTGGCTTTTATGAAGTCCACTTTTAAAGGTTATTAAGTGTTCATCCCTCTTCTTAAAGAGTGTATTTGCAATGGATAGGTTATATGACAAAGCAAAATTGAGGATATTCTCCCCCATCTCATTTCGTTCACCTATACCATACCCTCCATGTATTCTATCATATCCTTCCCTATCTTTTCCTACATGGCCATTTAAGTCTGCTCCTATAATTATCCCCTCAATGTTGGGAATTTCTTGCATGACTCCCTCCATATCTTCCCAAAACTATCGCTTGATTATATCTTGTAACCTTACTCGTGGTGTATATGCACTTATAATATTTGTAATCTGCTCTCCTAGAATAATTTTTATTATTATAATTCTATCACTGATTCTTTTAACGTCCATAACTTTATCCTTGAATTCCTTATCCACTATTATTCCTATGCCATTTCTATTATTTTCCTTTCCTACGTACCATAATTTATATCCATCTATTTCTCTAGCTTTAGCCCCTTTCCACTTGGTTTCTTGGATATAGGCGATGTTAACTCTCCTACGTTTCATTGTGTCTACTAACTCCAAACTCTTACCTATCATTGTCCCTATATTCCATGTAGTGATGCAAATATTATGTTCTGGAGATGCCCTATTTACTATCGCCTTTCTCGACCTCCATGGTATGAACCCATGTCCACTTTTTGCTGCATCTAGGTTTTGATGTAGCGCGTTGCTTCCGAGGGGACACTCTAGCAACCTTTGTCCATTTTTTACTACACCCAGATCTGATGTAGTGCATCACTTCTAGGAGAACACCCTAGCAACCCTTGCCTATTTTTCACCTCACCCAAGATCTGATGTAACGCGTCACTTATGGGGAACGCCTTAGCTTGAGTGAATGTAAGTTTTCGATTCATGTCATGTTGGGTTCCGTAACATGGATACATGAAATACATTGTGTACTTCAAAGAGTTAAGGTGGTAAGGATAATCTATATGCCATTGGACCAATGAACCTAGGCCTGAGTTTACCTTTAGTTCCAAATCTCATGACCCCTTTAACTGGTGATATTTTCAAAAATACATGCTCTCCCACATCAAATTCTAGATTTTCTACGTCTTTTGTTTGCGTAACTCTTCTGGCGGCTGTGTGCTATTAACAACCTCTTCTTTATCATTCTAACCTTGTCTATACACTGTTCCACTAGTTCTGACTTCATTAGTTTCCTTTCTCCAACTTCACTCCAACAAGTTGGTGATCGGAATGGTCGTCCATACAATGCTTCATAAGGTGCAATACTAATACTTGCCTGAAAACTATTATTATATGCAAATTCTACTAATGGAAGATGTTCATCCGAATTCCCTTTCCATTCTAATGCACATGCCCTCAACATATCTTCTAAGGTCTGAATAGTCCTTTCTGATTGACCATCTATTTGAGGATGAAATGCTGCACTGAATTTAAGTGAGGTTCCCAATGCTTGTTGTATGCTCTTCCAACATCTTGAAGTAAATCTCTGATCTCTATCAAAGATGATGGATAAAGGAATCCCATGAAGACTTACTACTTCTTTTTTGCACAACTTAGCTAGATTGTCAACTGACTAGTTTTGTCTAATTGGAAGGAAATGTGCTAACTTTGTTAATCTGTGAACAATCACCCAAATCATATCATGACCTGCCCTTGTCTTTGGTAATCCTACCACAAAATCCATAGTGATATTGTCTCATTTCCATTCTAAAAGTTCAAGTGTTTGTAACATACCAACTGGTCTTTGATGTTCAGCTTTTACTTATTGACAATTTAGACACTTAGCCACAAATTCCCCTATATCTCTTTACATACCGTCCCACCAAAAAATTCTTTTCAAACCTTGATACATCTTTGTACCCCCAAGGTGTATAGAAAATTTGAACTGATGGGCTTCTTGTAATAGTTCTTTTTTCAAGTCTATGTTTGAAGGAACCACTAATCTCTCCTGAAAATGTACACCCCCATCTGTACCCTTGCAAAACTCTGCCTTTGTACACAATCCCTGAGTTATTGTATCCCCTTCTTGGGCATTGACACTTTCTACAAAAGCTTATTTAATGGCGATGTTTGAAAGTACAGCTCTTGTTTGTCTACTTAATGCATCAACAACTACATTTGCTTTTCCAGGATGGTAGTGGTTGGCAAAATTGTAGTCTTTGATGTATTCCATCCATGTCCTTTGTCTCATATTCAAATCAGCTTGAGTAAAGATGTATTTGAGACTTTTATGATCTGTGGATACACTGAATTTTTCTCCATACAAATAGTGTCTCCAAATTTTTAATGCAAAAGCTACAGCTACTAATTCTAGGTCATGTACTTGGTAATTTACTTCATGTTTCTTCAATTGTCTAGATGCATAAGCAATGACCTTCCCATTCTGCATCAATACACTCCCTAACCCTTTGCCTAAAGCATCACAGTAATTTCGTATCCCCCACTTCTTAATGGTAGTGTCAAGACTGGTGATATAGTTAACCACTTTTTCAACTCTTGGAATCTATTCTCACATTCATTTGTCGAAGTGAACTGTACCCCTTTTCTACTCAATGAAGTAAAAAAACTATGTATTTCGATTACAGTTTTAAGTTTCTCCCAATTCATTACTGCTTCAACCTTGGCAAGGTCTACTTCTACTCCATTCTTGAAAATTACATGACCTAAGAAATTGACCTTCTCTAACCAGAATTCACACTTACTAAATTTACCAAACAGTTTATGTGTTCTGAGGGTATTTAGTACAATTCGTAAGTGTTCCTGATGTTCTTCCATACTAGTAGAGTAAATCAGCATATCATCAATAAATACGATCATGAATTTGCTTAAGAATTCTTTGAAGATTCTATTCATTAGATCCATAAACACTATAGGTGCATTGGTTAGCCCAAACAACATGTTAGGAAACTTGTAATGCCCGTATCGAGTTCTGAATGCTAACTTGGGTATATCTTCATCTTTAATACGCAATTGATGATACCCTGATCTAAGGTCGATTTTTGAAAAGACCTTAGTTGATTGGAGTTGATCAAAGAGATCATCAATGCGAGATAAGGGATACCTATTTTTCACTGTGACATTGTTCAACATTCTATAATCAATGCACAATCTCATAGACTCATCCTTCTTCTTCACAAATATTACTGGTGCTCCCCATGGTGAACTACTTGGTCTAACAAATCCTTTGTCTAACAATTCCTATAACTAATCCTTCAACTCTTTCAATTCTGCTAGGGCCATCCTATAAGGTTCTTTATAAATTGGAGTTGTACCAGGAATTACTTTAATGGTCAACTCAATTTCTCCATGTGGGGGTACCTGAAAGCTCTTCTAGAAAGATGTCTGGAAATGCTTTGACTACATCAATGTCAATTATCTTGGGCCGTTCAACATCCAAAGCAACCACTATTGCTAGAAATGGCTGACACCCTTTAAACATGTGCTTGACATCCTTCACAACTGAAATAATGGATTTGTCTAAGTCATGTTGTTTACCATATAATACTACTTCCTCACTAGGTATGCTAAATGTGATTTTCTTCTTATTACAATCCATAACTACCTAGTATTTTGTGAACCAGTCCATACCCAGTATGATGTCAAAGTCCACCATGTTTAGTAAAATGAAGTCTACGTCCATTCTTTTTCTTAGTACTTTTACTGGTACGTTATGAAATTATTCTTGTAGTCTAACTGTTTTACCCATCGAAGTTGTTACATCTAGACTGAATCCTAAGTTTTCCATTGGCAATTGTATACTAGATACAAATATGCAAGATATAAAGGAATGCATAGATCAAGATCAAATAGTACTTTAGCATTGTTGTCAGATACAAATATGCAAGATATAAAGGAATGCGTAGATCCAGAATTAAATAGTACTTTGGCATTGTTGTCGGATACAAGTAATGTACCTTCAATCACTACATTAGACAGTCTAGCCTAGTTGTCAGTGATAGCGAATATCCTTCCTTGGTGATGAGGAACATTGTCTGGTTTCGCCTCCTTAACAGTTAATGGTTTGTTGCAATTTGCAGATATATGCTTGAATTCTCCACAATTAAAACATCTAATTGAAGGTCATTGTTGTATTGGGTTTTGACACATAATTCCAGGATGGAATCTTCTACATTTAGGACAAGTCCTTCTTTTTATATGATTCCCTTGATTTTGGGGGGCTTTGAAATTGTTGAAGGGTCTCTTGCCCTTCTGAAAAGGCCTTTGGTTGTAGTTTTCACGTCCTCCAAACTTAATGGGTTAGTCTTCTTTAACTCTACTTCAAACCTAGAAGCCATCTCTACACAGTCGGCCAGAGTGGTCGGTTTAGTACCCATCACTTTCACCTTCAACGTTGGTTGTAATCCTTCCATATCTGTAGCAAATCTCTTTAATTGGGTGAACTTGTTATCATAATCCACCACTGATAGGTTCCCTTGTTTATGTTCTAAGAATTCTTTCTCCTTCCTTGGTTTTACATGGATAAGAAAATACTTATTATTAAAAACTTCTTTGAAGTCTTCCCAAGTAGTCCCATCAGAATTTGAGAAGAAGGTGTTGTTGGCTGATCTCCACCAGAAAGCAGCCTCTTGTTTTAATAAATAGGTGGCGAATTTGACCTTCAATTCTGAAGGGGTACGTAGTACACCAAATGTTCTTTCTACTGCATACATCCATTCCTCTACCTTTTCGGCTTCACCCTTGGCATTATATCTAATTACCATCTTCCGAAATCTCTCCATCATTTTGTCAATTTTTTCTGGTGCGAATGGAGAATTTCCAACTTCCCCACTTGGTACAAGGGAAGATTGAACTAATACTAGTGTGGGAGTTTCTGGTGTTGGTGTATTAGGTCTAACTTCAAGCTGAGCTTGTGCCTGAATACTAGGTATCTCAATTGGAGGCAATGAACTTTGGGGCAATTGAATGTGAGGAAGAAGGTTCCTTAATACTCTTGTTACCATCTCCTCCATATTGCTCATTGATAATCCCCCCATATTGTTTTCTGGAGCACCTTGAGCTATCTGCCTTGTGACTCTCTTGGGTGGCATCTGCTCATAAACTAAAATTTCTATAAGTATTTCTTATACTATTTCTATCTTAATCTAAATTTGGATTGTCAACACTCCCTTAGACATATTAGGATTGTACTGTGACTGGATCAATGGCTCTGATACCAACTATGATGACTTAGGTTTTTATAACAAATTTGATAACAAATTTTGTAAAGATAGGGCCCTTAGTAGTGAAACTTTTTCGTAAAACAAAGCAGGAAAAATTCTTTTCTTTAGAATTTGTTTTATAAAACCCAAGTCACCACTTCATACATAACAAAAGTAGAGTTTTGTACAAGATAAAATTTCATTGAAGGAATATACTTTTATTAAACATCACGATCTATCTAGTGGTTCACAGTACACAGCCCATTGCATCCTTACAATACTTGTCCAAATACACAATCCAAATTATAAAGCTCTAAATACAATACAAGCTCTTAATATAATGTTTCAAGGGATATATCCTGATTACTTATTCTTCAATAGTTCTACAAGTCTTGAGTTCCTAAGTCTCCTTCTTTGTATCTGAGATATTGTAAACATTCAAACATTTACAGTATCTTAGCAAGCTATGCTTGGCAGGGGATAAAAATGTCAATTAGTGACAGTATAATCTCAATATCCCATGATTCATTCTATCATAAACACATTCACAGACTAATATCATTTATATGGACATATCATTTCTTTGTCATTTGTGTTCATCATTATATATACATATTGTATACGAACAAATCTATTAAATTTGTGAAAATAGTCAATAATCATTTCCATACTAAGCTGATTAACTCCTTTGACTATAGGAGATTTGTATCTTAGCCAATTACTATACTGGGATTTCCCTTCTTGGGAAAAATACTGGTAATATACAACTACCTGGCATTTCATCATGTCATCCCTTAAGGCATTTCATTATGACAATTTCATATGCATCATAATACAAAATAATCTGGGACAACTATGCTTACAGTCTGATCTGTACAATGTGCCCAGATAACTGTTCCATAATCCACTTATACCATTATCAGTGGAAATTACAATATCCATGTCCGTATGGGGGGACCATGGCTATCACAAGGGTGGCCTTTCCACAATTGCCCCACCCAACTTCAGCCTTTCTTAGGCTTGGTATTCAATATCATCAGGTTTTGGAGAGTGGGTGGTCAAATCCTCATAACTCTCCTAGCATAGCATCCCCAGGCCTATGCTTGTTCAAAACAAAACCACAAGCCTCCATGCTTATATATAAAACAATACTTATACATATCAGACTATCTATCTATTTATCTATGGCAAAAATATTTTCTACTCCCCAATTCACTAAGGGTTGTTCTCAATTCTTGACTTAACAATTTAAGCTTATTTTCCTTAATATTTGGTTGGATCATATTTAATTTTGAGGCATTTACTGCAATATATTAATATTGTATATGTTAATACTTCAAAACATAAGATCATGTATTAAACAGGTATCTTCATGTAA
Source organism: Warburgia ugandensis (assembly GCA_035236585.1). NCBI lineage: Eukaryota > Viridiplantae > Streptophyta > Magnoliopsida > Canellales > Canellaceae > Warburgia > Warburgia ugandensis. The sequence goes on from CP141137.1 coordinate 38,045,212, forward strand.
ATACATTCTTAAAATCCACCTACCTCAATAAGGTATTCGCATTCCTTGAAATCTGCCATAGTCTTAATTAATATATATCTGTCAAATCATACGCATAATGTCATATTTTTAGTCAAGGGCACACGCTACACGGTCTTTTGATTATCCTTATATAGGATGATCTAAATCTTTCTTCCTTGAATCACATATAACCAAGGGTTTAGTATCTTATATACAAGTACTATCTATATCATACATAAACAATCTAATCTATATTGGTATTTCTTTTCCTTTATTTTTTTTTATCATACAAGATCTCATCTTGTTTGATCATCCTTCTCTTACTTACTATTTTTATTAGAGTTAGATAATTTACTAACCTTTTATGCTCTTATTATTATTATTATTCAACTAGTTAATATTTTACAGGTTGAAGATAACTTATTTTAGCCTAAGTCTAGACTGCTCCTCTTATTTCCAATTGGCTAAGGCTTACTAGCTGAATGGGTGAACACAAAGTGATTACTTCAATCCTCATGTAAGGAGGCGTTTAGACCACACAAACGTCAATGGAAGGTAGGGGAAGAGTGAGGCTCAACTAGAAAATCCCCTTAACCACTATTTTTAACATTCACTAGAGTGACCTTAGCTCAACCTTTTACAAGGTTCCTATGAGCATGTTAACCCTAAGTACTCTTTCTAATTGATTTTAATTAAGTTCATGAACATTTAAAATGTCATTCATGGGATTTATTATTCTCCTAGTTTGGGCCAAGGATTTGATAATCCTTATATTGTCCTACTAACTATAACCCTTATTAATTAAGTCTAAGGCAAATAATTCACTCTTATTTCTGTCACAAAACTCTACTTTCTCATTAGATTCCATTTTTTGGTGTTTTATGCTCTTTATCTCATAACTACTCTGATAATTAAATATACTAATAAAATTTAACCATAAATAAATTATAACTTTAAAGCATAAAACTACATAATTGAACAACCTAATGATAATGGTATAAGGTACTTAAGATTATACTTGCATGATTTCTAACTAATGTACTTTAGCTAATAAACACAAAGTAAACTATTATAGACCTAAGGTATCATCTCATACTATAGTGTAATCTAACATGAAATCCTATCATGGTCCTAAGTTACAATTTATCATTCATGAATAATTTTTTGGACATTTGAAATGAAATTATACTAAAATAATCTATCATGGATCCTATATTCATGAAATAAATCAAATGAAATCAATGCATAACTCAACCTAATCCATTTATCATTATTAAAGCTTTTACTTATGATCCAACCATTAGATCTTAGGTCTTTTCCTTTTAATCAAGGATTTTAATTAATTTTAGAGCTTTTACGCCATTAAGGTTCAAGATCAAATTCCTTTGCTTTTGGTCATATTCAATCCATGATTTCAATGGATTCCATCATAATATATTCATTCAATCCATCCCAAGGATCTAATCATACTTGATCTCATTGATCAAGTGGGTCCCTTTGTATTTTTAGAGTTTTTCTACCATAAAGGGTAGATCCTTCAATTTGTCTTAGATCTGTGCAAATAAATCATGGATAGCACTTGACTTCAACATTATATCATTAGTAAATCAGATCCCCATGATCTAATCATCTTAGATCTTGAAGTCGAGGGGCATTTTGATAATTATAAAATTTAAATAAGGGATTCAAAATGCTAAGAGTCATTTTGATAATGACACCCTCCCTCGACTTCTTGTATGCACTGACAAAGATGTTAGGAGGGGGCACTGCCCACCTCTGATCACCGTTTGCAACGTAAAAAAAAATGTAATTACCCAAATTTTAAAGTGCAATTTGGAAGATTGGAATAAACAAAAGGATGAATGTTTTACAAATTTTGAATTTTGAATTTGTTGAAAATATGCACATTGTTAGATTCTATTCACAAAATGGAATCCAATGACACAGAGCAAAAAAACGGAGTTCAGATGAAAAAGTAATGAGTATTTGAAGTTGAAGTTGAAGGGCATTTTGGTAATTAAATGATTAAAAAGGGATTCAAAACATAGGGGCCATTTTGATAACGACACCCTTCCTCTATCTCCATGTCTATGTTGACAAAGGCATTGGGAGGTCATGCCACTCACCTCCGGTCACCATTTACAACATCGAGAAATAATGTAACTACACAAAATTTAAAGTCCTATTTGAAAGATTGGATTGAAAAGGAGGATGAATGTTTTATAAATTTTTAATTTTATTAGTTATAATTTTTTGAAAATATTCCTATAATTAGATTTTTTTTCAAAAAATGGAATCCAATGACTTTGGATGAAAAAGTTATGAACGTTTGAAGTTGAAGGGCATTTTGGTAATTAAAAGATATAAAAAAAAAGGATTCAAAATGCAGGGGATGTTTTGTTAATGACACCCTCCCTTCGTGTCAGTGTCTGTGCTGAGAAAGATGGTAGGCAGTCGGCCACCTACCTCTAGTCACTGCTTGCGGCATCGGGAAGTAATGTAGCAACCTAAAGTTTAAAGTCCTATTTGGAAGATTGGATTGAATAGGAGGATAAATGTTTCATAATATTTGAATTTTAGAAGTTAGAATTTGTTGAAAATATTCTCATAATTAGATTCTATTCAAAAAATAGAATTCAACAACACAAAGAACCCAAAAAATGGAGTTCATATGAAAACATAATGAGCAATTAAAGTTGAAGGACATTTCGATAATTAAATGATTAAAACGGGATTAAAAAATGTGATGCAGTTTTGATCACGACACCTCCCTCTATCTCCTTGGCTGCATTAAGAAAGGCATTGAGTGATCATGCCACCCACCTTCGGTCACCATTTGTGACGCTGGGAAATAAAGTAACTACTCAAATTTTAAAGTCCTATTTGGAAGATTGTATTGAATAGGAGGATGAATATATTATAAATTGAGAATTGAGAATTTGTTGAAAATATTCTCATAGTTAGATTTTATTAGAAAAAAGGAATCCAACAACATAAAGAATATTGAAAACAAAGTTCAGATGAAAAAGTTATGAGCGTTTGAAGTTGAAGCGCATTTTAGTAATTAAAAGATTAAAAAAAAAAAAAAAGGATTCAAAATGCAAGGGGCCGTTTTGTGAATGGCATACTCCCACCATCTTCGCATCTACATCGAGAAAGATAGTAGGCTGTCACGCTGCCCACCTCTGGTCACTGTTTGTGGCTTCGGGAAATAATGTACCTACCTGAATTTTTAAAGTCCTATTTGTAAGATTGAATTGAACAAAAGTATGAATGTCTTATAAATTTTTAGTTGAGAATTATTGAAAATATTCTAAAAGAGATTCCATTCAAAAAATAGAATCTAATGATACAATAAATACTAAAAATAGAGTTCGAATGAAAAAGTTATGAGCATTTGAAGTTGGAGGATATTTTGGTATAGATCTAGAAGATCAAAGATGACCAGACTTCATGAAATGAACCATTCAATGATTTAGCATATCAATATACTTAGATCAACCCTAAATTAAGGACATTAACCCTTGAATCATAGATCTAACCTTTCAAATTAAATATGATCCTAATCTAAGAATCACAACAAGCGATCTGAGAGATCTAACCGTTCATTTGTTAGATCTTGATGACATAAATGTTATTGAGGATAGTCTAACCATTAAATATTGGAAGCTTAAGTAAGATCTTGTTTGAGAATGTTCTAATCAATGATCTATAGCCAAAAGGGATGGGTCTAACCATTGAATTGTAATGGATCTTAATTTAAAAGAATTGATACCCTAATTATCTTTTAAGGAGGTGTGATCTATAAATGGATTAGTGTTCGGTTAGACCTATTAAAACATTGATGATTGATCAATGAACTAATAAGATAGATCCAATCGTACATTGGTTATGATCTCTAAGTTCTAAATGTCAATCCAAGGGTGAAAGCCTATTAATATAACCTCTTATTGTTGATTTGTGGTATGAAATGATAGATCTATACATAGATCAATCCTAATCTAAGAGGAGTGAACCATGGATGACACAATGGACATTGATATATGGGATCAGAGCCTAGATCGATAATCTAGGGCATTGAACTGTGAATCTAATTAATGATCAATAGAGAATAGGAAATAATAGTTAGATTCTTAGCCTTGCATTATACCTAGGATTTTACAAAGACTCAAAAGGCTATCTAAGATTTGAATTAAAGAAAAATGTGAACTAAGTAACATCCTTGAGGTAGGCAGTTTGACGTTGCTAAGTTTTCAACTGAATTCCAAAACATAAACATGCTGCTAAGTTTTCAACTAAATTCCAAATCATTAACGATTTGCTTGAAATTATTCCATGTTTAGTATGATTTTGAAGTGATATTGTGATATGGTATTCTTAATTTGAGTATGCAAATTATTCTCATAATTCATGATGTTGATTGAAAATGCTACTGCTTATATCTTCCATAGACAGTTTTATATATGTATTACTTGCATGTTATTTAAACAAATTTCATAAATAGCATGATCTATGATGATTGGGATTTGGAATATATGACAATATAGTTTTATATATGCATTATTGCATGTTTAGAACCAAGTTGTATAACTTGCATGATTTATAAAATGTTAAAAATTGGAGGACATATTTGTTTTTTAGGTCTGTGAGCCTGGTGGGCACTATGTTAAGAGGTTATTTGTGTACGACGTTGGCCTCTTGACCTCTAACTACTAAAGGTGGTAGGTATCATTGCCCAAAGTGGCACTTGTCCCTTTCTTAACTATTACGGTACTGGGACTATCACTGGAGGTGTTCACGACAACCTTTTTGAGACATATCCATAGTTGACCATGGAGGCTGTGGTGGCTGGTCTCTAGATATTGGAGACACACAATTTCAGATAGGTCTAGTTGTGAGCATAGTGGACCCTATGATTTCTATTGTAGTATTACTGTACATGGTGCATTGAGATGGTCATAGACGAGTACTCATGACCAGTTGGCTTACATGTTTGCCGAGATACCCACGTATATAAAAAATGTTGTAGGTTTGGGATATGTAGCATTGGGTTTTATCGAATACTACTTTAATTGCATGATTTTATTACCTAAACAACCCTTCTTAAATTTATACATATTGCATGCCATGTTTTCAAATTAGTAGTATTAGATCACCTACTGATTATGTTAAATACTCAACCAAATACATTATTTTTATAGATTAACTCTAGCAGGATTCAAAGAAGCTTCAGGAAATGTTAGCATTACAATCAAGTGAGTGAAGATAAAGACAAGTATGAATGTAAGTATATAACTTATTATAGTTGAACTATGAGCTGTGACTAGCTAGTTCTACGATGCATATATGTTCATCTTAGTTTTAAAAATTATTTTGTTCTTTTGGAAGTAAATGACAGTGGGGGTTTTCAAAATGAATTTAAAATAATAATAATAATTTTTTTTGTATTACATTGTTTTCATAAAATGTTTTCAAATAGGATCAATCATGTATTAGTAATTAGTTATCATTTAAAAAATCATATGAAAACCCTGCTCATCACAGTTGGTATCATAACCCAATTTTATCCTTTCAAAGCCAGTCTTGCATGTCCAAAAGTCATATACGCCATAATAGTTAAGAACAAGTTTATTGAACATATTTTAAATAATAAAAAATTTAATCAATTTAAATGAGATTTGGTGGCAATCCTACCCTTGATCAGTTAAATCCAAGTATGCGATGGTGGTTGATGTGTATGACTATGATCTGATTGTCTTTGATTTGATTGATCTAGGCCATACATTATTGTCTAAAGTGCTCATATCCTCAATTTCTTTGAGGAATATGGTTCATGTTGTTGAGACAATTCCAACGAATGTCTTAGATAAAAAATCAAGTCTATATTAGTTTTTGGATTTGCATGTTAAGGGCTTAGGTCAATTTTAATGGTTCAAATATGAAAAATTTGATTTCTATCAAATTTGGTAGGTGAGTCATGGTTTGTAATATGATTAGATCGATAAATAGATCACGAGTCTTTTAAATGAATTAGACTATATCCCGGATGGACATGCATCATTTGTCACTTTGCAAATGCCACACACGTGTGTGAGTGTGGTAGCAAGCTAGATGTGTGCGTCTTTAGGGTGGTTTTGTCTTAGACTCAAAAATTTAGTGGATCTCAAATTGCAGTGATCGGTTACTATCGTTGCATTGTGTCTCTATTCGTGCTAGATCTCTCTTGATATTATTCAGATTACTAAATGACTAGAGAGGCTTTGCTCCCCTCATCATGATGAAGAAGATGACTAGTTTAGATAATCAATATGGTTGTCTTTTTCTCCGATGAACTCACAATACCCTCCATTGATTTTCTAGCAAGAAGTTGCTTGATCAACATTAAACTTTTGGATTTTGTTGGTTTTATGTGGGAAGTGATATGAATGGCTCAGATCATTGATTTGAGTCATTCTTCTCTCTATCTAACTTTGTCCCTGGTGAAGGTCACCTTCACACACGATGACCGTCACACTACTGTTAATGGAAACTTCTTTGCCTTTTCTTCTAGTGGCCCAGATCTCCTCCTTCTCTTCTTCTTCTTCTCCATTTTCCTGTTTCTTTTCCTCTTTATTCTCTTCTCTTCTCTCAGTTTGCATTGGGTTATTTATTAGTTAACTAAAGCACCAGGACAGTGCAGCAATGACCGAAAAGGGGAAAGGGATGGCTGGCGTAGGGATCAGAGGGTTTTGGTCATATTGTGCAGTCCATGACTTGATGCAATCTTAGTCTGTGTGGTTGTTTACAGTGAAAAATGAAATTGCAAGAGAAATATAAAAATATATTTTTTTATAATTATTTATGAGTTTTTATTAACTTATAATTAAAAAATTTTAATTGTTATATTTATTATAATTGGATCTAAAAACTATTATTTTTTAATTAAGGGATTTAATTCACACTTTTTTTTTTCTTATTATAGAATCTAAAATGTGGAATTCATTAGGTAGGTACCAATTAAAGTGATTTTACCCTTTTACCATTTATTAAAATTTAAAATTAAATACCTTAATTAAAATAATTACAAATTATTCATCCAAACTCTAATCTCAATATTCTTTGAGTCTTTTGGAAGCTTATTTAGTGTGCATTACAAATATTGATATTTTGAGGGTTGATTCTATGTGTCCATGAGTTTATTCCTACAAGACTCAATTCTTAAAATTTTGATTCTACATTTCATTTAACTTCCCACTAATAATTACATAAAATGAAGTCTAAAAATTTGGGGTATTACATAGCCACCCAAGATGATAACCTTGACGGAGGGAACCAGTTGGTGTGAGTTGTGTATCAGTTGGAGATTGTTCATGTGAGATGGAACTTCTTTCTAAGGAATGGTGCTAGTATCTAGTGGAATATATATGATCTCCATGTTATTGCTTTCCTTTAGGGAGGCTGCTTAATTTGCTATCAGATAAGTGGAACATCCCAAGATAGCAACCTTGAGGGAAAGGATTGCTTCATAGACTAGGATCATAGTGGAGCCGCATACGTAAACCTTGAGGGAAAGGGCTGCCTATTGGGCGATAACTAAGGTAGAACTGCCCAAGATGGTAAATTCTAAGGGAAAGGGCTGCTGGACTATACCTACAGTGGAGCTGCCCAAGATGGTAACCTCGAAGGAAAAGACTACTTGGTTTGTAGTATGATGATGTATAGCCACTTGGATGCTAATGTTGCATGAAAGATCTTATATTAGTGTCGCACGTACATATTACACGCAATATCCCTAGATTTAGCAATTTGAACCCTGAATTTATTTTAAGTAACAATAATTAAAGGTTATTTTGTATTTTGCAAGATTAGATTACAAGTGAGGAAAATGTTATATTTGGCAACCTAAAAGAGAGTTAAATCACTGTTCAAGCATAGTCATGGAGCCACATCTCATCAACCAAGATTAGAGGAGTTCAAAATACAACGGGGGTGTCCTTATCAAATTCAACACTGTTACAAACTCCATGCATGCGACAAACCTTATCTACTCAAAAGAAGGTATCTTTATTATAAGTAAGGGTGGCTAAATTCTCTTGCATGTATGTGTACAAAAACATCACCTTGGAGAGCTTCTGGAAGAAGCCAAAATGCTATACAACAAACACACATGTACATGCATTAATTTGAAGTGAAACACTCAAAGATAAAGGCTCACATGAAGATGAGTTTCTCTCATATACTCCTCTTAACTAAACAAGGGACCTACTATGGGTGTCCACAATTTTCCAGGAGAAGGACGTGTTACTCTCTCATGCCTAAAATACATGAGAAATTCAAGGAAAAAATTAAGGAAAAAAAAAAAAAGGTGTAGTGAAGGGAAGAATTTACGTGAAATCTATAACTCTCCTTCATCCAATCTTTTAAAGCAACGTGAGCAAAGATCTACTCTACATTAGGGCTATCCTAGGAGGTATCCAATAAGAAGTAATCTATAAGAGAGAATTAAGGGAGTGCCAAGGTTGACTAATGAGAATGAAGTATGCAAGAAGACCATAACTTAAGGTGATTGGATGAGAGCTTTTTAGTGGACTGCCCGCCATTTTTCAAGGAAGTAACATGTTAAATCATAGGGGGTAAAAACATGTCTTTAAGGAGAATTATAGGTGTGTTGGATCAAAGAATGGAATGTGATTGGATGGAGGAAAAAAGAGGTGGGCTAAGAAGAGAATCAACGAAGAAAAAGAGTTTTGGAAAGAGAACTTCAACAAGATCCTAGCCATCTATCCTAGATCAAGCATGATCCAACGGATGGGAAACGAATAAAAAAAATGACATATAAAACCCTAGCCACCATCCCACTTGCTAATCTTCTAAGGCATACATGATGGAAACTCTTATTCATGTAAGGATTTGATGTGAAAAGCATTAAAAGGAAGAACCATGTGATAGGTTACTAAATGTGGTCCAACGTGTTTTGAAGAGAAGATAATAGAGGAAGCTTCCTCGCATGGGATATGCATGCTCTAGAGTGAGGAGAAACAAGAAGGGAGGAAGTTTCTAAAAAGGAAACTTTGACATCCTTAATGCTTTCGACATGAAAATGAAAGGAAGATGAGTGGAAACTTCCTAATGTTGGAGATGTCACATGAAGAAGAAATCTGAGCCATTCACTTTAGGCTTTTGGAAGTTGGAGATGAGAAGAGAAAGAAGCTACATGAAAGATCTGATCCTAGACACTCAATCCCTTCTAGTTTTCAATGTAAAAGGAAGGTGAGATGAAGTTTTCAAGGGAATGAGGGGGGGAGAGAGCTGATTTGTGGGGACTTCATGTGAAGATAAAAGAAGGGGAGTTCAATGCATTAGAGAAATTTCGTACCTTGAGAGCTCTAATGTAAACATCCAAGGAAGTAAGGAAGGAAAGTGAAGATCTCTTCCCCAAGCTTCCACATTCACATCCTAAGGGAAGCATCCAAGGAGCACATAGCTCATTATCATCCTTCCCTCTCATCCCCTCAATCTTTCTCATCATTCATCATTTCATCACCCTCTCTCCATCACATTTCAATGCAACATCCCCATATCTCTATTATCTCAATGCCTCTAATCCACTTTCTTTTCACATCTCTCTCACTCTCACTCTCATTCACTATCCCATATCCTTCATCCCTCTTTCCCATATCCAAATGCAAAACCCTCCCTTTCCCTATCTCTCTGGTATCCTAGCTCTCTTCCATCTCCCTCTTGATTTCCAATGCATACACATAAGTCTAGGAGTATTTGATAGGTATACAATTATTACATAGAACACCTCTATATTTACTAGGTTTTAGCCCTTGTTTTATGATAAGGATCACTAATTAGGGTTATTTTCACATTTTGCGTGATTAAGGTACAATTGTAAAAAAGGTGCATTTCAAACCTAAAAGATGGATAATCCAAAGTTTGAACATCAACATGGCCTCACCTACCAAATTTAATGAAGTTCAAAAGTTCAAAATGTCTAAGAAGTGTCATTATCATTTTAGTGCAATCAGAAGCCCTAAAAGCATCTCTATCCTTATACATGCAAAAGAATCTATCACTAATAAAAGAATGATGATAGAACTTTCACACATGCATGCATGCATCACCACCTTTAAGGAGCTTCTAAGGGAAGCATACTCAAGATGGGGCCCGCCAAAGACCTAAATCCCTCACTTTCTTTCTGTGCACATAAAAAATGGGACCACCTACATGTGTTGCACAAATTTTCCATGCGAAGATAGTGTGTCCCACTTAATTGCATGTGAACATGTATGGATTAGTATGATTGGTGGAGAAAAATAAGGAGGCGAGGAGACAGAAAAAAGGGAGAAATCTATGGTCAATTTTTATCTTAAAAATTCAAGAAAGCATAGTTGAGATCATTCCACATTTAAGACCATCCTAAAGAAACCAATGAGAAACCATTTGTGTTAGGACTGACCAATACAAAGCAGCTATGCAAGAGTGAGAAGATTGAAACATGATTGTTGGAGAAATTTTGGTGGGATGTCCACCAAAATTCGAGGAGAAAATGTGCACACTTGTAAAAATACATGTTTCTCTAGTGAGTTCTCATTGGGTGGAGATAAAAATGTGGTTTAAGGAAAAAATAAAGGAGGGGAATTAGTTTAGATAAGAAAATCTCAATGGACTCCTAGTTGTTTACCTTAGGGCATGCTGATTTGATGGGAGACTACAAGAAAATCTCAACCATCCATCCAGAGTTGAAACATGATCCAATGATAGGGAATTAAGAAGGGAAAACATGAAAATCCTAACTACCATACCGTCCCATCTCACCATCAAAGTCAAGCATCACCATTTGATCTCAGCATCCATTTTAGATTACACTTTAATGCACTTGAAAAGGAATGCTATATGATCTATTCAATGGAAGCTTCCTATATGTGATAAGGGGGAGAAAGGATAAGGGATAGAGGAGAGGGAATATAAGGATGAGGATGGAAGATTCCACCTTGCTTTCTCCCATCACATAAAACAACAAAAGAGGAAACTTACATTCCACATCAAGGACCATTCTTCACTCCCCACCTTGTAGTTCAATGCAAATCCAAGAGAAAGAAAGAGGAAGCAAGAGGAAATCTTCCATTCTCCCCTTTTGCTTACATGCAAACATCATTTGGGGAAGTAGGGGAAAGGAGAAGCAACACAAGCTAGAGTGGTGCAATGAAATCCAAGCAGGGTTCTTTATAAATTGGAGTTGTACCAGGAATTACTTTAATGGTAAACTCAATTTCTCCATGTGGGGGTACCTGAAAGCTCTTCTAGAAAGATGTCTGGAAATGCTTTGACTACATCAATGTCAATTATCTTGGGCCGTTCAACATCCAAAGCAACCACTATTGCTAGAAATGGCTGACACCCTTTAAACATGTGCTTGACATCCTTCACAACTGAAATAATGGATTTGTCTAAGTCATGTTGTTTCCCATATAATACTACTTCCTCACCAGGTATGCTAAATGTGATTTTCTTCTTCTTATTACAATCCATAACTACCTAGTATTTTGTGAACCAGTCCATACCCAGTATGATGTCAAAGTCCACCATGTTTAGTAAAATGAAGTCTACGTCCATTCTTTTTCTTAGTACTTTTACTGGTACATTATGAAATTATTCTTGTAGTCTAACTGTTTTACCCATCGAAGTTGTTACATCTAGACTGCTAGGGCCATCCTATAAGGTTCTTTAGAAATTGGAGTTGTACCTGGAATTACTTTAATGGTAAACTCAATTTCTCCATGTGGGGGTACCTGGAAGCTCTTTTTGGAAAGATGTTTGGAAATGCTCTGACTACATCAATTTCTACTATCTTGGGCTGCTTAACATCCAAAGCAACCACTGTTGCTAAAAATGGCTGACACTGTTTAGACATATGTTTGACAGCCTTCATAGCTGAAATAATGGATTTGTCTAAGTTATGTTGTTTCCCATATAATACTACTTCCTCACCAGGTATGCTAAATGTGATTTTCTTCTTATTACAATCCATAACTACCTAGTATTCTGCAAACCAATCCATACCCAATATGATGTCAAAGTCCACCATGTTTAGTAAAATGAGGTCTTCTACTAGTACATTATGAAAGTATTCTTGAAGTCTAATTGTTTTACCTATCGGAGTTGTTACAGCTAGATTGAATCTTAAGTTTTTCATTGGCAATTGTATACTAGATGCAAATATACAAGAAATAAAAGAAATGCATAGATCTAAAATCAAATAGTACTTTGGCATGGTTGTCGGATACAAATATGCAAGATATAAAAGAATGCGTAGATCCAGAATCAAACAACACTTTGGCATTGTTGTCCGATACAAGTAATGTACCTTCAATCACTACATTAGACAGTCCAGCATAACCATCAGTCATAACGAATACCCTTCCTTGGTGATGAGGAAAATTGTTTGGTTTCGCCTCCTTAACAGTTAATGGTTTGTTGCAATTTGCAGATATATGCCTGAATTCTCCACAATTAAAACATCTGATCGAAGGTCGTTGTTGTATTAAGTTGGGACACATAATTCTAAGATGGAATCTTCTACATTTAGGACAAGTCCTTTTTATATGATTCCCTTGATTTTTGGGGGCTTTGAAATTGTTGAAGGGTCTCTTGCCCTTCTGAAAAGGCCTTTGGTTGTAGTTTTCATGTCCTCCAAACTTAATGGGTTGAGTCTTCTTTAACTCTTCTTCAAACCTAGAAGCCATCTCTACACAGTTGGCCAGAGTGGTGGGTTTAGTACCCATCACTTTCACCTTCAACGTTGGTTGTAATCCTTCCATAAATCTGTCCATAGTGCGCCTTTCTGTGTCACACATATGTGTAGCAAATCTCTTTAATTGGGTGAACTTGTTATCATAATCCACCACCGATAGGTTCCCTTGTTTATGTTCTAAGAATTCTTTCTCCTTCCTTGTATATTTTACATGGATAAGAAAATACTTATTATTAAAAACTTCTTTGAATTCTTCCCAAGTAGTCCCATCAGAATTTGAGAAGAAGGTGTTGTTGGCTGATCTCCACCAGAAAGCAGCCTCTTGTTTTAATATGTGGTGAATTTAACCTTCAATTCTGAAGGGGTACATAGTACACCAAATGTTCTTTCTACTTCATACATCCATTCCTCTGCCTTTTCGGCTTCACCCTTGGCATTATATCCAATTACCATCCTCTGAAATCTCTGCATCATTTTGTCAATATTTTCTGGTGTGAATGGAGAATTTCCAACTTCCCCACTTGGTACAAGGGAAGACTGACCTTGTACTAGTGTGGGGGTTTTTAGTGTTGGTGTATTAGGTCTAACATCAGGCTAAGCTTGTGCCTAAATACTAGGTATCTCAATTGGAGGCGATGAACTTTGGGGCAATTGAATGTGAGGAAGAAGGTTCCTCAATACTCTTGTTACCATCTTCCTTATATTGCTCATTGATAATCCTCCCATATTGTTTTCTGGAGCACCTTAAGCCGTTTGCCTTGTGACTCTCTTGGGTGGCATCTGCTCATAAGCTAAAATTTCTATAAGTATTTCTTATACTATTTCTATCTTAATCTAAATTTGGATTATCAACTCTCCCTTGGACATATTGGGATTGTACTGTGACTAGATGAATGGCTCTGATACCAACTATGATGACTTGGGCTTTTATAACAAATTTTGTAAAGATAGGGCCCTTAGTAGTAAAACGTTTTCGCAAAACAAAGCAATGAAAATTATTTTCTTTAGAATTTGTTTTATAAAACCCAAGTCACCACTTCATACATAACAAAAGTAGAGTTTTGTACAAGATAAAATTTCATTGAAGGAATATACATTTATTAAACATCACGATCCATCTAGTGGTTCACAGTACACATCCTATTGCATCCTGAGAATACTTGTCCAAATATACAATCCAAATTATAAAGCTCTAAATACAATACAAGCTCTCAATACAATGTTTCAAGGGATATACCCTGATTACTTATTCTTCAATAGTTCTTCAAGTACTGAGCTCCTAAGTCTCCTTCTTTGTATCTGAGATATTGTAAACATTCAAACATTTACAATATCTCAGCAAGCTATGCCTGGTAGTGGATAAAAATGTCAATTATTGACATTATAATCTCAATATCCCATGATTCATTCTACCATAAACACATTCACAGACCACTATCATTTATATGGACATATCATTTCTTTGTCATTTGTGTTCATTGTTATACATACATATTGTATACGAACAAATCCATTAAATTTGTGAAAATAGTCAATAATCATTTCCATACTAAGTTGATTAACTTCTTTCATTATAGGAGATTTGTATCTAAGCCAGTTACTATACTGGGATTTCCCTTCTTAGAAAAATACTAATAATATGCAATTACCTGGCATTTCATCATGTCATCCCTTAAGGCATTTCACTATGACAATTTCATATGCACCATAATGCAAAATAATCAAGGACTACTATGCTTACAATCTGATCCGTACAACGTGCCCAGATAACTACTCCATAATCCACTTATACCATTATCAGTGAAAATTGCAATATCCATGTCCGTATGGGGGGACCATGGCTGTCACAATGGTGGCCTTTCCACAATTGCCCCACCCAACTTTTAACCTTTCTTAGGCTTGGTATTCAATATCATTAGGTTTTGGAGAGTGGGTGGCCAAACCCTCATAACACTCCTAGCATAACATCCATAGGCCTATGCCTGTTTAAAACAAAATCACAAGCCTCTATGCTTGTATGTAAAATAATACTTATACATATCAGACTATCTGTCTATTTATCTAGGGCTATAATATTTTCTATTCCCCAATCCACTTAGGGTTGTTCTCAATTCTTGACTTAACCATTTTATACTTATTTTCCCCGTCATTTGGTTCGATCATATTTAATTTTGAGGTATTTACCACAATATATTAATATTGTACATGTCAATACTTCAAAACATAAGATCATGTATTAAACATGTATCTAAAGACATTCTTAAAATCCACCTACCTCAATAAGGTATTCTTACTCGAAATCTACCATAGTCTTGATCAACATATATTTGTCAAATCATACGTATAATGTCATCTTTTTAGTCAAGGGCACATGCTACAGGGTCTTTTGATTATCCTTATGTAAGATGATCTAAATCTTTCTTCCTTGAATCACATATAACCAAGGGTTCAGTATCTTCTATACAAGTACTATCCATATTATACATAAACAATCTAATCTATATTGGTATTTCTTTTCCTTTATTGTTTTTTATCATGCAAGATCTCATCTTCTTTGATCATCCTTATCTTACTTAGTATTTTTATTATACTCTTATTATTATTATTCAACTAGTTAATGTTTTACTGGTTGAAGATAACTTATTTCAGCCTAAGTCTATACTGCTCCTCTTATTTCCAATTGACCAAGGCTTATTAACTGACTGCGTGAACATAAAGTGATTACTTCAATCCTCATGTAAGGAGGCGTTTAGACTACACAAACGTCAATGGAAGGTAGGGGAAGAGCGAGGCTCTATTAGAAAAACCCCTTAAACCACTATGTTCAACTTTCACTAGAGTGACCTTAGCTCAACCTTTCATAAGGTTCCTATGAGCATGCTTACCCTAAGTACTCTTTCTAATTGATTTTAATTAAGTTCATGAACATTTAAAATTTCATTCATGGGGTTTATTATTCTCCTAGTTTGGGCCAAGGATATGATCATCCTTATATTGTCCTACTAACTATAGCCCTTACTAATTAAGTCCAAGTCAAATAATTCACTCTTATTTGTGTCATGAAACTCTACTTGCTCATTAGATTACTTTTTTGGTGTTTTATGCTCTTTATCTCATAACTACTTTAACAATTAAATCTACTAATAAAATTTAACCATAAATGAATTATAACTTTAAAGCATAAAACTACATAATTGAACAACCTAATGAGAATGGTACAAGGTACTTAAGATTACACTAACATGATTTCTAACTATTGTACTTTCTCTAATAAACACAAAGTAAACTATCATGGACCTAAGGTATCATCTCATACCATAGTCTAATCTAACATGAAATCCTAGCATGGTCCTAAGTTTCAATTTATCATTCATGAATAATTTTATGGACATTTGAAATGAAGTTATACTAAAATAATCTATCATGGATCCTATATTCATGAAATAAAGCAAATGAAATCAATGCATAACTCAAGCTAACCCATTTCTCATTATTAAAGCTTTTACTTATGATCCAACCATTAGATCTTAGGTCTTTTCCTTTTAATCAAGGGTTTTAATTAATTTTAGGGCTTTTACGCCATTGAGGTCCAAGATCATATTGTTTGCTTTTGGTCATATTCAATCCATGATTTCAATGGATTCCATCATAATATCATTCATTCAATCCATCCCAAGGATCTAATCATACTTGATCTCATTGATCAAGTAGGTCCCTTTGTATTTTTAGAGTTTTTCTACCGTAAAGGGTAGATCCTTCAATTTATCTTAGATATGTGCAAATAAATCATGGATAGCACTTGATTTCAACATTATATTATTAGTAAATTAGATCCCCAAGATCTGATCATCTCAAATCATGAAAATTAGAAGCTTAATTCTTAAAAATAGAAAGTTTCATGAAGAATTTTCTAAATTTTATTATTTTAGAAGAAAATAGAAGTTATAAGCTTTCATAGCTTCTTTTCGATCTCAATTTGGAGTTTGGATGACTCCACAATTGAATTGTGAAGTTCACAGTCGTTTTAATGGTTCAGATTTGATCTAGTCGTTAGAATAGGACAAAACAGGTAGAACTGGCAGAACTAGTCATACGACCTTGTTTTACTGATGACCATTGGTGGAAATGGGGTGGTGACCTATAAATGGTGAGACGATCCAGATTGAACCGTCAAATCACCATCTCCCTTTCCTCCACAAATTGGACCATCAAATCTCCATGAAATTGCTGGTTGTTATTTCATACCTAAGGGTTTTGGACCCTTATGAATCTATTGGATTGCTCAGGCTTTTTCATTTGAGCCCTCCATGATGCAAATATGGAGGGTTTCTCACTTGAACTTGATTTTCCCAAAAATTAATAGAAAATCTAATTTAGTTAAATTAAAAATATCAAATATGACATAAAATGAGTATGGAATGATATCCACCTACCTGTTTTGCTTAGAAATGAAGAATTGATACAAAAATAAATAAATCCTCATCGTATGTCATTACTCACCAAATAAATCTTGATTTGTCTTTTTCTGTTGATTGAACCATTGGATCTTGAAAATACTTTGGGGTTTTGTAGATCAGAGAATTCAAAATAATATGGATGGTGAGATTTTTGAAATTTTATCTAGAACAAAGTGGCTAATTGAATTTAGGGTTCTTGTACTATTCTAAAAAGAGGAGAGTGAAACAGGGGAAAAGAGAGAGATTGGGGGAGGAGTTTTGTGGTGAGGTTTTGTAGGAAATTTTGTGGTGAAGTTTTCAAATTTTTTTGTAGAATTTTTAGAGGTATTTATAGGCAGTTTTTGTAATTTTTTATTATTAATTTTTTATTTTAATCTAAATTCCACTCAAAATATTAAAATGGGGAGTGGAAATTCCACTACCTCCACTAGAGGCTGAGTGTTGGATGATCCTTGACTTGCATCATTACTAATCTCAGTCCTTACCTAACTTTTGTGGGTCCTACTAAAGAATGAAATGACAGTTTTGCCCTTTTATTTTCAAAAATGGAGAAAAAGGCACTATTTGTCCAAACTTGGAATTTAGTGTACTTAGAGTCATTTCAATAGTTTTCTAAGTACATTCCAAATATTTATGTTTAAATTCTTGGTTATGAGTGAAATTATCATTTTACCCTTTTATTTACAAAATTAGGGAATTTTCATTTTAACTTAGAATTAAACGTACTTAATGTCATTTCTATCAGTTTTTTGAGTTCATTCAAAATATTAACATTTTAAATCATGATTTAATCTCTTTAAAAATAAAATTTTCAATAACCTAATATTCCAGCCCAAAATTTCTGAAAATTCAAACTTTATTAATTTTCCTCAATAATTCACAAAAATCTGAGGTTATTACAAGTTAAAGGGATCATGAGATTTGGAAACCAAGGAATACTTAGTCCTATGTTGATTGGTATATTTGAAATATTAGAAATTATTGGTCTAGTAGCTTACAAATTAGCTTTACCACCTTAACTCTTTGAAGTACATAGTGTATTTCATGTATTAATATTACGGAAATACCTACAAGATGATGCATATATACTTCAAAGTGTGCGAAAGGAATTGAAGCTAGACCTAACCTTTGAAGTAATGACAATGCATATTTTGGACCACAAAGAACAAAAGTTAAAAAGGGCAGCCTCAGTGCACAAAGCTCTTGCCTATGCGAGGTCCAAGGAAGGGGCGGGTCACAATGGCCTAAAGTAGGCAGGCTTACCTTGCATTTTTGCAAGAGGCTGATTCCATGCCTTGAACACATGACCTCAAGGTCACAAAAAATAGAAGTTAAGAACCAAAATAATTTTCTTAGTCAAGGTGTGGCAACATCACTCTGTTGAAGAGGCCACATGAGAAACAGAAGTAGAAATGAGGAAGTCACATCCTAATTTATTTGAATAAGTTGTAGTATTACAAATTTTGAGGAAAAAATTATTGTAAGGGGGAAGATTGTAATAACCCCAATTTTTGTAAATTGATTTGAGAAAATCAATGAAAGTTTGAAATTTCAAAAGACTCGAGCAAGAATATTAAGTTAAAAGCAAATATATTTTTATAGAGATTAAATCATAAGAGGAAATATAGAAATTAAGAATGTACATAAAAATTGAATCAAATGACACTAATTTCTTTAAATTTTGAGTTAAAATAAAAATTCTCAATTTTCTACATAAAAGGGTAAAACAGTCATTTTCACCCATAACCAAGATTTAAAATTTGAATATTTGGATTGTACTTAAAAAACTATAAGGTCTCAAAAAATCAATTCCGGCTTCATTGAGTACACTAAAATTGGAGTTTGGATAAATAATATCCATTTTTCTCCATTTTTATGAATAAAAGGGCAAAATGGTATTTACACATGACAGTGGGGCCCACAAAGTAGACCAATGTTATGGAAGCAACAATGATTGAGCAATTCACTATCAAATTTTAGTGGAGGAAAAGGTGGAGGTGGAAACTCCACCCATAAATAAAATAATAAAAAGAAAGAAGGAGATTTTATGAAAAAAATAATTAAAAAAAAATAAAAAATGCCTATAAATAGTTCTAAAAATTTGACAAAAATTTTCAAAACTTCATCATGAAATCCCCTAGACTCCCCTAGAAAATCAAAGCAAAACTCCTCCCCCATCTCCCCCAGTCTCTCTCTTTTTCCCTCTTTCTCTCTCTTCCAAGAAAATTTCATAAATCCCACCTTTTATATTGTTCTAAATTTCTTGATCGACAAAACCCCCAAAGTAATTTCAAAATCCAACGGGTCAATCAACAGAAAAATACAAATCAAGATTTATTTGCTGTATTATGGCATACAATGAGGATTTATTTATTTTGGCATCAATTCATCAATTCTGAGTAAATTAGGTAGGAGGATATCATCCAATATTCAGTTTATGTCATTTGTGATATTTTTAATTTCACTAGATTTAATTTTCTATTAATGTTTCAAAAAATCAAGTTCCACTGGAAAATCCTCCAGATCTGCATCATAGAGGGCTCAGATGAAAATTTTGAGCCATCTAATAGATTCAAAAGGGTTCAAAACCCTTAGATATGAAATAATAACGAATTTAATGGAGATATGATGGCCCAATTTGATGGAGAAAGGGGGGTTAATGATTTGACAGTTCTATCTGGATTGTCTCACCATTTACAGATAGGGCGGGATGATCAGTTCCACCTATTTTGTCTTGTTTAACTGCCAGATCAAATTTAGATCATTAAAACGACTATGAACTTCAAACTTGAATTTTGGAGTCATCTAAGCTCCAAATCATGAGTAGAAAGAAGCTATGAAAAGCTTATGATATCTACTTTCATATGAAATAATAAAATTTAGAAAATATTACAAGAAACTTTCTGTTTAAAGAAAATAAGATTCTTAGTTCCATGGTCATGAAGATCTGAGATGATCAGACCTTAAGGATCTAATCTATTTATGTTATAATGATAAAGATATGTGAAATTGAGGGTTTAATATGATAGATCTATGATAATTTAAGAAATCTACCCTTTATGGTAGAAGTAACCTAAAATTTGTAAAGGAACTTTCTTGTTCAGTAAGATCAAGCATGATCAAACCCTATGGATGGGTTGGATAGAGTTAATAATGATGAAATTTAGTAAGATCATTGATCAGTTATGACAAAAACATGTGAAGATGATCTTTGAACCTATAATGAAGTATAAACCCTAAATCTAAGGAAAGGACTTAAGATCCAATGGTTGAATCATATTAAAAGCCTCTAATAATGTAAATTGATTAGTATGCTTTTATTTAATTATTATATTCATTTTAATTTAATTTATGGTATGATTATTGGATCCATGCTAAGTTATTTCTTCATTTTAATGTAAATGATCTACATGTTATTATATAGTTAGATTTAATCATCTTAGAGCAATGTTAGTATACATGATTTTCTGTAAATATCCTTAGGATAAGTAATATATGAATTAGGGCAATGCTAGTTTAATTTGACTATGGACTATAGTATGATTTCCATTTAAGATGGTAATAGAATTGTGATTTAAGATCATGTCAGTTTAATTTGATTTCATTAATTAGGGATCATGATAGTAGTTATATAGTATTGCTATCTTTAGATTATTGAATTTATATTAGTTTTATGCTTTGAAGTTTATGATTCATTATTGTCATATTTCTTAGTAGATTTAATTGATAATTAGTTATGATAAAGAGCATAAAACACAAAAAATGTAACCTAATGAAAAATTAGAGTTTCATGACATAAATAAGAAGGAATGACTTGACTTGGATATAATCAGTAAGGGCTATAGTTAATAAGACAATATAAGAAATGGTTTACCATTTTCTTGGCCCAAATTAGGAGAATAATACACATCCATGAATGACATTTTATATGACCATGGACATTAATAAAAATCACATAGAGATAAAATTAGGGTTTGCGAGCTCAGAGGAACCTTATGAAAGGTTGAGCTAAGGTCACTCCAGAGGACATAGAACATTGTAGTTAAGGGGATTATCTAATAGAGCCTCGCTCTTCCCTCACCTTCTAGTGATGTTTGAGCTAAGGATTTGATTATCCTTATATTGTCCTACTAACTATAGGCCGTACTAATTAAGTCCAAGTCAAATAATTCACTCTTATTTGTGTCATGAAACTCTACTTTCTCATTAGATTCCATTTTTGGGGTTTTATGTTCTTTATCTCATAACTACTTTAACAATTAAATCTACTAATAAAATTTAACCATAAAAGAATTATAACTTTAAAGCATAAAACTACATAATTTAACAACCTAATGATACTGGTACAAGGTACTTAAGATTATAGTAGCATGATTTACAACTAAAGTACTTTATCTAATAAACTTAGATTAAACTATTATGGACCCTACTTGCATCATCTCATACCATAGTCTAATCTAACATGAAATCCTAAAATGGTCCTAAGTTACAATTTATCATTTGTGAATAATTTTATGGATATTTGAAATGAAGTTATACTAAAATAATCTGTCATGGATCCTATATTCATGAAATAAATCAAATGAAATCAATGCATAACTCAAGCTAACCCATTTCTCATCATTAAAGCTTTTACTTATGATCTAACTATTAGAGCTTAGGTCTTTTCCTTTTAGTTAAGGGTTATAATTAATTTTAGGGCTTTTATTGCATTAAGGTCTAAGATCATATTCCTTTGCTTTTGGTCATATTAAATCCATGATTTCAATGGATTTCATCATAATATCATTCATTCAATCCATCTTAAGGATCTGATCATACTTGATCTCACTGATCAAGTGGGTCCCTTTGTATTTATACAGTTTTTCTACCATAAAGGGTAGATTCTTCAATTTATCTTAGATCTGTCCAAATAAATCATGAATATCACTTGATTTCAATAGTAAATCAGATCCCCAAGATCTAATCATCTTAGGTCTTAAAGATCATGAAAATTAGAAGCTTTATCCTTAAATACAAAAAGCTTCATGAAGAATTTTCTAAATTTTATGATTTTAGAACAAAGTAGAAGTTATAAGCTTTCCATAGCTTCTTTCCAATATCAATTTGGAGTTTAGATGACTCCACAATTGAAATGTGAAGTTCACAGTCGTTTTAACAGTCCAAATTTGATCTGGCCATTAAAATAGGACAAAATAGGCTGAACCGACAAACTCGGTCATCCCACCCTCTTTCACTGGTGACCATCGGTGGTAATGGGGTGGTGACCTATAAATAGTGAGACGATCCAGATCGAACTGTCAAATCACCATCTCCCTTTCTTCCATCAAATTGGGCCTTCAAATCTCCACGAAATTGGCAGTTATTTAAGACCTAGGGTTTTTGGACCCTTCTGAATCTATTAGATGGCTCAGATTTTTCATTTGAGCCCTCCATGATTCAGATATGGAGGGTTTTTCACTGGAACTTGATTTGTGTTTTCCCATTGATTGAACCGTTGGATCTTGAAAATACTTGGGGGCTTTTGTAGATCAAAGAATTCAAAATAATATAGATGGTGAGATTTTTGAAATTTTATCTAGAACAGAGTGGCTAATTAAATTTAGGGTGCTTGTACTATTCAAAAAAGAGGAGAGAGAATGAGGGGAAAAGAGAGAGATTGGGGAATATGGGGGAGGTGTTTTACTCTAATTTTTCAAGGGATCTAGGGAATTTTGTGGTGAAGTTTTGAATTTTTTTATAGAATTTTTAGAGGTATTTATAGGCACTTTTTGTAATTTTTTTTATTAATTTCTTATTTTAATCTAAATTCCACTCAAAATATTAAAATAGGGGGTGGAAATTCCACTACCTCTACTAGAGGCTGAGTATTGGCTGATGCTTGACTTGCATCATTATTGATCTCAGTCCTTACCCAACTTTTGTCGATCCCACTAAAAAGTGAAATAATTGTTTTGCCCTTTTATTTTCAAAACTGGAGAAAAATAGGCATTATTTGTCCGCACTCAGAATTTATTGTACATAGAGTCATTTCGATCAGTTTTCTGAGTACATTCCAAATATTAATGTTTTAGTTCTTGATTATGAGTAAAATTACCATTTTACCCTTTTATTTAGAAAATTAAAGATTTTTCATTTTAACTCAGAATTGAACGTACTTAATGTCAATTCGAATGGTTTTCTAAGTACATTCAAAATATTCAATTTTAAATCATGGTTTAATCTCTTTAAAATGATAATTTTCAATAACCTAATATTCTAGCCTATAATTTTTAAAAGTTCAAACTTTATTATTTTTCCTCAATAATTTACAAAAGTCTGGGGTTATTACAATCTTCTCCCCTTACAATAATTTCGTCCTCAAAATTTGTAATACTATAACCTAATGAAATAAACTAGGATGTGCCTTCCTCATTTCTACTTTTGTTTTTCATGTAGCTTCCTTAACAGAGTGATGTTGCCATAGGACTTTGACTAAAGGAATTGTTTTAGTCCTTAATTTTTGTTCCTTATAGTCCAAGATCCGTATCGCCTTTTCTTCAAAGGTTAGGTTTGGCTTCAATTCCTCTGGTATTCTTTGAAGTATATGAGTATCATATTGTAGGTACTTCCGTAACATCATCATCATCATCATCAAGACCTTATCCCAATTAGGGATCGGCCACATGAATCTTATTCCTCCATTCCACTCTTTAAATACCATGGATTTATTTAGTCCCAATGTTTTTAAATCTTTCCTCACCACTTCTATCCACGTTCTTTTGGGCCGTCCCCTTGCCCTTTTAGAACCTTCTACTTGTATTGCCTCACTCCTTCTAACTGGTGCCATTGTTGGTCTCCTTTGAACATGTCCAAACCATCTAAGTATAATCTCCCTCATCGTATTACCTATTGGTGCTACCCCTAAATTTCCTCTAATATTTTCATTTCTAATTCTATCCTTTCTTGTCTTACCACTCATCCATCTCAACATCCTCATTTCTGCGATGCTCATCCTATGAGTATGATGTTCCTTGGCTACCCAACACTCTGATCCATAGAGCATGGCCGGCCTTATAGCCATCCTATAGAATTTTTCCTTTAATTTGAGTGGTACCCGCCAATCACATAAAACACCTGATGCACATCTCCATTTGTTCCAACTGGCTTGGATTCTCTGGGTAACCTCCCTTTCAATCTCTTGACTCTCATGGATCAATGATCCTAAGTATCGAAAGTGGTCTTTCACAGGAACCTCTTGGTTATCAATCTTGACTAGCATTCTACTTCTACTCTCCTTGCTAAAACTACATTCCATATATTCTGTCTTAGTTCAACTAATTTTAAATCCTTCCAATTCTAATGCTTCTCTTCATAACTCTAGCTTTATGTTTACACCCTCCCTTGTCTCATCAAGTAGGACTATATCATCTACAAATAGCATGCACCAGGGAATCTCCTCATGCAGATGTTTTGTTAACTCATCCATAACTAATGTGAAAAGGTATGGACTCAATGCCAATCCTTGGTGCAATTTGACAGTGATAGGAAATTCACCAGTCACGCCATTAATTTGTTACCACTCCCTCATACATATCTTTAATTATGTCTATATACTCCTGAGAAACCCCTTTACCACCCAACACCCTCCATATTAACTCTCTAGGGACTCTATCATAAGCTTTCTCTAAGCCTATAAAGACCATATGGTGGTCTTTTCTCCTCTTCCTATATTTCTCTACTAATTGTCTTAGTAGGAAAATAGCTTTCATGGTAGACCTCCCAGGCATGAAACCAAACTAATTCTCCAATACACTTGTTTCAAAAAGTTTCATGGTGTGGCTCCTAAGCTTGATCCCTTGATAATTAGTGCAGCTCTGAATGTCTCCTTTATTCTTATAGATTGGTACAAGAGAGCTTTTCCTCCACTCATCAGGCATTTTCTTTGATTTTATAATCTTGTTAAACAACTTGGTCAACCAAACTACCCCAATATCTACCATATGCTTCCAAACCTCTATTGGTATACCATCAGCCCCCATGGCCTTTCCTGATTTCATCTTTCTCAGGGCTTCTTTTACTTCAGGTATTCTAATCCTACATTCATATCTATAATATCCAATGTTATTTATATTTATGGTATTTTCAATCCCTATATTCTCAGGGCCATTGTCATTTAACAATTTTTGAAAGTATATTTCCCACCTCTGTTTGATCTCATCATCTTTGACTAATACCCTTTGATTATCGTTTCTAATGCACCTAACATGCTTTAAGTCCTTACCCTTCTGTTCTCTTACTTTGGTAAGTTTAAACACATCTTTTTAACCTTCTCTTGTTCCTAGTCTATTATAGAGCTCATCATATGCTTTATGTTTAGCCTCACTTACTATTCTCTTAGCAACGTTTTTAGCATTCTTATATTGTTCATAGTTTTCATTATTTCTAATCTTTTGCCATGCTTTAAAACACATTCATTTTTCTTTAATAGTATTTTTCACTATTTCATTCCACCACCATGTTTCCTTTGTTAATAGCCTTTTACCTTAAGATACTCCTAAGACATTTTTGCCACTTTCTTAATGGACTCAGCCATATTAGTCCACATGGTATTTACTTGTTTCATAAGTCCAATTTCCTTCTACCATCAACTTATTTTTGAATGAGGTTATTTTCTCTCCTTTTAAGTTCCACCACTTAGTTTTTGGATGTGTATTAAGTTTAATTCTTTTACTCCATCTTTTGATATGAATATCCATAACCATTAACCTATGTTGTGAGGTTAAACTCTCACTGGGTATCACCTTACAATCCTTACATATAGATCATTCATTATTCCTAAGTAGAAAAAAGTCTATTTGGCTTTTATGAAGTCCACTTTTAAAGGTTATTAAGTGTTCATCCCTCTTCTTAAAGAGTGTATTTGCAATGGATAGGTTATATGACAAAGCAAAATTGAGGATATTCTCCCCCATCTCATTTCGTTCACCTATACCATACCCTCCGTGTATTCTATCATATCCTTCCCTATCTTTTCCTACATGGCCATTTAAGTCTGCTCCTATAATTATCCCCTCAATGTTGGGAATTTCTTGCATGACTCCCTCCATATCTTCCCAAAACTATCGCTTGATTATATCTTGTAACCTTACTCGTGGTGTATATGCACTTATAATATTTGTAATCTGCTCTCCTAGAATAATTTTTATTATTATAATTCTATCACTGATTCTTTTAACGTCCATAACTTTATCCTTGAATTCCTTATCCACTATTATTCCTATGCCATTTCTATTATTTTCCTTTCCTACGTACCATAATTTATATCCATCTATTTCTCTAGCTTTAGCCCCTTTCCACTTGGTTTCTTGGATATAGGCGATGTTAACTCTCCTACGTTTCATTGTGTCTACTAACTCCAAACTCTTACCTATCATTGTCCCTATATTCCATGTAGTGATGCAAATATTATGTTCTGGAGATACCCTATTTACTATCGCCTTTCTCGACCTCCATGGTATGAACCCATGTCCACTTTTTGCTGCATCTAGGTTTTGATGTAGCGCGTTGCTTCCGAGGGGACACTCTAGCAGCCTTTGTCCATTTTTTACTACACCCAGATCTGATGTAGTGCATCACTTCTAGGAGAACACCCTAGCAACCCTTGCCTATTTTTCATCTCACCCAAGATCTGATGTAACGCGTCACTTATGGGGAACGCCTTAGCTTGAGTGAATGTAAGTTTTCGATTCATGTCATGTTGGGTTCCGTAACATGGATACATGAAATACATTGTGTACTTCAAAGAGTTAAGGTGGTAAGGATAATCTATATGCCATTGGACCAATGAACCTAGGCCTGAGTTTACCTTTAGT
Organism: Warburgia ugandensis; assembly: GCA_035236585.1. Taxonomy (NCBI): domain Eukaryota; kingdom Viridiplantae; phylum Streptophyta; class Magnoliopsida; order Canellales; family Canellaceae; genus Warburgia; species Warburgia ugandensis. The sequence continues at coordinate 38,072,262 of CP141137.1, forward strand.
TCCAAATCTCATGACCCCTTTAACTGGTGATATTTTCAAAAATACATGCTCTCCCACATCAAATTCTAGATTTCCTACGTCTTTTGTTTGCGTAACTCTTCTGGCGGCTGTGTGCTATTAACAACCTCTTCTTTATCATTCTAACCTTGTCTATACACTGTTCCACTAGTTCTGACTTCATTAGTTTCCTTTCTCCAACTTCACTCCAACAAGTTGGTGATTGGAATGGTCGTCCATACAATGCTTCATAAGGTGCAATACTAATACTTGCCTGAAAACTATTATTATATGCAAATTCTACTAATGGAAGATGTTCATCCGAATTCCCTTTCCATTCTAATGCACATGCCCTCAACATATCTTCTAAGGTCTGAATAGTCCTTTCTGATTGACCATCTATTTGAGGATGAAATGCTGCACTGAATTTAAGTGAGGTTCCCAATGCTTGTTGTATGCTCTTCCAACATCTTGAAGTAAATCTCTGATCTCTATCAAAGATGATGGATAAAGGAATCCCATGAAGACTTACTACTTCTTTTTTGCACAACTTAGCTAGATTGTCAACTGACTAGTTTTGTCTAATTGGAAGGAAATGTGCTAACTTTGTTAATCTGTGAACAATCACCCAAATCATATCATGACCTGCCCTTGTCTTTGGTAATCCTACCACAAAATCCATAGTGATATTGTCTCATTTCCATTCTAAAAGTTCAAGTGTTTGTAACATACCAACTGGTCTTTGATGTTCAGCTTTTACTTATTGACAATTTAGACACTTAGCCACAAATTCCCCTATATCTCTTTACATACCGTCCCACCAAAAAATTCTTTTCAAACCTTAATTCATCTTTGTACCCCCAGGGTGTATAGAAAATTTGAACTGATGGGCTTCTTGTAATAGTTCTTTTTTCAAGTCTATGTTTGAAGGAACCACTAATCTCTCCTGAAAATGTACACCCCCATCTGTACCCTTGCAAAACTCTGCCTTTGTACACAATCCCTGAGTTATTGTATCCCCTTCTTGGGCATTGACACTTTCTACAAAAGCTTATTTAATGGCGATGTTTGAAAGTACAGCTCTTGTTTGTCTACTTAATGCATCGACAACTACATTTGCTTTTCCAGGATGGTAGTGGTTGGCAAAATTGTAGTCTTTGATGTATTCCATCCATGTCCTTTGTCTCATATTCAAATCAGCTTGAGTGAAGATGTATTTGAGACTTTTATGATCTGTGGATACACTGAATTTTTCTCCATACAAATAGTGTCTCCAAATTTTTAATGCAAAAGCTACAGCTACTAATTCTAGGTCATGTACTTGGTAATTTACTTCATGTTTCTTCAATTGTCTAGATGCATAAGCAATGACCTTCCCATTCTGCATCAATACACTCCCTAACCCTTTGCCTAAAGCATCACAGTAATTTCGTATCCCCCACTTCTTAATGGTAGTGTCAAGACTGGTGATATAGTTAACCACTTTTTCAACTCTTGGAATCTATTCTCACATTCATTTGTCGAAGTGAACTGTACCCCTTTTCTACTCAATGAAGTAAAAAAACTACGTATTTCGATTACAGTTTTAAGTTTCTCCCAATTCATTACTGCTTCAACCTTGGCAAGGTCTACTTCTACTCCATTCTTGAAAATTACATGACCTAAGAAATTGACCTTCTCTAACCAGAATTCACACTTACTAAATTTACCAAACAGTTTATGTGTTCTGAGGGTATTTAGTACAATTCGTAAGTGTTCCTGATGTTCTTCCATACTAGTAGAGTAAATCAGCATATCATCAATAAATACGATCATGAATTTGCTTAAGAATTCTTTGAAGATTCTATTCATTAGATCCATAAACACTATAGGTGCATTGGTTAGCCCAAACAACATGTTAGGAAACTTGTAATGCCCGTATCGAGTTCTGAATGCTAACTTGGGTATATCTTCATCTTTAATACGCAATTGATGATACCCTGATCTAAGGTCGATTTTTGAAAAGACCTTAGTTGATTGGAGTTGATCAAAGAGATCATCAATGCGAGATAAGGGATACCTATTTTTCACTGTGACATTGTTCAACATTCTATAATCAATGCACAATCTCATAGACTCATCCTTCTTCTTCACAAATATTACTGGTGCTCCCCATGGTGAACTACTTGGTCTAACAAATCCTTTGTCTAACAATTCCTATAACTAATCCTTCAACTCTTTCAATTCTGCTAGGGCCATCCTATAAGGTTCTTTATAAATTGGAGTTGTACCAGGAATTACTTTAATGGTCAACTCAATTTCTCCATGTGGGGGTACCTGAAAGCTCTTCTAGAAAGATGTCTGGAAATGCTTTGACTACATCAATGTCAATTATCTTGGGCCGTTCAACATCCAAAGCAACCACTATTGCTAGAAATGGCTGACACCTTTAAACATGTGCTTGACATCCTTCACAACTGAAATAATGGATTTGTCTAAGTCATGTTGTTTACCATATAATACTACTTCCTCACTAGGTATGCTAAATGTGATTTTCTTCTTATTACAATCCATAACTACCTAGTATTTTGTGAACCAGTCCATACCCAGTATGATGTCAAAGTCCACCATGTTTAGTAAAATGAAGTCTACGTCCATTCTTTTTCTTAGTACTTTTACTGGTACATTATGAAATTATTCTTGTAGTCTAACTGTTTTACCCATCGAAGTTGTTACATCTAGACTGAATCCTAAGTTTTCCATTGGCAATTGTATACTAGATACAAATATGCAAGATATAAAGGAATGCATAGATCAAGATCAAATAGTACTTTAGCATTGTTGTCAGATACAAATATGCAAGATATAAAGGAATGCGTAGATCCAGAATTAAATAGTACTTTGGCATTGTTGTCGGATACAAGTAATGTACCTTTAATCACTACATTAGACAGTCTAGCCTAGTTGTCAGTGATAGCGAATATCCTTCCTTGGTGATGAGGAACATTGTCTGGTTTCGCCTCCTTAACAGTTAATGGTTTGTTGCAATTTGCAGATATATGCTTGAATTCTCCACAATTAAAACATCTAATTGAAGGTCATTGTTGTATTGGGTTTTGACACATAATTCCAGGATGGAATCTTCTACATTTAGGACAAGTCCTTCTTTTTATATGATTCCCTTGATTTTGGGGGGCTTTGAAATTGTTGAAGGGTCTCTTGCCCTTCTGAAAAGGCCTTTGGTTGAAGTTTTCACGTCCTCCAAACTTAATGGGTTAGTCTTCTTTAACTCTACTTCAAACTTAGAAGCCATCTCTACACAGTCGGCCAGAGTGGTGGGTTTAGTACCCATCACTTTCACCTTCAACGTTGGTTGTAATCCTTCCATATCTGTAGCAAATCTCTTTAATTGGGTGAACTTGTTATCATAATCCACCACTGATAGGTTCCCTTGTTTATGTTCTAAGAATTCTTTCTCCTTCCTTGGTTTTACATGGATAAGAAAATACTTATTATTAAAAACTTCTTTGAAGTCTTCCCAAGTAGTCCCATCAGAATTTGAGAAGAAGGTGTTGTTGGCTGATCTCCACCAGAAAGCAGCCTCTTGTTTTAATAAATAGGTGGCGAATTTGACCTTCAATTCTGAAGGGGTACGTAGTACACCAAATGTTCTTTCTACTGCATACATCCATTCCTCTACCTTTTCGGCTTCACCCTTGGCATTATATCTAATTACCATCTTCCGAAATCTCTCCATCATTTTGTCAATTTTTTCTGGTGCGAATGGAGAATTTCCAACTTCCCCACTTGGTACAAGGGAAGATTGAACTAATACTAGTGTGGGAGTTTCTGGTGTTGGTGTATTAGGTCTAACTTCAAGCTGAGCTTGTGCCTGAATACTAGGTATCTCAATTGGAGGCAATGAACTTTGGGGCAATTGAATGTGAGGAAGAAGGTTCCTTAATACTCTTGTTACCATCTCCTCCATATTGCTCATTGATAATCCCCCCATATTGTTTTCTGGAGCACCTTGAGCTATCTGCCTTGTGACTCTCTTGGGTGGCATCTACTCATAAACTAAAATTTCTATAAGTATTTCTTATACTATTTCTATCTTAATCTAAATTTAGATTGTCAACACTCCCTTAGACATATTAGGATTGTACTGTGACTGGATCAATGGCTCTGATACCAACTATGATGACTTAGGTTTTTATAACAAATTTGATAACAAATTTTGTAAAGATAGGGCCCTTAGTAGTGAAACTTTTTCGTAAAACAAAGCAGGAAAAATTCTTTTCTTTAGAATTTGTTTTATAAAACCCAAGTCACCACTTCATACATAACAAAAGTAGAGTTTTGTACAAGATAAAATTTCATTGAAGGAATATACTTTTATTAAACATCACGATCTATCTAGTGGTTCACAGTACACAGCCCATTGCATCCTTACAATACTTGTCCAAATACACAATCCAAATTATAAAGCTCTAAATATAATACAAGCTCTCAATATAATGTTTCAAGGGATATATCCTAATTACTTATTCTTCAATAGTTCTACAAGTCTTGAGTTCCTAAGTCTCCTTCTTTGTATCTGAGATATTGTAAACATTCAAACATTTACAGTATCTTAGCAAGCTATGCTTGGCAGGGGATAAAAATGTCAATTAGTGACAGTATAATCTCAATATCCCATGATTCATTCTATCATAAACACATTCACAGACTAATATCATTTATATGGACATATCATTTCTTTGTCATTTGTGTTCATCATTATATATACATATTGTATACGAACAAATCTATTAAATTTGTGAAAATAGTCAATAATCATTTCCATACTAAGCTGATTAACTCCTTTGACTATAGGAGATTTGTATCTTAGCCAATTACTATACTGGGATTTCCCTTCTTGGGAAAAATACTGGTAATATACAATTACCTGGCATTTCATCATGTCATCCCTTAAGGCATTTCATTATGACAATTTCATATGCATCATAATACAAAATAATCAGGGACAACTATGCTTACAATCTGATCTGTACAATGTGCCCAGATAACTGTTCCATAATCCACTTATACCATTATCAGTGGAAATTACAATATCCATGTCCGTATGGGGGGACCATGGCTATCACAAGGGTGGCCTTTCCACAATTGCCCCACCCAACTTCAGCCTTTCTTAGGCTTGGTATTCAATATCATCAGGTTTAGGAGAGTGGGTAGTCAAATCCTCATAACTCTCCTAGCATAGCATCCCCAGGCCTATGCTTGTTCAAAACAAAACCACAAGCCTCCATGCTTATATATAAAACAATACTTATACATATCAGACTATCTATCTATTTATCTATGGCAAAAATATTTTCTACTCCCCAATTCACTAAGGGTTGTTCTCAATTCTTGACTTAACAATTTAAGCTTATTTTCCTTAATATTTGGTTGGATCATATTTAATTTTGAGGTATTTACTGCAATATATTAATATTGTACATGTTAATACTTCAAAACATAAGATCATGTATTAAACATGTATCTTCATGTAAATACATTCTTAAAATCCACCTACCTCAATAAGGTATTCGCATTCCTTGAAATCTGCCATAGTCTTAATTAATATATATCTGTCAAATCATACGCATAATGTCATATTTTTAGTCAAGGGCACACGCTACACGGTCTTTTGATTATCCTTATATAGGATGATCTAAATCTTTCTTCCTTGAATCACATATAACCAAGGGTTTAGTATCTTATATACAAGTACTATCTATATCATACATAAACAATCTAATCTATATTGGTATTTCTTTTCCTTTATTTTTTTTTATCATACAAGATCTCATCTTGTTTGATCATCCTTCTCTTACTTACTATTTTTATTAGAGTTAGATAATTTACTAACCTTTTATGCTCTTATTATTATTATTATTCAACTAGTTAATATTTTACAGGTTGAAGATAACTTATTTTAGCCTAAGTCTATTTGCTCCTCTTATTTCCAATTGGCTAAGGCTTACTAGCTGAATGGGTGAACACAAAGTGATTACTTCAATCCTCATGTAAGGAGGCGTTTAGACCACACAAACGTCAATGGAAGGTAGGGGAAGAGTGAGGCTCAACTAGAAAATCCCCTTAACCACTATTTTTAACATTCACTAGAGTGACCTTAGCTCAACCTTTTACAAGGTTCCTACGAGCATGTTAACCCTAAGTACTCTTTCTAATTGATTTTAATTAAGTTCATGAACATTTAAAATGTCATTCATGGGATTTATTATTCTCCTAGTTTGGGCCAAGGATTTGATAATCCTTATATTGTCCTACTAACTATAACCCTTATTAATTAAGTCTAAGGCAAATAATTCACTCTTATTTCTGTCACAAAACTCTACTTTCTCATTAGATTCCATTTTTTGGTGTTTTATGCTCTTTATCTCATAACTACTCTGATAATTAAATATACTAATAAAATTTAACCATAAATAAATTATAACTTTAAAGCATAAAACTACATAATTGAACAACCTAATGATAATGGTATAAGGTACTTAAGATTATACTTGCATGATTTCTAACTAATGTACTTTAGCTAATAAACACAAAGTAAACTATTATAGACCTAAGGTATCATCTCATACTATAGTGTAATCTAACATGAAATCCTATCATGGTCCTAAGTTACAATTTATCATTCATGAATAATTTTTTGGACATTTGAAATGAAATTATACTAAAATAATCTATCATGGATCCTATATTCATGAAATAAATCAAATGAAATCAATGCATAACTCAACCTAATCCATTTATCATTATTAAAGCTTTTACTTATGATCCAACCATTAGATCTTAGGTCTTTTCCTTTTAATCAAGGATTTTAATTAATTTTAGAGCTTTTACGCCATTAAGGTTCAAGATCAAATTCCTTTGCTTTTGGTCATATTCAATCCATGATTTCAATGGATTCCATCATAATATATTCATTCAATCCATCCCAAGGATCTAATCATACTTGATCTCATTGATCAAGTGGGTCCCTTTGTATTTTTAGAGTTTTTCTACCATAAAGGGTAGATCCTTCAATTTGTCTTAGATCTGTGCAAATAAATCATGGATAGCACTTGACTTCAACATTATATCATTAGTAAATCAGATCCCCATGATCTAATCATCTTAGATCTTGAAGTCGAGGGGCATTTTGATAATTATAAAATTTAAATAAGGGATTCAAAATGCTAAGAGTCATTTTGATAATGACACCCTCCCTCGACTTCTTGTATGCACTGACAAAGATGTTAGGAGGGGGCCTTTGCCCACCTCTGATCACCGTTTGCAACGTAAAAAAAAATGTAATTACCCAAATTTTAAAGTGCAATTTGGAAGATTGGAATAAACAAAAGGATGAATGTTTTACAAATTTTGAATTTTGAATTTGTTGAAAATATGCACATAGTTAGATTCTATTCACAAAATGGAATCCAATGACACAGAGCAAAAAAACGGAGTTCAGATGAAAAAGTAATGAGTATTTGAAGTTGAAGTTGAAGGGCATTTTGGTAATTAAATGATTAAAAAGGGATTCAAAACATAGGGGCCATTTTGATAACGACACCCTTCCTCTATCTCCATGTCTATGTTGACAAAGGCATTGGGAGGTCATGCCACTCACCTCCGGTCACCATTTACAACATCGAGAAATAATGTAACTACACAAAATTTAAAGTCCTATTTGAAAGATTGGATTGAAAAGGAGGATGAATGTTTTATAAATTTTTAATTTTATTAGTTATAATTTTTTGAAAATATTCCTATAATTAGATTTTTTTTCAAAAAATGGAATCCAATGACTTTGGATGAAAAAGTTATGAACGTTTGAAGTTGAAGGGCATTTTGGTAATTAAAAGATATAAAAAAAAAGGATTCAAAATGCAGGGGATGTTTTGTTAATGACACCCTCCCTTCGTGTCAGTGTCTGTGCTGAGAAAGATGGTAGGCAGTCGGCCACCTACCTCTAGTCACTGCTTGCGGCATCGGGAAGTAATGTAGCAACCTAAAGTTTAAAGTCCTATTTGGAAGATTGGATTGAATAGGAGGATAAATGTTTCATAATATTTGAATTTTAGAAGTTAGAATTTGTTGAAAATATTCTCATAATTAGATTCTATTCAAAAAATAGAATTCAACAACACAAAGAACCCAAACAATGGAGTTCATATGAAAACATAATGAGCAATTAAAGTTGAAGGACATTTCGATAATTAAATGATTAAAACGGGATTAAAAAATGTGATGCAGTTTTGATCACGACACCTCCCTCTATCTCCTTGGCTGCATTAAGAAAGGCATTGAGTGATCATGCCACCCACCTTCGGTCACCATTTGTGACGCTGGGAAATAAAGTAACTACTCAAATTTTAAAGTCCTATTTGGAAGATTGTATTGAATAGGAGGATAAATATATTATAAATTGAGAATTGAGAATTTGTTGAAAATATTCTCATAGTTAGATTTTATTAGAAAAAAGGAATCCAACAACATAAAGAATATTGAAAACAAAGTTCAGATGAAAAAGTTATGAGCGTTTGAAGTTGAAGCGCATTTTAGTAATTAAAAGATTAAAAAAAAAAAAAAAGGATTCAAAATGCAAGGGGCCGTTTTGTGAATGGCATACTCCCACCATCTTCGCATCTACATCGAGAAAGATAGTAGGCTGTCACGCTGCCCACCTCTGGTCACTGTTTGTGGCTTCGGGAAATAATGTACCTACCTGAATTTTTAAAGTCCTATTTGTAAGATTGAATTGAACAAAAGTATGAATGTCTTATAAATTTTTAGTTGAGAATTATTGAAAATATTCTAAAAGAGATTCCATTCAAAAAATAGAATCTAATGATACAATAAATACTAAAAATAGAGTTCGAATGAAAAAGTTATGAGCATTTGAAGTTGGAGGATATTTTGGTATAGATCTAGAAGATCAAAGATGACCAGACTTCATGAAATGAACCATTCAATGATTTAGCATATCAATATACTTAGATCAACCCTAAATTAAGGACATTAACCCTTGAATCATAGATCTAACCTTTCAAATTAAATATGATCCTAATCTAAGAATCACAACAAGCGATCTGAGAGATCTAACCGTTCATTTGTTAGATCTTGATGACATAAATGTTATTGAGGATAGTCTAACCATTAAATATTGGAAGCTTAAGTAAGATCTTGTTTGAGAATGTTCTAATCAATGATCTATAGCCAAAAGGGATGGGTCTAACCATTGAATTGTAATGGATCTTAATTTAAAAGAATTGATACCCTAATTATCTTTTAAGGAGGTGTGATCTATAAATGGATTAGTGTTCGGTTAGACCTATTAAAACATTGATGATTGATCAATGAACTAATAAGATAGATCCAATCGTACATTGGTTATGATCTCTAAGTTCTAAATGTCAATCCAAGGGTGAAAGCCTATTAATATAACCTCTTATTGTTGATTTGTGGTATGAAATGATAGATCTATACATAGATCAATCCTAATCTAAGAGGAGTGAACCATGGATGACACAATGGACATTGATATATGGGATCAGAGCCTAGATCGATAATCTAGGGCATTGAACTGTGAATCTAATTAATGATCAATAGAGAATAGGAAATAATAGTTAGATTCTTAGCCTTGCATTATACCTAGGATTTTACAAAGACTCAAAAGGCTATCTAAGATTTGAATTAAAGAAAAATGTGAACTAAGTAACATCCTTGAGGTAGGCAGTTTGACGTTGCTAAGTTTTCAACTGAATTCCAAAACATAAACATGCTGCTAAGTTTTCAACTAAATTCCAAATCATTAACGATTTGCTTGAAATTATTCCATGTTTAGTATGATTTTGAAGTGATATTGTGATATGGTATTCTTAATTTGAGTATGCAAATTATTCTCATAATTCATGATGTTGATTGAAAATGCTACTGCTTATATCTTCCATAGACAGTTTTATATATGTATTACTTGCATGTTATTTAAACAAATTTCATAAATAGCATGATCTATGATGATTGGGATTTGGAATATATGACAATATAGTTTTATATATGCATTATTGCATGTTTAGAACCAAGTTGTATAACTTGCATGATTTATAAAATGTTAAAAATTGGAGGACATATTTGTTTTTTAGGTCTGTGAGCCTGGTGGGCACTATGTTAAGAGGTTATTTGTGTACGACGTTGGCCTCTTGACCTCTAACTACTAAAGGTGGTAGGTATCATTGCCCAAAGTGGCACTTGTCCCTTTCTTAACTATTACGGTACTGGGACTATCACTGGAGGTGTTCACGACAACCTTTTTGAGACATATCCATAGTTGACCATGGAGGCTGTGGTGGCTGGTCTCTAGATATTGGAGACACACAATTTCAGATAGGTCTAGTTGTGAGCATAGTGGACCCTATGATTTCTATTGTAGTATTACTGTACATGGTGCATTGAGATGGTCATAGACGAGTACTCATGACCAGTTGGCTTACATGTTTGCCGAGATACCCACGTATATAAAAAATGTTGTAGGTTTGGGATATGTAGCATTGGGTTTTATCGAATACTACTTTAATTGCATGATTTTATTACCTAAACAACCCTTCTTAAATTTATACATATTGCATGCCATGTTTTCAAATTAGTAGTATTAGATCACCTACTGATTATGTTAAATACTCAACCAAATACATTATTTTTATAGATTAACTCTAGCAGGATTCAAAGAAGCTTCAGGAAATGTTAGCATTACAATCAAGTGAGTGAAGATAAAGACAAGTATGAATGTAAGTATATAACTTATTATAGTTGAACTATGAGCTGTGACTAGCTAGTTCTACGATGCATATATGTTCATCTTAGTTTTAAAAATTATTTTGTTCTTTTGGAAGTAAATGACAGTGGGGGTTTTCAAAATGAATTTAAAATAATAATAATAATTTTTTTTGTATTACATTGTTTTCATAAAATGTTTTCAAATAGGATCAATCATGTATTAGTAATTAGTTATCATTTAAAAAATCATATGAAAACCCTGCTCATCACAGTTGGTATCATAGCCCAATTTTATCCTTTCAAAGCCAGTCTTGCATGTCCAAAAGTCATATACGCCATAATAGTTAAGAACAAGTTTATTGAACATATTTTAAATAATAAAAAATTTAATCAATTTAAATGAGATTTGGTGGCAATCCTACCCTTGATCAGTTAAATCCAAGTATGCGATGGTGGTTGATGTGTATGACTATGATCTGATTGTCTTTGATTTGATTGATCTAGGCCATACATTATTGTCTAAAGTGCTCATATCCTCAATTTCTTTGAGGAATATGGTTCATGTTGTTGAGACAATTCCAACGAATGTCTTAGATAAAAAATCAAGTCTATATTAGTTTTTGGATTTGCATGTTAAGGGCTTAGGTCAATTTTAATGGTTCAAATATGAAAAATTTGATTTCTATCAAATTTGGTAGGTGAGTCATGGTTTGTAATATGATTAGATCTGATAAATAGATCACGAGTCTTTTAAATGAATTAGACTATATCCCGGATGGACATGCATCATTTGTCACTTTGCAAATGCCACACACGTGTGTGAGTGTGGTAGCAAGCTAGATGTGTGCGTCTTTAGGGTGGTTTTGTCTTAGACTCAAAAATTTAGTGGATCTCAAATTGCAGTGATCGGTTACTATCGTTGCATTGTGTCTCTATTCGTGCTAGATCTCTCTTGATATTATTCAGATTACTAAATGACTAGAGAGGCTTTGCTCCCCTCATCATGATGAAGAAGATGACTAGTTTAGATAATCAATATGGTTGTCTTTTTCTCCGATGAACTCACAATACCCTCCATTGATTTTCTAGCAAGAAGTTGCTTGATCAACATTAAACTTTTGGATTTTGTTGGTTTTATGTGGGAAGTGATATGAATGGCTCAGATCATTGATTTGAGTCATTCTTCTCTCTATCTAACTTTGTCCCTGGTGAAGGTCACCTTCACACACGATGACCGTCACACTACTGTTAATGGAAACTTCTTTGCCTTTTCTTCTAGTGGCCCAGATCTCCTCCTTCTCTTCTTCTTCTTCTCCATTTTCCTGTTTCTTTTCCTCTTTATTCTCTTCTCTTCTCTCAGTTTGCATTGGGTTATTTATTAGTTAACTAAAGCACCAGGACAGTGCAGCAATGACCGAAAAGGGGAAAGGGATGGCTGGCGTAGGGATCAGAGGGTTTTGGTCATATTGTGCAGTCCATGACTTGATGCAATCTTAGTCTGTGTGGTTGTTTACAGTGAAAAATGAAATTGCAAGAGAAATATAAAAATATATTTTTTTATAATTATTTATGAGTTTTTATTAACTTATAATTAAAAAATTTTAATTGTTATATTTATTATAATTGGATCTAAAAACTATTATTTTTTAATTAAGGGATTTAATTCACACTTTTTTTTTTCTTATTATAGAATCTAAAATGTGGAATTCATTAGGTAGGTACCAATTAAAGTGATTTTACCCTTTTACCATTTATTAAAATTTAAAATTAAATACCTTAATTAAAATAATTACAAATTATTCATCCAAACTCTAATCTCAATATTCTTTGAGTCTTTTGGAAGCTTATTTAGTGTGCATTACAAATATTGATATTTTGAGGGTTGATTCTATGTGTCCATGAGTTTATTCCTACAAGACTCAATTCTTAAAATTTTGATTCTACATTTCATTTAACTTCCCACTAATAATTACATAAAATGAAGTCTAAAAATTTGGGGTATTACATAGCCACCCAAGATGATAACCTTGACGGAGGGAACCAGTTGGTGTGAGTTGTGTATCAGTTGGAGATTGTTCATGTGAGATGGAACTTCTTTCTAAGGAATGGTGCTAGTATCTAGTGGAATATATATGATCTCCATGTTATTGCTTTCCTTTAGGGAGGCTGCTTAATTTGCTATCAGATAAGTGGAACATCCCAAGATAGCAACCTTGAGGGAAAGGATTGCTTCATAGACTAGGATCATAGTGGAGCCGCATACGTAAACCTTGAGGGAAAGGGCTGCCTATTGGGCGATAACTAAGGTAGAACTGCCCAAGATGGTAAATTCTAAGGGAAAGGGCTCTTTGGACTATACCTACAGTGGAGCTGCCCAAGATGGTAACCTCGAAGGAAAAGACTACTTGGTTTGTAGTATGATGATGTATAGCCACTTGGATGCTAATGTTGCATGAAAGATCTTATATTAGTGTCGCACGTACATATTACACGCAATATCCCTAGATTTAGCAATTTGAACCCTGAATTTATTTTAAGTAACAATAATTAAAGGTTATTTTGTATTTTGCAAGATTAGATTACAAGTGAGGAAAATGTTATATTTGGCAACCTAAAAGAGAGTTAAATCACTGTTCAAGCATAGTCATGGAGCCACATCTCATCAACCAAGATTAGAGGAGTTCAAAATACAACGGGGTGTCCTTATCAAATTCAACAACATTACAAACTCCATGCATGCGACAAACCTTATCTACTCAAAAGAAGGTATCTTTATTATAAGTAAGGGTGGCTAAATTCTCTTGCATGTATGTGTACAAAAACATCACCTTGGAGAGCTTCTGGAAGAAGCCAAAATGCTATACAACAAACACACATGTACATGCATTAATTTGAAGTGAAACACTCAAAGATAAAGGCTCACATGAAGATGAGTTTCTCTCATATACTCCTCTTAACTAAACAAGGGACCTACTATGGGTGTCCACAATTTTCCAGGAGAAGGACGTGTTACTCTCTCATGCCTAAAATACATGAGAAATTCAAGGAAAAAATTAAGGAAAAAAAAAAAAAGGTGTAGTGAAGGGAAGAATTTACGTGAAATCTATAACTCTCCTTCATCCAATCTTTTAAAGCAACGTGAGCAAAGATCTACTCTACATTAGGGCTATCCTAGGAGGTATCCAATAAGAAGTAATCTATAAGAGAGAATTAAGGGAGTGCCAAGGTTGACTAATGAGAATGAAGTATGCAAGAAGACCATAACTTAAGGTGATTGGATGAGAGCTTTTTAGTGGACTGCCCGCCATTTTTCAAGGAAGTAACATGTTAAATCATAGGGGGTAAAAACATGTCTTTAAGGAGAATTATAGGTGTGTTGGATCAAAGAATGGAATGTGATTGGATGGAGGAAAAAAGAGGTGGGCTAAGAAGAGAATCAACGAAGAAAAAAGAGTTTTGGAAAGAGAACTTCAACAAGATCCTAGCCATCTATCCTAGATCAAGCATGATCCAACGGATGGGAAACGAATAAAAAAAATGACATATAAAACCCTAGCCACCATCCCACTTGCTAATCTTCTAAGGCATACATGATGGAAACTCTTATTCATGTAAGGATTTGATGTGAAAAGCATTAAAAGGAAGAACCATGTGATAGGTTACTAAATGTGGTCCAACGTGTTTTGAAGAGAAGATAATAGAGGAAGCTTCCTCGCATGGGATATGCATGCTCTAGAGTGAGGAGAAACAAGAAGGGAGGAAGTTTCTAAAAAGGAAACTTTGACATCCTTAATGCTTTCGACATGAAAATGAAAGGAAGATGAGTGGAAACTTCCTAATGTTGGAGATGTCACATGAAGAAGAAATCTGAGCCATTCACTTTAGGCTTTTGGAAGTTGGAGATGAGAAGAGAAAGAAGCTACATGAAAGATCTGATCCTAGACACTCAATCCCTTCTAGTTTTCAATGTAAAAGGAAGGTGAGATGAAGTTTTCAAGGGAATGAGGGGGGGAGAGAGCTGATTTGTGGGGACTTCATGTGAAGATAAAAGAAGGGGAGTTCAATGCATTAGAGAAATTTCGTACCTTGAGAGCTCTAATGTAAACATCCAAGGAAGTAAGGAAGGAAAGTGAAGATCTCTTCCCCAAGCTTCCACATTCACATCCTAAGGGAAGCATCCAAGGAGCACATAGCTCATTATCATCCTTCCCTCTCATCCCCTCAATCTTTCTCATCATTCATCATTTCATCACCCTCTCTCCATCACATTTCAATGCAACATCCCCATATCTCTATTATCTCAATGCCTCTAATCCACTTTCTTTTCACATCTCTCTCACTCTCACTCTCATTCACTATCCCATATCCTTCATCCCTCTTTCCCATATCCAAATGCAAAACCCTCCCTTTCCCTATCTCTCTGGTATCCTAGCTCTCTTCCATCTCCCTCTTGATTTCCAATGCATACACATAAGTCTAGGAGTATTTGATAGGTATACAATTATTACATAGAACACCTCTATATTTACTAGGTTTTAGCCCTTGTTTTATGATAAGGATCACTAATTAGGGTTATTTTCACATTTTGCGTGATTAAGGTACAATTGTAAAAAAGGTTCATTTCAAACCTAAAAGATGGATAATCCAAAGTTTGAACATCAACATGGCCTCACCTACCAAATTTAATGAAGTTCAAAAGTTCAAAATGTCTAAGAAGTGTCATTATCATTTTAGTGCAATCAGAAGCCCTAAAAGCATCTCTATCCTTATACATGCAAAAGAATCTATCACTAATAAAAGAATGATGATAGAACTTTCACACATGCATGCATGCATCACCACCTTTAAGGAGCTTCTAAGGGAAGCATACTCAAGATGGGGCCCGCCAAAGACCTAAATCCCTCACTTTCTTTACGTGCACATAAAAAATGGGACCACCTACATGTGTTGCACAAATTTTCCATGCGAAGATAGTGTGTCCCACTTAATTGCATGTGAACATGTATGGATTAGTATGATTGGTGGAGAAAAATAAGGAGGCGAGGAGACAGAAAAAAGGGAGAAATCTATGGTCAATTTTTATCTTAAAAATTCAAGAAAGCATAGTTGAGATCATTCCACATTTAAGACCATCCTAAAGAAACCAATGAGAAACCATTTGTGTTAGGACTGACCAATACAAAGCAGCTATGCAAGAGTGAGAAGATTGAAACATGATTGTTGGAGAAATTTTGGTGGGATGTCCACCAAAATTCGAGGAGAAAATGTGCACACTTGTAAAAATACATGTTTCTCTAGTGAGTTCTCATTGGGTGGAGATAAAAATGTGGTTTAAGGAAAAAATAAAGGAGGGGAATTAGTTTAGATAAGAAAATCTCAATGGACTCCTAGTTGTTTACCTTAGGGCATGCTGATTTGATGGGAGACTACAAGAAAATCTCAACCATCCATCCAGAGTTGAAACATGATCCAATGATAGGGAATTAAGAAGGGAAAACATGAAAATCCTAACTACCATACCGTCCCATCTCACCATCAAAGTCAAGCATCACCATTTGATCTCAGCATCCATTTTAGATTACACTTTAATGCACTTGAAAAGGAATGCTATATGATCTATTCAATGGAAGCTTCCTATATGTGATAAGGGGGAGAAAGGATAAGGGATAGAGGAGAGGGAATATAAGGATGAGGATGGAAGATTCCACCTTGCTTTCTCCCATCACATAAAACAACAAAAGAGGAAACTTACATTCCACATCAAGGACCATTCTTCACTCCCCACCTTGTAGTTCAATGCAAATCCAAGAGAAAGAAAGAGGAAGCAAGAGGAAATCTTCCATTCTCCCCTTTTGCTTACATGCAAACATCATTTGGGGAAGTAGGGGAAAGGAGAAGCAACACAAGCTAGAGTGGTGCAATGAAATCCAAGCAAGGCAAGGTAGAGTGGTGCATAAGAGGTAAGTCCTATACTATCTAACCCATTCAAAAAGAAAAGAGAAAGGGAAGTAGCTACTTGGATTATATTCTTCAAGCAGCTGCCTAAGCATACAAGGAAGGTGGCTTTGACATTCACATCTTTTGGATAGAAAGAGTTGCTTGTAAAGGACAAAGGGA
Source organism: Warburgia ugandensis (assembly GCA_035236585.1). Classification (NCBI taxonomy): domain Eukaryota; kingdom Viridiplantae; phylum Streptophyta; class Magnoliopsida; order Canellales; family Canellaceae; genus Warburgia; species Warburgia ugandensis. The sequence continues at coordinate 38,089,182 of CP141137.1, forward strand.
AGGGCAGCCTTGGCGCAATTATAAAAGTTGTCGTCATGTGACCTTGAGGTCATAGGTTCAAGGTGTGGAAACAGCCTCTTGCAAAATCCAAGGTAAGGCTATGTACTTTAGGCCCTTGTGGTCCGCCCCTTCCTCAGATCCTGCATAGGCAGGAGCTTCGTGCACTAGGGCTGCCCTTTTAGTAGTTGGTTGAGTGTTTAATGCACAGTTGCTAGTAGAAGACAAGAGAAAGAATTGTTGGTACATAAGAGAAGAAGGCAAGGAAAAGGCTTTCACATTGAAAATAAAGGAAGACAGCTGCTTGATTTTTGTCTTTTTTAAGCAGTTGTCCAAAAAGTGATATAGGAGGAGCACATTCAAGTCCTTGGAGAAAGATGGCTGCTAGGGTTGCATATGGGTAACGAAGATAGGAGAAAGAGGTAGGGTGGGCATCATTGATTCTATTGGGTTTCCATGAGAAAAAAGAGAAGAAGAAGGGAGTGGGTAGACTCCCACTCTCCATGAACATCATGCAACCCCACATCAATCTCCCATCACCTTCACGTGCTACACATAGAGGAAAAAGAAAAAATACAAAATGTGGACCCATACTCCTTTCCATCATTCTACAAATCCACCCACCATCCACTCCCTCCTCTTTTTCCATTTAATACACCCACCACTCTATCGTATCTCTCTTTCCATTCCATGCAATGTCACTTATCCCATCCATCTCTCTTAAGTTTTTAGCGCATTACATTTTCCCATTCACTTTTGGCCATTCATGCATACTATCTCTCTTCCTTCACTATTACCTTTCCATACACATTAACTTCCATCATCCTTAGATTTTATTCATGTAGAAAACAAGAAGAAGGATGGTTCATTGGAGAGTGTTCTCCTAGGGTTTTAGTTGTTGAGTGGTGTTCCATGTGCTTATTGAGTGACACAACAAGTGTGAGGCAACATTTAGTTGATGTTTGAACTATGGTATTGTGCAGGCTAATGAAGTTTGCCAAAGAATTCTTTCAAGTGACATGGAGGAGTACTTGGGTGATCGTGTTCTAACCTGTAATTTTTCTATTTTCTTTTGTTTAGTTGTTTATTTGTAATCCTCTAGTGTATCCGTGCATTTTAAAGAAAAAATTTCTTCCATTTTAGTTTATGTTCATGTTTCTTTTATGCATTTGTTCTTTAGATGCTTATCTTAATTACTAAGAATAGTTTATTTTTATTTATATTTTTTTGTTAATTAGTTTTCCTATGTATTAAAAGGAGAAATATATTAGAATAAGTATTTTTAAGATTAGGTTGTTCTCGATTAAAAAGTACTAAATATTAATATTAGATTCATAGCATTCTAAGTATACATATTTGGTCATTGCTTAAAAGAAATGGATACTAATTATAAAGAGGGTGATTGTACAAGAATCTTTGATAGTGAATGGCCTAAGAAGACTAGTTATGCATTGAATAAGTACAATGACATCCTAAGAGACTAGTATTATGAAAATTTATAAAAAGAGAGCTCAAGAGAAATAATTTCCATGTTTTGGAAACATTGTGCTTCTAATTACAAGCATAGAAAATAATCTAGATAATTTAGTCCTGAAAGTATTGATTTCTAATATATTGGATTTTTAATTCCTATGCTTTATGCTTAATTTCTAGCATTTTTATGTGCTTCTATGATTTTTAGCATTTTTAATTGATTAATTTAGCTTAATAAATATTTAGTTAAGTTAAAGTAGTTAAAATGGATTTTTTTATTAAAATTCATCAATTATAAATTCTTTGTGGATCAACCTATACTTGCTATGTCTATACGATAGTGGAAAACACATTAGTAACAATCAAGTGAAAAAACAATGGAAAGTATATAATATTTAGCATAGTTCTTAGAGTAGTTCTCTCCTTTAGTTGTAGACTAGTTTAATTTATTTTAAATTTTATTAATTTAATATAGCTTTAGTTAATTTATATTAAGTTAGAAAATAGGGGACACTACTCATTAATTCCAAATATCTTATATGTATTAGAAAATTTAATCTAAAATTTATCTCAATTTGGAAATATAGGATTTCCCACAGTACAATTCTTTGATTCAATGTCATTACCTTCCATAATGAATACTTGAAATTAATCATTGTTTCATTATAGTTAGGTTTACATGGAATACTTAGGATTTGATAATCTATCTAGTTTTCAATGATCAATGATTTTTAGATTTAGTTTTTGGTAAGATCTAATGATTCAGTGAAAATTTGTGTTTAGATCAATGATATTTGATAATTTGATAAAATATATTGAAAAGTAAAGGGCGGATGACTAGATCAATTTAAAATCAATTATTAGATCTAAGAGGTCTAATGATTAGATCAAAATTGATGGTTGGATTTGACAAAATATGATGAGTTGATGAAAATCAATGTTCAGGTAGAGGAGATTCTATGATTTGATGTAAATTGACAATGTAATAAACAAGATCTGATGATTTGATTAAAATTAATGGTTTAATCAGTGAGTATTGCTAATTTGATAAAAATCTAAGAACAAAATAATGAGTTTAGTGATTTAATCATTTTCATTTGTTGAATTGAAGAGATCCCATAATTTGAAGAAAATTAATTTTTGGAAGGATGTGAGAAAGTGATATATTTGAAAACCAACATGATTCGATGACTGTTAATAGTTAAATTAGTGAGATTCGATGACTTGAAAAAAATCAATGATCAAATTAATAAGATTGGGTGATTTGATGAAGATGGAGAGTTAAATTAGCAACATCTAATGATTTGATACAAGATTGCTTTGTTCTTTTAGATTTGAGAAAGGATCAACTCGATTCTTGGGGTTTGACAGAAGATCACCTCCAATCTTATCTGATTTGAGAAAGAAAAATCTCTAATCCTAGAAATTTGAAGAAAGATCATGTCCAATTTTTCTTATTGAAGAAAGGGTTACCTTTGATTCTAAAAATTTGAGAAAGATTCATCTCCAATCCTTAGAATTGATTTTAGGGTCGATTGGAGTTTAGAATTTACAAAATTTTGAAAGGCAAATAGATGAGATTCAATTACTAGTAGAGATCATTTACTGAATTAATGAGATTGACTGGTTTGATAAAAATAGCAGTCAGGTTGATGAGATCCAATGATATAACAAAAATAAATGATTAGATCAATGAGATATGATGATTTACTTAAAATCAATAGTCGAATCAATGAGATGTAATGATTTGTAGAATATAAATAATAAAATCAATGGCATCTAATGATTTGATGAAATCCAGAAATTAGATACAGATGAAGAATCGGATCAACGATATTATGAAAATCATTGGTTGAACTAATGAGATCCAATGATTTGATGAAAATTAGGTCTAATAAATGAGATATAATGATTTGATAAAAAGTAATGAACAGATCAATGTGATCCAATGATTTCATAACAACCAATGGATGGATTATCGAGATTCAATGATATGATGAAAATTGATGTTTTATTCTATGAGGTAAAAATCAAAGTTGGAATCGATAAGATCTATTGATTTGATGAAAAATGAAGGGTTGGAATGATGAGTTTTGATGATTTCATTAAAATGAGCAGTTAAATCTACAAGATTCAATGAAAATAATGATTAGATCAATGAGCTCCAATCATTTGTTTAAAGTCACCCTTCACATCTATGACGGTCAATGATTAAATGGAAATTGACGGTTGTATTGATGAGATAAAATGATTAATGAAAATTGATAGTTAGATAAATAAGATCCAACAATTTGATGAAAATCAATAGACAAATCAACAAGATCTGATGACTTATTGAGAAAGTATGGTGGACCAATGTGATCGAGTGATTTGATGAAAAATAAGGTTTGAATCGACTAGATTTGATGAAAATCAATGATTGGATCAATGAGATCCAATAATTTGCTGAAAGTTGATGGTTGGATGAAAAGATATCCAATGATATAATAAAAATAACCATGTAGATTTATGTGATCCAATGATTTGATCAAAGTCAGTTGTTAAGTTAATGAGTTTTGATGATTTGATTTAAATTGATTATCAGAGAGACGAGATTTGATGTTTTGAATAAATTCAAGTGTGGGATCAAAGAGATTCGATGATGTGATGAAAATCGATGTTCTACTAGACAAACTCCTATGATTTGATTAAAATTAATAGCCGAATCATTGAGACAAGATGATTTGATTTAAATTGATGACAAATTAGATAAGTGGATGAAAATCAAGGGTTAGATAGATGAGATCCAATGATTTAACAAAAATCAACAGTCAATTATGTGATCCAATGATTAGATTAAATCAACAATTGGATTAGTGAGATCTAATAATTTGATGAAAATTAAGGCTAAAGTTATTGAGATTTGATGAAAACCAACTATCAGATCTAAGAGATATGATGAAAAGTATGGGCAGATCAGTGAGAATTAGCGTTTTAATGAAAATCAAGTTTTGGATTGCTGAGATGCAATGATTTGATGAAAATTGATGGTTGGATGGATGAGACCTAATCATTTGAACAAAACTATTGTTGGATCAATGAGATCCAATAATTTGATGAAGTTCATTAGTTGATTGACAAGATCTGGTGATTTGATAAAAATTAACAATTAAACTGACTAGATATGATGATTTGATAAAAGTTAAGGGTTGGACCATTGAGATCTGGATGATTTGATGAAAATCAACATTTAGTATGAGACCCACTGATTGGATAAAAATTCATGGTTAGTTCAATGAGATTTGACGATTTGATTAAATATACTTTGAAAGCAGTGGGATCTAATGATTTAATAATAAGAAATATTCATCTCAATGAGATCTAATGATTTGATTAAAATCAATAGTAAATTAATGAGATTTAATGATTCAATGAAAATTGACTATCAAATCGATAAGATCAAATGATTTGAAGGAAGTCAAAGGTTAGATAAGTGAGATTTGATGATTTGAAAAAAAAAAATTTATAAGATTGATGAGATCAAATGATTTGTTAAAAATCATTGGTTGTATTGATGAGATAAGATGATAGGATGAAATCGTAATTTAGATCAGTGTTATAAGATGTTTGGTTGAAATCAATGATGAATTGATAATATCTGATGATTCAATGAAATTTGGTTGTTGGATTGATGATATCCTATGATTTGATGAAAAACGATGAAATCCAATGAAAATTAAAGGGTTGGGAGACAAGATCAAAACAAAATCAATTGTGAGATCAATGAGGTAAACTGATGTTTTGAATAGCAACATAATTAAATGATTTGATGAATATTAATGGTTAGATTTATGAGATTCAATGACTTGATAAAAATCAGTGGTCAGATTGATGAGATTGGGTAATTTGATCAAGATGGAAGGTTAGATTAACAAGATCAAATGATTTGATTAAAGATTGCTTTATTCTTTTAGATTGGAGAAAGGATCAACTTGATCCATTATTTTTGGAAGAAGATCACCTCTAATAAGTATTCAATTTTGTATAAAAAGTACGCAAATAGTAATAATGTGCTACAAGTTATAGGCATTATACTAGGGTATCCCCAAAAATTTACAATACATGCATTCTGAGCTAATGATTGAGGATCGGTTAAAATGTGAATTGAGGCTCAAGATCAACTTAGAGAGTCGAGGCCTATTTTTGGAAATTTTAAGCACAAGCAAGGGTGATCAAATCATCTTAGGTCAAGCAATTGAGTTCAAGAAAGCAATTGGAAGAGTTTAAGGTGACTAGATTCGGATCCCTACACCTTAAAATTTTTAGATTAGGGTTTGCGTTATTAGAGTATTTTTGAATTGTTTAGTAATGTAATTGCATATAGAAAGCATACTTTATAATTGTTGTATTTTAGGGTTTGCATTAGTTTATTGTTTCAATTGCATTTTAGGGCACATTTATCACTTTAAGGTGATTTATATGTTGATCGAACTTCTAAGGAGTATGAAAATTAATTAGTAAGGCCACTCAACCCTAAAAGATCAATGGTGGATTTAATCACCACCTCCTGGCCCACCTGGGATAATCACCATAAGCACGTAACCTTACCATTCAAATTAATTTAAATTTAATTCGAAGAGACCTATAGAAGCCATTACATGCTCATAGGACCCTCTTAAAAAGATGTGAACTATTGTCACTTTAGTGGCTTCTGAGCTCGAAGTGATTTTCCTATGCCTTTCGTTGATGTCTGCTGAGGCCTAAACGTCTCTTGATATGAGGATTATATTAACCACTTTAGAGTAAAACCCAACGAGTAAGCAATCGTCAAATCTGAAAAATGGAAAGAGTGTTAGATTAGGTTAATCAAAAAGCCATCAGCCCCACACAAATTCAAGAAAATCAAAATATTGTTGCTTATTAGCCTCAAGGATTATTTGATTGTGCCCTTTGTTTATCATCATTCTAGGAATTTAGGTTGCATCATTTAGAGTAGTTCTTTAAAAACAAAAAACTAAAACTAAAAACAAACAAAAGCAATAAAAAGAAAAAGAAAAGACATGGTCAGTTACATTTGATGAAAAACTACACATTGATAAACAATCCCCTCTTTAATGATGATGAACCACCTCTCATCCTAGATAATGATGATGTTTCCTCATGGATGAGTAATCTTCTCTTTGATGTTGATGATCCTCCACCTCTATTTAATGATTAGGTTAATCAAAAATAGAAAGAGTGGAACCCAACGAGTAAGCAGTATCTAAAAAATAAAAAGAGTGTTAGATTAGGTTAATCAAAAGGCCATCAACCCCACACAAATTCAAGAAAATCAAAATATTTTTGCTTATTAGCCTCAAGAGACGTTTAGGCCTCAACAGACATCCATGGAGGAATCATTAACCAAAATCCTCTTGGAAAAACACTAAGAGACTATTTACAACCTAATTATGCTAGCATACTTTCATGTATACTTTTACCTCCATATGCTATTATGATTGAATTAAAGGTGGGAGTAATTCAATTACTTCATAAATTTTACAAGTTGGATACACTATTACACATGAGGGTCTTAAAGTTGGCAAAAAGAAGTTGTTTATTTGGCTGTCGACTTCATAAATATTTTAAAAGTCGGTTTAAAATAAATGACTTTAAAAAACTAGTGCGAAGAGGGAATTTTTCACGGAAAGCACTTTTAAAGTCGTTTATCATTAAATGACTTCAAAAGTTGTGGACTTTTAAAGTCGTTTAGCAAAAAACAACATTAAAAATCAATAAATTTTGAAGTTGTTTTACGTAAGCGACTTCAAAAGTATCATGAAAAATTTGGCGGGAATATATTTACCAAGAATGGACTTTTAAAGTCATTTAATAAAAAATAAATTTAAAAATTACTAACTTTTAAAGTCGTTTAATATAAAATGACTTTAAAGGTGACCATTTTTAAAGTCATTTATTCTAAGCAACTTTAATAAATTTGGAGCAATGATTAATATTACCCGGAAAAGGGCTTTTAAAGTCATTTGACACTAAGTAACTTCAAAATTTTATCATTTTTAAAGTTGCTTATTACTAAATGACTTCTAAAGTCCTCGTCCATTTATAAATAGCTGTCAACATTGAATTTTTTCTTGTGACCTCTTCTTTTCACGGCTGGCATGATGACTTCCTCTTTGGTCCCTATGCTTCTCTCTTTTTCTATTCTTGCTTTCGATTTTTATATTTTGACTGATTATGTCATGAAAAAGAAACTATAAGAAAACCATAACTTCTTTTAAATCATAAATTCCTTTGTTGTTACTAGCTAACTCTCTTTGTTTTCATTTTGTAGATCATGTGGGTTTTCTCACTACAGATTATGAGGTTCAGATCATTCTTATTTTGCGAAAATCATATGATTTCATTGAAAATGACAACTGCTTCTCTCTCCAAGCCTCACTATTAAGGAAAGGAGAACATCATGATTTGTGGTTCTCACCCAAAGTTAGGGTTTGATGAAGTCTCACCCAAAGTTAGGGTTTGATGAAGAGTAGTAGTTATACCATTGACTTTTGGCCAAAAAAATTGAAGCACACTCTTTCTCTCTCCATTGAATGGGTGTCACCTAAATACTAGGCTAGATTTTGATAAAAAAGAGTAGATTTTCTATTTGATCTTGTATTAATAAGATCTAATAATATGTAACATTGGATGAAATCAAAAAATAATTTGATTTCCTTATTGCAGTGTTTGTTTATGTATATGTATTATATATGTTTGTGTTTGTAAAATCAGTTTCATTATTTATTTATGTAAGGTTGTAATGAGAAAATGTAACTAATTATATATTTAATGTGAAAATGTAAGAAGTATTAAAGTCATTTTTTTCAAAAACTACTTTAAAATTCTACACTTTTAAAGTTGTATATAAGCAAATGACTTTAAAAGTGTGGACTTTTGAAGTCACTTTTTTGGAAACAACTTCAATTGTTCGTCTGTTTTAAGAATTATTTCATCAATTTCCACCTTGCCTTCTCACTCTAGGTTTATTATCTATGCACAAAATTTCAACTAGATTTCTTTTTCCTTACTTTAAACCAAAACCTACCTGTGAATTGTAACTACATTCACCAATTTGGGGTTAATATCGATTTTTGAGTGTTAGTTAGTATCTCTTTGTTTGGCTCATATGTATTGTGCATATATATTTGAAGAATTTTGATAAGGTTCTGAGTTAGAAAATTTTCTTTTGAAATTTAATTTCATTCATGTATATATAATATTTGGTAAAATGCCTAAACTAATCTTTTCATGTCTTATAAGTCTCCATGCAAATTTGCTTCGATTTCTTCTAATAATAAACGGATATGCTTGGATGACTACAATAAGAACATCAAAAGAATATGAGAAGGGTACAGAAAATTTCATATAGTTTGCACTTAGGGCAGGTGTCTGTCATAATCACATGCATTATCCATGCTCAAAATGTGAAAACTTGAAAAAAGTAACTATACGAGTGTTGAGAGAACACTTGTGCTTCAATGGAAATGATGAAAGCTACCACCCATGGATTTGGCATGAGAAGAACTTTCGTATAGGCCCTGAACAAGGCCTTTAAGATATGACAATACACTATAAGAAGTGTAGGAGACAACAGTATAGATGTACCAATAACTCGAGATGCATATGATGACTTCCAGGATGACCTGAACAATTTCATATTACATTAGAGGAAGCCAATGAGCTGTTGTACCCTAAGTGTAAAGATTATACCAAGCTCTCAACAATGGTAGAACTTTACAACATGAAATCAAGATTTAGATTTTTTGGTCAAATTTTATAGAAGTCTTGAAAGTAGTAGGTAAGATGCTACTAAAGGATAATAAATTGGCGAGGTCCACATAGGAGGCAAAGAAAACTATGGCTGCACTAGGGTTGAAATATGAGAAGATACATGTTTGTCGCAATGACTGCATCTTGTATAGGAAGGAGCACAAGGATAAAACTATATGCCCAACTTGTGGACATCCAAGATGGAAGTTAAAGAAGAATTCAACTAAGACAGTTACAAGTGTTCATGCAAAGGTTCAATGGTACTTCCCTCCTATTCCAAGGTTCAAAATAATGTTTCGTATAACAAAAACAGTGAAGAAATTAGTGTAGCATACTAATGATAGAGTAGTTGATAACTCTTCATGCTACCTAGCAGATTGCTCAGCATGGAAAATCGTAGACTTCATGTGGCCTAATTTTGGTGAAGAACATAGAAACCTACGACTAGCATTTTTTGCAGATGGGTTTAATCCTCATGGTTCTATGAGTAGCAAGTATAGTGGTTGGCCCATTATATTAGTTTGCCACAACCTTCCAACACCTATATGCATGAAGAGGAAGTTCATGATGCTAACTATGTTGATATTGAGTCCAAAGTAGCTAGGGAGTGACATTGAGGTGTACTTGTCTCCCTTGATCAATGATCTTGAGACATTATGGGATGTAGGTGTTGAAGCATACGATGCATACAATAAAGAGTCATTGCACTAAAGGCTATATTATTGTGGACAATAATTGACTTCCCTTCATACGGTAATTTGTCTGGATGCACTGTGAAGGGATACAATGCTTGTGCTATCTGTAGTGATCAAACATGCACTATACTACTTAAACATGGTAGGAAAATAGCATTCCTTGAGCACCGAAGATGATTGCAAAGAGACCATCTATATTGTTTTAAGAAGGGAGAATTTAATGGGAATGTAAAGACGAAGACACCTCCAAAGATGTTGATAGGACATTAGGTATTGGAGCAGGTTGAAAACATTAATGTCTTGAGGGGAAAGAATATGAAGAAATCAAGTAAACGTGTAGGTGAAAGTAATTGTAGAAGTTGTTGGAAGAAAATCAATATTTTTTGTTTGCCATACTAGAAATCACTGCATATGTGCCACGTGCTTGATGTCGTGCACATTGAGAAGAATATGTGTAAAAGCTTGACTGATACCTTACTTAATATCCCAAGAACAACAAAGGATGAACTTATAGCTCAAATGGATCTTATGAACATGGGTTTGAATAGGAGGTTGCACTCTGAGGATAGGGGTAGTCAAGGAACATACCTACCTAAGGCAAATTATACTCTTGATAGAGAGGAGAGGAGAATAATGTGTAAAACCTTATTTGACCTCAAAGTCCCAAATGGATACTCTTCAAACTTTAAAAACATCGTTTCCATGGAAGAGGTAAAATTGTTGGGGTTGAAGTCCTACAATTGCCATGCATTGATGCAACAACTATTGCTAGTAGCAATACATTCTGTTTACGAAACAAAGTCAGGAGAGCTGTTACAAAATTATGCTACTTTTTTAATGCTTTGTGCAAAAAGCTGGTTGATGTTTTTAAATTACAAGAAATTCAAGGTCATCTAATGACAACTTTATGTGATCTTAAGACAATCCTCCCACCATCCTTCTTTGACATCATGGTACACTTAACAGTGCACCTTATTGATGAGGTCAGACTCTATGGGTCAGGTCACTTGCAATGGATGTATCCGTTTGAGAGGTACATGAAAATTTTAAAAGGGTATGTACGTAATCACAACTAACCAAAGGGGTGTATAGCCATTATATTGTAGAGGAAGCAATGGACTTTTGCACAGAGTATGTAATAACCCCAAATGTTGTAAATACCATTCTGGGGGCTATTATGTGAAATTGAAATTTTTGAATTTTTTACCCAAAGAAAATAATTTTATATAGAAATGGAATTTGGAGTGGAAACATGAATATTTGGAATGTCTTCAAAAAATTTAGTCCAATGACATTAAGAACAATGAAATCAAAGTATGAATACATCTCACCCCAAAATTTTACTATTCTATGAGCAGGTTATGAGTTTTCAAGGAGTATATCTTTTTATAGAAGTATAATTTGGAACTAAAACAAAAACCATTGATAGTGCTAAAAAAAGAGAATCCAATGAGACAAAGAACACTGAAAACAGAGTCCGTATGAAGAAGTTATTGGCCTTTGATATTGGCACGCCCCCTCACGTTGCAAACTTGATGAAATGTCGGGTCTGCTGTGACGACCTGGGTTTTTGAAACATGTTTTATAATATATTTTTCAAAGGCAAGGGCGTCCCCTTAGTAAAAAATTTCACAAAGCAAAGCAGCAAAAATTCTTTTCTTTTTAAACTTGATTTGAAAACCCAAGTCACCACTTCAGGAGCGCAATACCTAGCCAAAGATTACTCAACACTTGTTCCTTCCCCTGGCTATACTCCCACTTAGGAGAACAATACCTAGCCAATCCTCATACGGGGTTTTCATTCTAGGAACTCATGTAATAGCATATCATCATGCCATACTTGTTCCTTCCCCTGGCTATACTCCCACTTAGGAGAGCAATACCTAGCCAATTATCATATGGGGTGTTCATTCTAGGAACTCATGTAATGGCATATCATCATGCCATGGCATCATACTATGCCTATCATATGTGCATCATAATGCAAAATACATTAGGACTACTATGCTCACAGTCTTAATCCATATAGCGCGCCCGGATAACTGTATAATCCTCCACTGACACCAACTGTGGAATAATCAATCCATGTCCTCATGGGGTGGGCCATGGCTAGCACAATGGGGCCTTCCCATTACTGTCCCACCTGACATTTAGCCTCTTTTTGGGCATGGTATCATCATATAAGTTTCAGGAAGTAACTTCCCTAGCATAACATCCCCAGTCTCTATCTTTGTGTAAAACAAAACCACAAGTCTCCATACTTGTATGAAAAATATATTGTACATATCAAACGATCTGTCTGTTTAACTAAGGCTGGAATATTATACATACCCTATTCTTAGGGTTTCCTTAGTCTTCACATCTCAGTACTTTCACCTCATTATACTTGATCATTAAATTAGATCAAGTGGATTAGATTATGAGGTTAGATCTCTTTGTTTGATCATTTAGTTAGATCCCATGTTTTAGATCACTTTGTTTGATCATTTGGTTAGATCCCATATTTTGGATCACTTTGGTTGATCAATGTGTATTGGATCACTTAATTGGATCATAAGTTTTGGATTCCTCAATTGGATCATATGTTTTAGATCCCTTAATTGGATCATATGTTTTGGATCCCTCAATTGGATCATATGTTTTGGATCATTTATTTGGATCATGTGTGTTGGATCACTTAGTTGGATCATATGTTTTGGATCATAAGTTTTGAACCACTTGTTTGGATCATGACTATGCTAAGGTACTAAGCATATTGATACAATAAAGGTCTATAATTTTAGACAGATAATCATGTATATCTATACATGAATCTCTAATATATCTTTGTATATCCACCTACCTCAAAGTAGTATCTTGATTTATACATCTCTAGTGTATTCTTCCACAATGTCCATCATGGTCTGGATTCATCCGTCTGTCAAACCATATGTATAAGGTTATTTCCCTATTCAAGTATGTATTCCTATAGATGATACCCTACTTTTCCTTGAATCAAATTTGATCAAGGGTTTGGGATTCTCTGTCTATGTTCTTCTACATACGCATACATACTATACAGATACACATGTAATACAATACTACATTAGTATTTGTTTTGTATCATCCAAGATCCTATGGATCTTGTTTGATCATCCTTATCTTGATTACCATTTTTTATTAAGATTAAATGATTTAATGCATTTTATGCTCTTATTATTATTACTCAACCAATTAATGTTTTATTGGTTGAGGGTAGTTTATTTCATTCTACATCTAGATTGCTCATCTTATGTCAAATTGGCTAAGGCTTACTAGTTGAATGGTTGAACACAAAGTGGCTACTTCAATCCTCATGTAAGGAGGTATTTAAACCTCATAAACATCAAACATCAACGGAAGGTGGGGGGAGAGCGTGGCTCTATTAGATGACCTCCTTAACCACTATGTTCATCATTCACTAGCTTAACCCTAACTCAACCCTTCATAAGGTTCTTATGAGCATTTAATCCTAAGTACTCTTTCTAATTGTTTTTAATTAAATCCATAAACTAAAATGTCATTCATGGAGTCTTATTATTCTCCTAAGTTGGAGCATGGAATTTATATTCCTTATATTATCCTACTAACTATGGTCCTTATTAAGTCCATGTCATATATCCATGTCCATGTCCTTCCATTCTAATTTCATTCAATTACAACTTCCATGATATTTTCATTACTTAAGCATAGCATCAATATAAAGCATAAATAACATAAATAAAAAATTCTATAATTAATTCAACTAAGAAATGAAATACAATAATGTTCAATAATTGAAATGGCAATCTAACATGCTATCATGATCCAAGGGTCTGAATTAATCCATATTTATTTTTCATCTCTTTAGGGTTTAGATTTTGATCCTTCATTTTATTTTAGATCCAACATATTATATTAATGTAATTTAATTATTAAATCATGGATTTATCTCATCCATTGATTTGATCTTCCTTGATCTACCCGATCAAGGAGATCTTAGGTTACTTTGTACCATTTAAGGGCATAGATCTTGATCTAGCCCAAATCCACATCATCTATTCATTAAATCCCTATAATCTTATCTCAAGATCATCATCAAAATAGATCCATGGTGTCCAATCATCTTGGATCATCTTGATCTAGGAGATACTATTCATTTTTAGGGATTTTAGTAACTCTTAAGGCTATATATCTTAAGATCTGCCTAATCAATACCATTTAATCTACTGATGTTATTTATTATGTTATAACATCATCATCCAACAAGTTATTAGTGGTCTGATCATCCTAGATCTTGTAGATCAAGGATGTTAGTTACTTATCCACTTAATTACAGAAATTTTAATTAATTAAAATTAAAATTTTATAGGTTCAGTCCATTTGGATTATAACAAGGAATCCATAAAAACTTTTCGATCTCAATTTGGATCTCAATTGAGATCGTAATTGAAATTTTAGGATTTTAGCCCTTTTTAAGGGCTGAATTTCACCTTATTGTTTTTTTATCAATTTTACTAATCTATGATTAATTAATTTATATTGTAAACATGGATTGTAAGGTTTTGAGACCTTATTAACACATTCAACATTTCTGATTTGATTTTTGGGGTCATGTGGGCCATGATCCAGATCAATGGCAGGGATTTGATTAAATAGATCATGTAGATACTAATTAAAAACATGATTTAAAATGTTCAGTGTATTATTAACATCAATATAAATCTGAGGAAAGTTTCAGATATAAATTTAAAGGTCAATTACCATCAGAATTAAGATTTTAAGATTTTAACCTGTTTTAAGGGCTGAATTCCATCTTTACTGTTTTTGATCAATTCATTCATATATAAGAATATAAATCTAACTATGAACATGATCTTAAGGTATTAGAGTATCTCTGAAGACATCCATTGGTTCAGATTTGTCTTTTAAAGTCATCTAGTCCATGATCTAAGATCATGGATACTGATTTTACCAAATAACATATAAAATAAAATTTTGAAACATGGATATAATACATTCAATATCTAGATCAAGTGACAAGGAATATGTAGAAACTTTCTTATCTAAATTCTGAGCTCTATCAAGCTCTAAATTAGAAAAATAAGATCTCAGTTTAAAAGAGAATGGCCTAGATCTGATCTAGGTGCGAGTGCAGGTACGGGTATGGGACGACCAGCGTCCCGCGCATGTGACTGCCCATTCTAAGTGTCTGGGCAGAGGTGACCAGCTACATGTGAGACGGTTCAATCTGGACCGTCAGATTGCCTGTGACCCGATCTCCTCCATCTGTTAACATCAAAGGTCCATATTTCATCTCTTGGGATTTTGGGACCCCAGGAAGTCATCCAATGGCTCAGAATATGGTTCTGAGCCAGGGATGAGGAGATCTCAACCCTCAATGCTGGATCCGTCATTCCCGATGGATCAACGGCAGGGGAGTTCTCCAGGTGGCCGGAAAACCATGCCTATTTATTGGAAATCAAAGAGGGGGTGCCAGTGCACCTACCTGTGTTGGTATGGAGGGGAGGAGCTCACCGGAGATTGAGAAACCAGCTGGAGAAATGTAGAGAAAACCCTAACTTCTAGAAAAATATACAAACGAAAAATTCTCTGTTGCCGTTGCTAGAGACTGTGAGGTACCATGGGGTTTTTGAAGAAAACCCTATTCTGAAGATATAAATGGGGGTAATATCTCCATTCACCAGCCTGATTGGCTGGAATTTGGTGAAGACACAGCTGGAGACGGTAACCCTAACTGGGTTAACTTTCGTTTTTCTTTTTCTAGAAATTTGAGAGGTGGATCATCATCAAATTAAGGGGCTTTCATAAAAGGCCCTTATACGAACATATCCAATGGTAGAGATGAAGTTTAAACAGGTAAAAATCGATGACTAATTGAAATAGGGTTTCTAGACGGAAACCCAGTTCATTGGGGACGACACGTCCTGGGACGCGCCCGACGTCTCCACTGAGTCTAGAGAGACGGGTGCATCTGTGGACTAGGGTTTTTGCAGCATGATAGGGAAGAAAGAAGAAGACATTTGGGGGAGATGGGGGATGTTTTTGGATCTGAAATTTTGCAGCATGATAAGGGACCTCGTGAGGATCATTAGGGAAATTTTTCTTATTTTTCTGATCTATTTATAGAGGTTTTTGGAATTTTTTATGATTACTTGAAATCATCACATTGATTTCTTTTGAATTTTTTAATGTCATTGGATTCCCTCTACCACCTCCTTCTCCACTAGTAGGTGGTAGTGGTTTGACTAATGATTGCATGTTTTCCAGACGTTGGATCCCTTTGTGGGCCCCACATGAGTGTGGAAAGGAGAAAAATCTGTTTTATTCTCCTAGGCTCAGAATTGAGCGTACTTAGTGGCGTTGGATTCGTATTTCTGAGTACATTCCAGATTTTGAGTTCTCAAGTCTTGGTTATATGTGAAATTACCATTTTGTCCTTTCATTCTTAAAATGGAGAAAAATACAGATTTTTCATCTGTATTCAGAAATTGTCGTGCTTACAGTCATTTTGAAGCATTTGTCACATATGTTTTCAATTATACATCTCTCATACCTTGGTTTCACTTCTATGAGAAGTGCATATTTCATAACCCTAATATTCCAACCTGATTTTCATTGAAATTCTTAATTTTAATATTTATTTAATTTCTTTTATAAAAAATTAGGGGTGTTACATCTGCTCTCTCTTTCACCCTCTCTCTCTCCTCGACGAGTCACCCCCCGATGCGGTGGCTTGAGCTCAGTGCACCTGCCACTCCTTCCCTTTGATCTCTTTCCCCATGGCCGGTAACCCCTTTCGGCTAGGTTTCCCAGCGTCGGATCTTTTTTATCTCTCCAATGCAGCCTAATCTAGTCAACCCTGCAGATGTCCTCTCTCTCCTTTGGTTACTCTGGTTTGACTCAATGCCTTCCTACCTTGTGCAGTGCTCTTACAGTTTTTAATGAAGAAGAGGGTTACAGAGGCGAAACCGAATTGCTCTCCTTCCTGGTAATTTCTCTTCCTACTCCTCCATTCCCTCTTCTTCTCATTCTTCTTTTTGTTCTATCTCCGTTTGAATTTTGGAAAATTTTGCCTCCTCTTTGGAGGTATCTACTATCCAAACCCTTGATTTCTTATTTCCTCACATTTGCTTTTGTATTCTTACTCGGTTTCTAGTTTTTATTCATTTTTGTTGGAATTGAGATAGAAATCATCGGATCTATTGAATTCTAGGATTTTAAGTGTGGAAAATTATTCGATCTTTTAAAATCTAGGGATTTTTCTTTGCAAGAAGGGTGTTTTACCTATATTAGATCTCCTTTCTTTGTTTCTTGGTAGTGTTATTATTGTTAGGATGCCATTTTTGGGTGAAGTGATTGGTGATGGTCATGGCTTTGAGGGTTATCTTGTTTAACAGCAAGCAGATTCTCTTGACGACACCTTTGGACCGCTTAATTGCTGAATTATTTAAGAGGACCATCAAGGTGCTCGATGTCTATAATGTTATTGATGATGTAATCAAGCAGATCCAGTAATGGCAGAAGCATTTGGAGGTAGTCTTGTTGGATTTGGATCCTCGCCAAAGGACGCTTGGAGAGGGGTAATTCCATCTAGTGAAGAAAGCATTGACAGATTTAGCTATTGGGATGTTGGATGAGAAGGATTCTTGTTCGATTCTTGTGCAGAGGAAACGGTCTTTTGGCCATAACACCACCAGCAAGGATCATCGTCCTGTTGAGCATTTTCGCTCGCTCTCTTAGAGCATTTCTTGCTTGTGGTTAGCTGCCAGACAGGTCTAGGCCATCGCGAACAACCTCACCCCACCATGTAACAATGAGATAGCAACAACAAATGGGCTTTCGATCCCTATTTTCACAATGAATATAGTCCTTTTGTTTGTAATGTGGGCTCTTGTTGCTATGATTCCTTGTCAAGACTATGGTCTCCAAGTGCATTTCTCTATTCCCTACCACTTATCATGGGTAGCATAGATACTTTCGCTTTATGAACGAATTCTAGAAGAATCAAAGAAGAGAGAGAGGAAGAATTCAAGTGGGTTATTGTGGGAGATACACCAGATTGAGAAGTGTGCCCCCCATATGTATATCAAATTTAGCAACAAAAGAGATCAACCTCCTAATTAAGTTTATTGTATTAATTATTTAACATCTTTGATTCTTAAATAACAATTTATAAATGTTTGAATTATGTGAATATGGTGTCAAGAAAACATTAATATAAGAACTACTCACACACACAGGTCAGGAAATTGACAAGGAAATTTAAGCTAGCACACCCAACCTCATAATTAATTTATCATCTTATTTTGCTTAATGTTCTTTTATTAGTATAATTTTTGTACTTCTTATCACATATTTTTAGTTCCTTAGGAGTGCTTCTACAATATTTTCTTCTATAAGTAAACTTTGGAAGCTTAGAGTCAATCAACTGCATATATTCATTTAAAATTAATTAAATGTAGATCAACCATGAACCCTAACCCTAACCTTGAACCTTAACCTTAAGCCCTTAACTCTAACCCTGAACCCTATTCCCTGAACAATTGAACCATGAATCTTGAACCCTAAGCACTTACGTAAGTACCCTGAACCTTAACCCAAAGCCCTTAACCTAACCCCATGCACCCTGTTCCTTGAAGACTTCAACCCCAACCACTTGAACCCTAAACCCTGAACACTTACGTAGTTACCATAAACCCTTACCCTAAATCATATGAATCAATGTTGACTATCATAAAAATCTGTTCATTGTGTATTACTTGTTAGATATCATGAAGTACTAACATAAAAGGTCAATATATTTTGAATAAAAAAATTATAAAAAAATGGTATACTTTTAAAGTTATTTATAAAAAAACAACTTTAAAAGTACATATAAATGACTTCTTTATGTACCCCTACGTAAAACCACCAAAAAGACTTCCCACCATCCCCGACTTACACAGAGAAAAATTGAGGGTGGGGATGGATTCCCGCGAGGGGAAGGGATGAGGGGAGTTGGGTTTGGGCAAGGGGGGGAGTGGGGAGCTGGATTCTGGTGGGGGGTAGGGGGTAGGGGGAGGAGGGAAGTTGGGTTCCGGAGTGGTGGTGGGTAGGGGTGGGGAACTGGGTTCCGATGAGAGGGGGGGCTCGTTACTATTGTTTATTGATTGTTTTTCATGACCAATTTTCATTGTTATCTATAGAATTAAGTTATTCGTGTGCAAAACCTAGTGTTTGTGGTATTCATTTGGAGGAATCAAAGTTGACAATCATGATCTTATAGGTGCTTGATTGCTTCCTCTTTTCTGTTGTTTCTTAACATGTCTGGTAAAAACATCTAGTTACTACAATGCATGTTTCCATTTTCATGTTATTTTCTTTCTTAGTTAAATCAAAACCAATATTTCTTAGGCTAGGTAGTGTAGCTTTAAAATTACTCACAAGCTCACAAATCAAAGTAATAATTGCATGTAAGAGAGGTCGATCCCATGAGGAATCTCAAGGAATTTCCAATTGATTTGATATTATTTAAGTACCTTAGCTTAGCTAAAGGAAGATTGTTTTGATAAACACGAAATTTAAACAACATGAAATGAGAAACATGCATAAAATTAGACACATGAGCTAAAAGAAACTTTCTAAAAATAAAGATTTCCAATGGTATTAGAAACTCTCCTAACTAACATGCATTAAATAAATAATAATAATAATGCTAAACTAAAATGAATGATTCTAGGAAGCTTTGATTAAGGAAACTAGGTAAAAATGAAAATTTCCTAAGTTAACACTTTCCTAATCCTAAAACCTTTTAAAAATAAAAAATTCTAAAATTAAACAAAGAAACATTCTAAAGATAAACTACAATGCAAATAACTAAACAAGTAATGCTAAACTATCATGTTATTTGCTTTCCTAGTTAAATCAAAACTAATCTCTCTTATGCTAGGTGGTGTAGCTTTAAAATTACTCATAAGCAAATAAATCAAAGTAATAATTGCATGTGAGAGACGTTGATCCCATGAGGAATCTTAAGGAATTTCCAGTTGATTTAATCTTATTTAAGTTGCTTAGCTTAGCTAAAGAAAGATTGTTTTGATAAACATGGAATTTAAACAACATGAAATGAGAAACATGCGTAAAATTAGACACATAAGCAAAAGGAAACTTTCTAAAAATAAAGATTTCCATTGGAATTAGAAACTATCCTAACTAACATGCATTAAATTAAAAAAAATAATGCTAAACTAAAATGAATGATTCTAGGAAGCCTTAATTATGGAAACTTGCTAAAAATGAAACTTTACTAAACTAACACTTTCCTAATCCTAAAACTTTCTAAAAAAAAAAAATTCTAAAACTAAACAAAGAAATGTTATATAAACTATGATGCAAATAACTAAAGAAGTAATGCCAAACTATCATAAAACAAGGGAACAATAAACCACTTAAAGAAAAATCACCCAATCACCATGTGTTGTGTGAATGGTCCATGAGTAAGAAAATGGATAAAATGTGTGGAATAAAAGTTTGCTAACATAGGATCTAACCAAAATAGTAACTAAACTATCTAAAAAGCTAAAGTGGTTCTTAAGAAATCAAGTATATAAAGTGTCTGGATTGCTCAAAATTATGTATGACTCATGAAAGGTAAAATTTGAAAAGTAAGATACTCATGAAACATAAATCAAACAATGCATGAAATGACTGCATGTGATTCAAGACATGAAACATGATCATAAAACCAAAATTTTAATGAACTTCAAGCATGCAAATAACCAAGAGAAACTTACGTGAATCATAAACTTTATTGGATAGAATTTGGTACATGAATTGTGCACATGTACATAGATGAACATCTAGAATAAGTTAAGCTTATCACTTCTTGTGAATACCTATGCCCACTAAAAGATCTGACCTCAAGGTAGTGGAGTTAAAGACTAGTGAAAGGTCTATGGGATTTGTAGCCCCTTCACAAATATCTATACGAAGTAGGAAAAAAATTTCATACATCCTTTATCGCTTTTCCTTGAGGTTCGTTTATCACATATGTTAGATATTGTATGTTTATGTGAATAGATGCAGACGAAGTCTCCTTTAATTATTTTTTTACTTAAACTATTTTTATCAACAACATCGATTTAGTTTCTTTAAATGATTTACATGGCCTTTTTTATGTCATTGTTCTAATATCGTTGAGTGTTTCTTTGTAGTAATAATGGAACCATGCTTCTTACTGTAGACATGTGTCATCCTCAACAAAAGATTCAATATGGGAAATGGTGAAGGTATGTAAACATTAAATACATGTATTTTTATATTATAACTTTCCTTATTTTTCAAATATAGTAATTTGATGTGTTTAATTTGTAGTCTGTCTTTGACATGCTGGATGACAAGGAGATGCAAGCTTTACAAGGGGCTACTCAGCAATGGAGAAAATGGAAGAGCTACCTTGTTCACAATTACATAGCTCCAAATGTCAATAATCTGTCAATGCTATACATGGTGCCTTCCATTTACTTTGACATCATTGACCAGGAGGCTTGGAATGCATTTGTACAAAACTGCACCTCCACCGAGTTTGAGGAATTTGCACAAATGATGTTTCATTCTTTTAATTACATGTAATGTTCAATTATTGCACTTGATCATGCATGTAAAAATGTGCAGGCGAAGAGTGCAAGGGGAAGAAAGGTGCATGAAACAAATATGCAACACCACCTATCTTGGATGGGCTATACTTGTTTAGAATCGCGTAAAGTAAGCATCTGTGACAATTTATCCCATTCAATTTAATGCTACTATAGTTATATACATGTTCTCTAACTATAGTGTCTTTTCTTGACAGTAAAAAAACCAGTTGGGCCTTCGGAACCCATTGATCGCTTCATCCTCTAGAAGATAGCGCATTCTATGGACTGTACTAGTAACAAGTTTGTAGATGAAATTGCTGCGCAAATTGCCTCGCACATAGTAGCTGGTTCCACCTGTCTATAAATTTTTTACAATTAATTAGATGAAATGATCATGCCTTTCTAGTTAAATTTTGTAGGACATTCTTACCCAAGAAAGTGCTATTATAGTAACATTAAGAGGCATTGCTTCCAAGGATGACATCCTGTATAGGGCTGAGGGCAATAAGGACCACCCTAGTCAAGTTAGGGGCATGGGTCGTGGTGTTGTTCCTTCTAAATTCTTTAGTAGAGGAAGTATACCTAAAGTTCAAGATGATGATGAGGCATACAATGAGCTTGTTAAGAAAATAAAGTCTGATATATTTAGTCAGATACGTCAGGGAGGTTTGATGATTGTTACTCCACCCTTGGTCATAATACTCGTAACCCCACTATACCTCTATCACATGTCAGTTGCAATTCCCCAATTGAAGAAGATAATGAAGGACATCTGCCTCCCCTCAAAAAGGAAATTCCTGTCCAGGAGGTATATACATAGACAAAACTATAAATTTTCATTGTCCTTTAGTAACAGTTCTATATCTCAACCTCTTTATTGCATATTTGATTTGTAGGTGGGTCAATGTCTATTGGCTTTGGATTCCTGTCAAAATATCATGGTAGTTGGTTTATGCTCTGAGCATGAATCAAACATTTTGCACGGAATTAGTATGCCACCACATACTAAGTAGGTGTCCATTACTAGGCCCTTAGTAGTAAAAAAATTTTGCAAATAAAGCAGCAGAAATTCTTTTCTTCTGAACTTGTTTTGATAAACCTAAGTCATCACTTCATACATAACATAAGTAGAATTTTTGTACAAGATAAAATTCCATTGAAGGAATATATTTTTATTAAATTGCAAAATCTATCTAGTGGTTCAAAGTACAGCCTAAATCCATTACAATACTTGTCCAAATTATATAATCCAAAACTCAAAGCTCACCATACAATGAAACTCTCATTACAATAAAATACTCTCAAATAAAACAAATTGCATGCCTTCAAGGGGTATACCCTAACTATTATTCTCTTCAAGTCTTCTATGGTCTTGAGCTCCTAACTCTCCATCTTTGTATCTGAGATATTGTAAACATTGAAACATTCACAATATCTCAGCAAGCTATGCTTGGTAGGAGATTCAAAAAGTGTAATAATTTGACAGTATAATTCTAATACTTCATAATCCCATTATCCATAAACATACTCATGTATCCAACTCTTTACTTTGTAACATATGTACATCCTTATACATACATACTATACATAGATAAATACGTCAAATTTATAAAAGTAGTCAAATATCATTCTCAACTAAGCTAATCAATTCTTTCCACTATGAGAAATTAGTATTTCAGCTAGTCCTGTGCTAGGAATTTTCCTTCTTGGGAAATGGACAATGAGATTTATTAGATTCAACTTGGAACAGAGTGCTTAATTGAATTTAGGTCTCTTGTTCCAATTAGAGAGAGGAGAGAGAAAGTGCAAGAAGGGAGATTTGAGTTTTGTGTGGGGATGATGCAGGAAGGAATCTCGTTTTTATTTTTTAAAGTAATCAAGATTATTTTTTGAGAATTTTAATGAACATTTTTGGAGGATTTTTGGAGGGGTATTTATAGGTTTTTGTTTTTTTTCATGATTACATGTAATAATTATGTTTTAATTCTTTTAAATATTAAATTAACATTGGACCTTCCACTACCACCTCCTTCTCAACTAACATATGGTAGTAGTTTGACCACTCATTGCATGTTTTCTGGGTGTTGGATTCGTTTGTGGGCCCCACAGGGTGTGGAAGGACCATTTTGCCCTTTTGTGGAGAAAAATCTACTTTATTCTCTCAAACTCAGAATTGAGTGTACTTAGTGGTGTTGGAATTGTATTTCTGAGTACATTATAAATATTGATGTCTTAGATCTTAGTTATAGGTAAAATTACCATTTTACCCTTTTATTCATAAAAATGAAGAAAATTAGGGATTTTTCATTTTAATTTGGAATTGAGCTACTTAGTGTCATTTTGATTGGTTTTTTGAGTACATTCATAATTTCTAAGTTTTAAATCATATTTTAATCTCTATAAAAAGAGAATTTCTGATAAACTAATATTCTAGCCCAAAATTTCTGAAAACTTAAACTTTATTGATTTTCTCAATCAATTTACAAAAATTGGGGTTATTACAATCTTCCCCTCTTACAATAATTTTGTCCCCGAAATTTGAAATACAATAACTTAATCAAACAGACTAGGGTGTGTCTTCCTTATTTCTACTTCTGTTTCCCACATGGCTTCCTCAGTAGAGTGATATTGCCACAGAACTTTGACTAGCAGAATGGTTTTGGTCCTTAACTTCTGTTCCTTGATGTCCAAGATCTATATCGCCTTCTCTTCGAATGTTAGGTTTGGCTTTAGCTCTTCCAGCACCCTTTGAAGTACATACGTGTCATCTTGTAGGTATTTTCGTATTATAAATATGTGAAAGACACTGTGTATTTCTGAGAGTTGGAGTGGTAAGGCTAATTTGTAAGCCATTGGACCAACTCTTTCTAGGATTTAAAATGGATCGATGAATCTAGGACTAAGTTTTTCTTTGATTCCAAACCTTATTACTCCTTTGACTAGTGATACTTTAAAAAATGCATGCTCCCCCACATCAAATTCTATGTTTCTACGTCTTTTATCTACATAACTCTTCTACCAACTGTGTGCTGTTAATAACCTCTTCTGTATCAATCTAACCTTGTCTATACACTATTCCACTAGTTCTAACTTCATTAGCTTTCTTTCTCCAACTTCACTCTAACAAGTTGATGAACAAGTTGGTGTCAACCACTAAGTACGCTCAATTCCAAGTTCAGGAGAATAAAATAAATTTTTCTCCATAAAAGGGCAAAATGGTCTTTTCACACCCATGTGCGACCCACAAGGGGCCCACAAGTGGTTGACAAATGAATACAATGGCCAAAAAATATGTAATGAGTGGTCAAACCACTGCTAGCTACTAGTGGAGAAGGAGGTGGTATTGGAGCATCCAATGCAAATTAAATAATAAAAAGAATAAAACATAATAATTACACATAATCATGAAAAACACCCAAAATGCCTATAAATACACCCCCAAAAAATCCTCAAAAAAATGTTCATAAAATTTCGCACAAAATTATCTTGCTTCCCTTGCAAAAACACACATAGATCCCTTTCCAAAATTCCAAAACTTCCAAAAATCCCTTTTCTTTCACTTTCTCTCTCCTCTCTCTAGATTGGAACAAGAGACCTAAATTCAATTAGGCACTTTGTTCCAGATCAAATCTCACAAATCCTACCATCCAAATTGTCCTATACTATGTTATCTACAAATATCCCAAATCAATTTCAAGATCTAACAGTTCAAACATCGAAAAATTGCAAGACAAGTAGTTCTTGGGCTATCTTGTTCATCAAGTGGGTATTCTTTTATTTTTGGATTGCAAAACAGACTTTTTTCTCCAATCAGGTAGGTGGAAACCCCTTTGCACACTTATTTCATGTTAAATTATGTAATTTTAATTTTTCTTAATTTATGTTTAGGATAAAAATAATAAAAATCAAGAAAGGGTAAGAAGCCTTGAATTATGGATTATGGATGGTTCAGATGGAAAATCTGAGCCATCCAATCAACCCAGAAGGGTCCAAAACCCTTAGGTTATAAATTTCAAGAAATTTCATAGCATTTAAGTCCCTCAATTGTAGAGGGATTGATTGGACAGTCCAAACAGACTGTATGATCTCCCAATCGGATCAGATTCTCGAGATGCAATACAAAATGCAACGTGGAAATGCACCATTTGATAGCATTTTTGGTCACATGGCATGGGTGCAACGGTGTCCTAGCCAGACGACCGTGCGATAGCGACAATTCCGATAGGACACATCATGCGGAAGTCTCGGTGACAGGTGCTCACTCGACCAAATTGCGCGTAATTGTCTGCCCGACTACCACCCGACTAAATCATTCTATCCGGCCTGTTCTACCCAAACGAATCTGGGTCATCCATTCCGATGGGCAGATCAAATCTGGACCCTAGAATGACTGTGAACTTCAAATCTCAATTAAAGAGTCATTTGAACTCCAAATTGAGATCGGAGAGGAGCTATGGAAATCTTATTTCATCTATTTTCTTCTGAAATCATAAAACTTAGAAACTTTCTGTATTTATGAAATAAGTTTTCAACTTTCATATCTGAGATGATCAGATCGTGGGGATCTATTTTAATGATGATATAATATTGAAATTAAGTAATATCCACTATTTATTTTTATAGATGTAGCATAAAATGAGAGATCTACCACTTATAGTAGAAAACCCCTAAATATGCAAAGGGACCCACTTGATCAATAAGATCAAGTGCGATTAGACCTTTGGGATGGATCAAATGAGGGATAATATGATGTAATCCATGGATATCATGGATTGATTATGACAAAAACAAAGGAATATGATCTTTTGACCTTAATGAAGTGAAAATCATAAATGTAATTAAAACCCTTGATTAAAAGGAAAAGATCTAAGATCTAATGGTTGGATCATAAGTAAAGGTTTTTAAAAATATTAATGTAATTAGTTTCATTTTCTTTTATTTGATAATAGCAGTTTAAATGTGAATTATGTTATAAAGAATGCTAGTGTAACTTTTAGATTTTAGCATGCTATGTGATTAGATTGGCATATTAGGTTGATAGATTTACTTATCTTAGGGCCATGTTAGTTTACATTTGAAGTTTAAACATGATTCCATTAGATTAGTAGTAAAATTTCATGTATTTTATAACTTAGGGGCATGCTAGTTTAAGTATACTTTCATTTCATTAAGTTACATAGGAAGCATGTTAGTGTAAAATGTTGTTAAAATTATTAGATTTTTGCTTTAAAGTTATGATTTAAATTTTATTAGTAGATATAATTGTTTAATTAGTGTTTATGTCTTAATATTCATAAATCACAAAAGAAATGAAATCTAATGAGAAAGTAGAGTTTCATGACACAAATAAGAGTAAATTATTTGACATAGTCTTAATTAGTAAGGGCTATAGCTAGTAGGACAATATAAGGATTATCAAATCCTTGGCCCATACTAAGAGAATAATAAACCCCATGAATGACATTGTAAATGTTCATGGACTTAATTAAAATCAATTAGAAAGAGTACTTAGGGTTAACATGCTCATTGGAGCCTTATAAAAGGTTGAGTTATGGTCACTCTAGTGAATGTTAAACATAGCGGTTAAAGGGGTTGTCTAATAGAGCCTCGCCCTTCCCCTAACTTCCATTGATGTTTGTGAGGTCTAAATGCCTCCTTACATGAGGATTGAAGTAACCACTTTGTGTTCACCCATTCAGCTAGTAAGCCTTAGCCAATTGGAAATAAGAAGAGCAATCTAGACTTAGGCTGAAATAAATTATCTTCAACCACTAAAACATTAACTGGTTGAATATTGATAATAAGAGCATAAAAGGTTAGCAAATTATCTAACCCTAATAAAAACTGTAAGTTAATAAGGATGATCAAACAAGATCCATTAGATCTTGAATAATCAATAACAATAAGAATAAGAACATTGTATTGTACTTAGTATGCATGTTTATTAGTATGTATGTATAGATCAAGTCTAGATCATTAGATTAGATAATCCAAACCCTTGATCAAAGATGATTCAAGGAGGAGAGCTAGGGTCATCCTCTTTAGGGATGATCAAATAACTGAACTTAGATCAAAGAAGAACTAGATGATAGAAGATTTAGGCCCTTGATCTTTATCAACAAGTATAGATTATTGATCAAAGGATCTATGAAAGATCAAGATCAAGGAGATGGACACACAAAGACTTAGAGATAGAAAATACTCAGATCTGAAAGATTTAAGGATCATTTTAACCATCAGATCTAGTGATCAATAGGATTGTTAAGATTTTATATATATTGATAGTATGTATGGATGTACAGATTATATACACTAGTCAGGATCCTAGAAGATCTGGAGAGATGTATCACTACTTGAAGGTAGTAGGATTTGATGAATGCATTTACATGGGATGTACATGATTGAACCCATGACCTTATGTTGACAACTGTAATGTTAATACTTGTATTAAAATCCCCTGAAACCCTTATGATCCAACCAAACACATATGAAATGGTTAAGTTAGAATTGAGGACCAGAATCCAAGTGAATAGGGAACTAGAAGATATTCCAACCCTAAGTAAACAGATAGCTTGTCTGATACGTATGAAACCTATTTTACATACAAGCACGGAGGCTTGTGGTTTTGTTTTAATAGGCATAAGCTTGAGGGATGCTATGCTAAGGGAGTTATGAGGGTTTGACCACCTACTTTCCAAAATTTGATGATTTGATGATACCTTGCCCTATGAGAGGCTAAAAGGTGGGAGGGACAATTATGAAAAGGCCACCACTGTGAAAGTCCTATCTCCCATATGGGCACTGACACAATATTTTCCACCATGGTATTAGTGGTGATTAGGGCAGTTATCCGAGTGCGCTAGTACAGATCAAACTACAGAATGGTAGTCCTTTGATTATTTTGCACTATGATGCATATGAGATCGGCATAGTGAAATGCCTTATGTTTTGGCATGATGAAATGCCAGGTAATTGTATATTACCAGTATTTCCTAAGAAGGGAAATTTCCAGTATAGGACTAGCTGAAATACTGATTTCTCATAGTGGAGAGAATTAATCAGCTTAGTTGGGAATGATATTTGACTACTTTCATAAACTTGACGGATTTATCCATGTATAGTATGTATGTATATGGATGTACATATATTTCAAAGTAAAGAGTTAGATACATGAGTATGTTTATGGATAATGGTATTATGAAGTATTAGAATTATACTATCAAGTATTATGCTTCTATAATCCCCTATTAAGCATAGCTTACTGACTTAGAAGCTCAAGACCATAGAAGACTTCAAGGGAATAATCATCAGGGTATACCCTTGAAGACATGTATTTTGTTTTGTTTGAGAGTGTTATATTGTTATGAGAGTTTCATTGTATAGTGAGCTTTGAGTTTTGGATTATGTAATTTGGACAAGTATTGTGATGGATGTGGCTGTACTGTGAACCACTAGATGTATTTTGGAATTTAATAAAAATATATTCCTTCAATTGAATTTTATCTTGTATATAAATTCTACTTATATTATATATGAAGTGATTACTTGGGTTTTTCAAAACAAGTTCTAAAGAAAAGAATTTTTGTTGCTTTGTTTTGCGAAATTTTTTTACTACTAAGGGCCCTTGCCTTTGAAAATGTATTACAAAATGTGTAACTAAAACTCGAGTCATCATAGTTGGTATCAGAGCCATTCATCCAATCACAATACAGTACAAATATGTCCAAAGGAGAGATTATAATCCAAGCCTAGCTTAAAATAGAAGTAGTTGTATAGAATACTGATAGAAATTTTGGTTTATGAGCAGATGCCATCAAAGAGAGTTACAAGGCAGACAACTCAAAATACTCTAAAAGACAATATGGAGAGAGTAACCATGAACAATGTGGAAGAGATGGTAACAAGGGTATTGAGGAACCTCCTTCCTCACCTTCAACAAATCCAAAGTTCATCACCTCTCGTAGAGATATCAAGTATGTAGGCTCAAGTTCAGCTTGAAGTGAGACATAATACATCAACACCAACACCAATACCAGCTACTCTCACACTAGTACAAGGGCAATCTTCCCTTTTTACCAAGTGAAGAAGTTAGAAAATCTCCATTAGCACCAGAAAGAGTTGACAAAATGATGGAGAGATTTCATCAGATGGCTACAGTGTATAATGGCAAGGGTGAAGTTGAGAAGGCTGAGGAATGGATGTATGAAGTATAAAGGACTTTCAGTGCACTACCTACTCCTCCAAAGTTGAAGTGAAATTTGCCACCTACCTATTAAAACCAGAAGCTGCATTTTCGTGGAGATTAGCTAACAACACCTTCTTCTCAAATTCTAAAGATACTATATAGGAGGAATTTAAGGAAGTATTTAACCACAAATATTTTCCTTCTCATGTACAAGAAAGAAAGTTGATATAGTTTCTAGATCTTAGACAAGGGAACATATCGGTTGTGGAGTATGATAACAAGTTCATGCAGTTAAGGAGATTTGTGACTCATGTGTGTAACATTGAAACACACATCGTGAATTGATTCATTGAAGGGTTACACCAAGGGCTGAAAATAAAGGTACTGGTTACTAAACCCATGACCTTGGCAGAATGTGTGGAAATGACTTCCAAGTTTGAAGAAGAATACAAGAAGAGTCAAACTACCAAGTTTAGTGGAGGAAACAATAACCCAAAGCCCTTCCAGAAGAATAAAAGACCTTGGAACAATTTTAAGCCCCAAAGAAATCAGAAGAACAATGCACCAAGGCAAACTAGACAACCATGTCCAAGATGCAGAAAATTTCACCAAGGCAATATCTACCCTAGACATGTACAATAGCAACCACAATGGTTTCCAATCAAGTGCCATGATTGTGGGGAGTATGGACATGTTGCCACCTACTGTACCAAACCACTAGTAGTCAAGGAGGCAAAATTAGAAATTGCCCCTCGACACCAAGGAAGGGTCTTTGCCATCATTGACAACCAGGCTGGACCATCTAATGCAATGATTGAAGGTACATTACTTGTAGCTGACAACTATGCCAAAGTACTGTTTGATTCTAGATCTACGCATTCCTTTATATCTTGCATATTTGCATCTAGTATACAACTGTCAGTGAAAAGCTTGGGATTTAATCTAAATGTAACAACTCCAATTGGAAAAATAGTTACATTACAAGAATACTTGCATAATGTACCTATAGAAGTATTGGGCAAAAGAATGGACATAGACCTCATTTTATTGAACATAGTGGACTTTGACATCATACTGGGTATGGACTAGTTAGCAAAATACTGGGTAGTTATGGATTGTCACAAGAAGAAAATAACATTTAGCATATTAGGTGAGGAAGTATTAGTACTGTATGGGAAACACAATGACTTAGACAAGTCCGTTATCTCAGCTATGAAGGCACTCAAAGATATGTCCAAGGGGTGTCAAGCATTTCTAACAACAACAATTTCTTTAAATGTTGAACAGCCCAAGATAACAAAAATTGTAGTTAGGGAATTCTAAGATGTTTTTCCTGAAGAACTACCACGATTACACCCACATAGAGAAATTGAGTTTACCATTGAAGTTATTCCTGGTACAACTCCAAATTCTAAAGCACCTTATAGGATGGCCCTAGTAGAGTTAAAAGAGTTGAAAGGTCAGTTACAAGAATTGTTAGACAAAGGGTTTGTTAGACCAAGTAGTTCACCATGGGGAGCACTAGTAATATTTATGAAGAAGAAGGATGGGTCTAGGAGATTGTGCATTGATTATAGAATGTTGAATAGTGTCACAATGAAAATAAGGTATCCCTTACATTGATGATCTCTTTGATCAACTCCAATCTACTAAGATCTTTTTCAAAATTGACCTTAGATCAGGATATCATCAATTGCGCATTAAGGATGAAGACATACCCAAGTCAGCATTCAGAACTTGGTATGGGCATTATGAGTTTCTAGTCATGTCTTTTGGGTTGACCAATGCACCAGCAGTGTTTATGGATCTGATGAACAGAATCTTGAAGGAATTTTTAGATAAATTTGTGATTGTATTTATTGATGATATACTGATTTACTCTACCAATATCAAGGAACATCAAGAACACTTACAAATTGTACTAAATACCCTCAAAATGCATAAACTATTTGGTAAATTTAGTAAGTGTGAATTCTTGTTAGAGAAGGTCAATTTCTTGGATCATGTAATTTCCAAGAATGAAGTAGAAGTGGACCCCAACAAGTTTGAAGCAATAATGAATTGGGAGAAACCTAAAATAGTAATAGAAATACATAGTTTTCTTGGACTAGCAGGATACTACCATAGATTCATTCAAGGATTTTCTTGTATAGCTATTCATGTGACTTGCTTGACAAGAAAGGGGGTGCAATTCACTTGGACAGAAGAATGTGAAAATAGTTTCCAAGAGTTAAAGAAGAGGTTAACTATAGCACCGGTATTGACTTTGTCATTTGGAAGTGGAGGATATGAAATATACTGTGATGCTTCAGGCAAAGGGTTAGGGGGTTTGTTGATGCAAAATGGGAAGGTCATTGCTTACGCATCCAGACAATTGAAGAAACATGAAATAAATTACCCAGTACATGACCAAGAATTGGCAGCTATAGATTTTGCATTGAAAATTTGGAGACATTATTTGTATGGAGAAAAATTCAGTGTATTCACTCATCATAAAAGTCTTAAATACATCTTCACTTAGGCTAATTTGAACATGAGACAAAGAAGATGGATAGAGTATATCAAAGACTACGATTTCGCCATCCAATACCATCCTGGAAAAGTGAACATAGTAGCTGATGCATTAATAGACAACCAAGAGCTGTACTCACAAACATCACCATTAAATTAGCTTTTGTAGAAAGAGTCCTTAAAGCCCAAGAAGAAGATACAGTAACTTATGAATTGTGTAAAAGGAAAGGATTTTGTAAGGGTACAGATGGGGGTATACGTTTTCAAGAGAGATTGGTGGTTCTTTTAATTACAGACTTGAGAAAAGAACTGTTACAAGAAGACGATCAGTCAAAATTTTCCATACACCTTGGGGGTACAAAGATGTATCAGGATTTAAAAAGAAACTTTTTGTGGGAAGGCATGAAAAGAGAAATAGGAGAATTTGTGGGTAAATGTCTAAATTGTCAACAAGTAAAAGCTGAACACCAAAGACCAGCAGGAATGTCACAAACATTAGAACTTTCAGAATGGAAATGAGACAATATCACTATGGATTTTGTAGTAGGATTTCCAAGGACCTGGGCAAGCCATGACATGATTTGGGTGGTTGTGGATAGGTTAACAAAGTCAGCACATTTCCTTCTAATTAGGCAGAACCAATTAGTTGATAGCCTAGCTAAGTTATATATCAAAGAAATAGTAAGTCTTCATGGGATTCCACTATCCATCATCTCTGATAGGGATGGGAGATTTACTTCAAGATGTTGGAAGAGTGTACAACAAGCCTTGGGAACCTCACTTAAATTCAGTACAACATTTCACCCCCAAACAGATGGTCAATCAGAAAGGACTATTCAGACCTTAGAAGATATGTTGAGAGCATGTGCATTAGATTGGAAAGGGAATTGGGATGAACATCTTCCATTAGTAGAATTCGCGTATAACAATAGTTTTCAAGCAAGTATTGGTATGACACCATATGAAGCATTGTATGGTCAGCCATGTCGATCACCAACTTGTTGGAGTGAAGTTGGAGAAAGAAAGCTAATAAAGTCAGAACTAGTGGAATAGTGTACAGACAAGGGTAGATTGATACAGAAGATGTTGTTAACAGCACATAGTCAACAGAAGAGTTATGCAGATAAAAGACGTAGAAACCCAAAATTTGATGTGGGGGAGCATGTATTTTTGAAATTATCACCAGTCAAAAGAGTAATGAGGTTTGGAAACAAAGGAAAACTTAGTCCTAGATTTATCGGTCCATTTGAAATCTTAGAAAGAGTTGGTCTAGTGGCCTACAAATGAGCCTTACCACCCCAACTCTCATAAATACATAGTGTCTTTCGCATATCTATGCTACAGAAATTCCTACAAGATGACATGCATGTACTTCAAAGGGTGCCAAAAGAGATAAAGCCATACTTAACCTTCAAAGAGAAGGCGACATGGATCTTGGATCATAAGGAACAGAAGTTAAGGACCAAAATCATTCTGCTTGTCAAAGTCCTGTGGCAACATCACTCTGTTGAGGAAGCCACATGGGAAACAGAAGTACAAATGAGGAAGACACACCCTAGTCTGTTTGATTAAGTTATTGTATTACAAATTTTGAGGACGAAATTATTGTAAGGGGGAAGATTGTAATAACCCCAATTTTTGTAAATTGATTGAGAAAATCAATAAAGTTTGAGCTTTTAGAAATTCCAGGCTGGAATATTAGGGTTATTGAAAATTCACTTTTTATAGATGTACAATCAAAGTATAAGATATGTATATTTGAAAACATATTGAATGAACCCTTCAGAATGATTGTAAGCATGACAAATTCTAAATTCGGATGAAAAATCCTTATTTATCTCCATTTTTCTAAATAAAAGGGAAAAATGATAATTTCACGCGTAGCCAAGAACTAAGACCTCAATATTTGTGATGTACTTAGAAATACAAATCCAACACTACTAAGTACGCTCAATTCCGAGTTCGAGAGAATAAAATAAAATTTTCTCCATAAAAGGGCAAAATGGTCTTTTCACACCCGTGTGGGACTCACAAGAGGCCTAGAGCGGCCCACAAATGAATCCAATGGACAAAAAACATGTAATGAGTGGTCAAACCACTACCAGTTACTTGTGAATAAGGAGGTGCTAGTGGAGGATCCAATGCAAATTAAATACTAAAAAGAATAAAACATAATAATTACACATAATCATGAAAAGTACCCAAAATGCCTATAAATACACCCCCAAAAATCCTCAAAAAAATTTTCATAAAAATTCCCATGAAATTATCTTGCTTTGCCTTCAAAAATAGACATATATCCCTTTCCAAAATTCCAAAACTCCCAAAAATCCCTTTCCTTTCACTTTCTCTCTCCTCTCTCTCTCTAGATTGGAACAAGAGACCTAAATTCAATTAGGCACTCAGTTCTAGATCAAATCTCACAAATCCCACTATCCAAATTGTCCTAGAATACATTATCTATGAAAACCCCAAATCAATTTAAAGATCCAACAGTTCAAACAACAAAAAATCACAAGACAAGCGGTTCTTGGGCTATCTTATTCATCAAGTGGGTATTGTTTTATTTTTGGACTGCAAAACTTACATTTTTCACCAATCAGGTAGGTGGAAACCCTTTGCACACTTATTTCATGTTAAATTATGTAATTTTAATTTTTCTTGATTTATGTTTAGGATAAAAATAATAAAAATCAAGAAAGGGTAAGAAGCCTTCAATTATGGATTATGGATGGTTCAAATGGAAAATATGTGCCATCCAATCGATCCAGAAGGGTCCAATGCCCCTAGTTATAAATTGCAAGAAATTTCATAGCATTTAAGTCCCTCAATTTGTAGAGGGATTGATTGGACAATCCAAACAGACTGTCCAATCTCCTGATTGGATAGGATTCCCTAGATGCAATACAAAACGCAGGGTAGAAATGTGCCATTTGACGTCGTTTCCACGTGAGCAGTGCTCGTGCGACGTCGTCCCGGCTAGACAACTGGGCGATAGCAATAGTCCTAGGAGGACGCGTCACACAAAAGTCCTAGTCATGGGCGTGCGCCTGACCAAATCGAGCACTTGTCTGCCCGACTACCGCCTAACTAAATCGTTCCACCCGAACAAATCTGGGCCATCCATTTCGATGGGCCTAGATCAAATCTAGACCCTAGAACTACTGTGAACTTCAAATTTCAATTAAGGAGTCATTTGAACTCCAAATTGAGATCTGAGAGAAGCTATGGAAATCTTATTTCATCTATTTTCTTTTGAAATTATAAAAGTTAGAAAATTTCTTATGAAACTTTCTATATTTATAAAATAAACATGATTCCATTAGATTAGTAGCAAAATTTTATGTATTTTATAACTTAGGGGCATGCTAGTTTAAGTATAGTTTATTTTATTAAGTAAGTTACATAGGAAGCATGTTAGTGTAAAATGTTGTTAAAATTATTAGATTTATGCTTTATGTCTTAATATTCATAAATCACAAAGGAAATGAAATCTAAAGTAGAGTTTCATGACACAAATAAGAGTGAATTATTTGACTTGGACTTAATTAATAAGGGCTATAGTTAGTAGGACAATATAAGGATTATCAAATCCTTGGCCTAAACTAGGAGAATAATAAACCTTATGAATGACATTGTATATGTTCATGGACTTAATTAAAATCAATTAGAAAGAGTACTTAGGTTAACATGCTCATAGGAGCCTTATAAAAGGTTGAGCTATGGTCACTTTAGTGAATGTTAAACATAGTGATTAAAGGGGTTGTCTAATAGAGCCTCGATCTTCCCTTACCTTCCATTGATGTTTGTGAGGTCTAAATGCCTCCTTACATGAGGATTGAAGTAACCACTTTGTGTTCACCCATTCAGCTAGTAAGCCTTAGCCAATTGGAAATACGAGGAGCAGTCTAGACTTAGGCTGAAATAAATTATCTTCAACCACTAAAACATTAACTGGTTGAATATTGATAATAAGAGCATAAAAGGTTAGTAAATTATCTAACCCTAATAAAAACTGTAAGTAAGATAAGGATGATCAAACAAGATCCATTAGATCTTGAATAATTAAGAACAATAAGACTAAGAACATTGTATTGTACTTAGTATGCATGTTTATTAGTATGTATACTATAGATAAAGTCTAGATCATTGGATTAGATAATCCAAATCCTTGATAAAAAATGATTCAAGGAGGAGAGCTAGGGTCATCCTGTTTAGGGATGATCAAATAACTGAACTTAGATCAAAGAAGAACTAAATGATAGAAGATCTAGGCCCTTGATCTTTATCAACAAGTATAGATTGTTGATCAAAGGATCTATGAAAGATCAAGATCAAGGAGATGGACACACAAAGACTTAGAGATAGAAAATACTTAGATCTGAAAGATTTAAAGATCATTCTAACCATTAGATCTAGTGATCAATAGGATTGTTCATATTTTATATATATTGACAGTATGTATGGATGTACAAATTACATACATCAGTCAGGATTCTAGAAGATTTGGAGAGATGGATCACTACTTGAAGGTAGGAGGATTTGATGAATGCATTTACATGGGATGTACATGATTGAACCCATGACCTTATGTTGACAAGTGTAATGTTAATACTTGTATTGAAAACCTCTAAAACCCTTATGATCCAACCAAACACATATTGAGTGGTTAAGTTAGAATTGAAGACTAAACTCCAAGTGAATAGGGAACTAGAAGATATTTTAGCCCTAAGTAAATAGACAAATTGTTACATATGAAATCTATTTTACATGCAAGCACGGTGGCTTGTGGTTTTGTTTTAATAGGCATAAGCCTAGGAGATGCTATGCTAGGGGAGTTATGAGGGTTTGGCCACCCGCTTCCCTAAATTTAATGATTTGATGATACCTTGCCCTATGAGAGGCTAAAAGTAGAGTGGGGAAATTATGGGAAGGCCGCCACTGTGAAAGTCCTGTCTCCCCATATGGATAGTGACACAATATTTTCCACCATGGTGTCAGTGGTGAACAAGGCAGTTATCCGAGCACTCTAGTTTGGATCAGAGTGCAGCATGGTAATCCTTTGACTATTTTGCACTATGATGTATATGAGATCGGCATAGTGAAATGCCTTATGTTTTGGCATGATGAAATGCTAGGCAATTGTATATTACCAGTATTTCGTAAGAAGAGAAATTCCTAGTATAAGACTAGCTGAAATACTGATTTCTCATAGTGGAGAGAATTGATCAGCTTAGTTGGGAATGATATTTGACTGCTTTCATAAATTTGATAGATTTGTCCATGTATAGTATGTATGTATATGGATGTGCATATATTACAAAGTAAAGAGTTAGATAGATGAGTATGTTTATGGATAATGGAATTATGAAGTATTAGAATTATACTGTGTAATGAGCCCAATTTTTGTAATATTAAAAACCCATGAAAAGTTCAGTTTTGAAGATAAGGGCATTTTGGTCATTTCACTATTCACCTTGATTGAACCCATAAAATTGGTCCTGAAAATGGTACCATTAGATGCGTCTCGGAAAAAGGAATCCAACAAGACCAAAATCACCAAAAACGGAGTTAAAATGAGCAAGTTATGGCCCTTTGAAGTTTAGGGGCAAAACTGTAATTTTTATAAAAACGGATTTAGCTGCAAAACATAGGGGCCCGTTTTGATACAGGCATCCTTCATCTTCAACCTCTAGAGGGTTCTAGAACGGCTGTGATTGGAGGAGAAATCACCGCCATTCTAGAGGTTTCTCCACCACCATTCAAAGGCGGTGAGAGCCCCCTCCAAAACCCTCTCATAGCTCTATAAATAGAGCTCTTGGGTGCCTCTAATGGAAGCCCAAAAGGTTGGAGAAAATCATTGTGGAGGAGTGACCTAGAGGGGAAAACAAGGAGAAAAACCCAGCAATGAGCCAGGTATGCCCAAGATCCCTCAAAACCCATCTACACCATAGTTTTAAGATCAATTTCCCTAGGTTTTTGCATGAAAAATCATGCAAAATGGAGACCTGGAGACTCACCAAGGACCCAGGGACGTTCCCTGGGCTGCACTGGTTCGACAGGGTCAAACCAGGGTGTCCTGAGGATGCCTCGGTTCCCCAACGAATAGGACGTTCCAATCGGAACGTCCCACGTCGCGTAAAAGAGAGAAACAGGCAGAAAACCCGATGCGTCTGCAGACGCGCCCGCTGAGGCGCACGCCGTAGACGCGCAGCGCTCTAGCAGTGCAGGGTTTTTTTCGTTCCTTAAGGAAGCCGGGGCGCACGACGCAGACGCGCAGCGCCCTAGCATTCCGTCTTTTCATTCTTGAAACCCTTATGTACGTGCGACACTAAAATGCTTATAACTTGAGATCTAGAGCTCCGATTGAGGCGCCACAAAAGGCGTTGTGTCCGTGTCGATGACGCAGACACATCTAAACTATAAAATCCCTAATCAAAGCCCAATCAGAGGTGGGCATGCCTTTAGAATAGGATGGTGGTGAGTGGCCGCTAAACCTTTGGAAAACTAAAGATACTAAGGTCCAATTAGGACCTTATGACACCCATAGGCATAGGGATGGACCCCTAATACCTAAGTAATAAGACCAACTACTCTAAAACCCATAAAAGATGGGCCAAACTAACCTTAAGTCCCCAAACCATGTTTAGGAGCATACGAGGACAAAGGGGTTAGCGCGACCTAGTTAGGTAGGTGCTCTATCACTACTAGATTCTTTTAAAAGAACTATGATTGCTTTGCAAATACATGATTTAAGTATATGACTTGTTTAGCATGCATGTGACAAATGCTTTATGCATAGACATGTTTTGTATATACATTATGCATAGATATGTTGCATACATTGCATGATCTATGAGCATTAAGTTCTTGCAAAGATTGCATGTCCTTGAGGGTTGCCAAAAGACGTTGGAGTGCTGAGGGCCAGGCAGTTGTGAGGGACCCAAAGAGGACAGGTTTTGAAAAGAGCTTTTTAGCTTATTTGATCATACATGATTTGGGTTAGTAAGCTCGTGGGTGCTATGCCAAGGGGTGTGGGTTGGCCACCCAGCCTCTACCACTATTATGTGGATGGGTACCATGCTTAAAAAGGGCATGTCCCTGCTTCGACTGCATGTGGTACATGGGGCTACCACTAGTGTCACGGCACTGGGTCGAAGTGTCATATGCCCCGTGGAGGTATATGATCCTATGTCCCTAGGTACCCGGGGACCACACAGCGGTGAGGTCGTGGGCATAGTGGGACCCTATGGTTTCGTGGATTTATGTGCATTGCATATGGCATGATATAAGGTTGGTCGACCATACCATGATAGATATCCATGCAATGGATTCAATTGAGCATCTGATGCATATTTTTATGATTATGATATATGATACTTTCAACTTGGATTATGATATTTCTTTAAGTCGTCAGTATTCCAGTTTGACAGTGGCTTTTAATATCGATATTGAACGTGATTATTCAAACAACATGCATATGTTTTTATGAGCACGTGATTTTAAACATTGCATGCATTATAAAACTAGTAGTGATAGACTCCTACTGAGTATAGTATATACTCATCCTATCCTTAACATTTTTTAGGATGATTCCATCCACAAGTAGAGGATATCTATGTTAGTGCTACGAGCAAGTGAATCAAAAAGGAAACACTTATATAAGTAAGTGAACTCTCAACCCTTTGGACATGTATTTATATTTAATTACAATTGGGCTGTGTGCTATGACTGGATAGATCTGGAAAAAAAACACTTATGATTTCTAAAGCTTTTCAAAAAACTACCTTGGTTGTTGTAAAAGCAAATGACACTCGGGGTTTTCAAATTGAATTTCAAATAAAAGATTTTTCCGCTGCACTGCATTGTTTTTCAAATCGGGATCCCACCATAGGAATTTAGATTTTTCATTTAAAAATGCATGAGAAAACCAGGGTCGTCACATACTATCAAGTATTATGCTTCTTGAATCCCTTACTAAGCATAGCTTGCTGAGATATTGTAAATGTTTCAATGTTTACAATATCTCAGATACAGGGAAGGAGACTTAGGAGCTCAAGACCGTAGAAGACATGAAGAGAATAATCATCAAGGTATACCCCTTGAAGACATGTATTTTGTTTTTTTTTATAGTATTGTATTATAATGAGAGTTTTATTGTATAGTGCGCTTTGAGTTTTGGATTATGTAATTTGGACAAGTATTGTAATGGATGTGGTTATACTCTAAACCACTAGATGGATTCTGGAATTTAATAAAAATATATTCCTTCAATGGAATTTTATCTTGTATAGAAATTCTACTTATGTTATGTATGAAGTAATGACTTGGGTTTTTCAAAACATGTTCTACTAAAAAGAATTTTCGCTGCTTTATTTTGCAAAATTTTTTTACTACTAAGGGCCCTACCTTTGAAAATGTTTTACAAAATGTGTTACAAAAACACGGGTCGTCACACATCCCAATTCCCTTTCCAATCTAATGTACATGCTTTCAACATATCTTCTAAAGTCTAAATAGTCCTTTTTGATTACCTATCTATTTGGGGGTGAAATGTTGTACTGAATTTAAGTGAGGTTCCCAAGGCTTGTTGTACACTCTTCCAACATCTTAAAGTAAATCTTCCATCCCTATCAGAGATGATGGATAGTGGAATCCCATGAAGACTTGCTATTTCTTTGATGTATAACTTAGCTAGATTGTCAACTGACTAGTTCTGCCTAATTAGAAGGAAATGTGCTGACTTTGTTAACCTATCCACAACCACGCAAATCATGTCATGACCTGCCCGGGTCCTTGGCAATCTTGCTACAAAATCCATAGTGATGTTGTCCCATTTCCATTCTAGAAGTTTCAATCTTTGCAACATTCCAGCTGATCTTTGGTGTTTAGGTTTTACTTGTTGACAATTTAGACATTTAGCCACAAATTCTCCTATTTCTCTTTTTATGCCTTCCCACCAAAAGTTTCTTTTCAAATCCTAATACATATTTGTACCCCTAGGGTGTATGGAAAATTTTGACTGATGGACTTCTTGTAATAGTTCTTTTCTCAAGTTTGTATTTAAAGGAACTACCAATCTCTCCTAAAAGCGTATACTCCCATCTGTACCCTTACAAAATCCTTTCTTTTTACACAATTCCTAGTCACTGTGTCTTCTTCTTGGGCTTTAAGGACTCTTTCTACAAAAGCTAATTTAATGGTGATGTTTGTGAGTACAGCTCTTGGCTGTCTACTTAATGCATCAGCTACTACATTCGCTTTTCAAAGATGGTATTGGATGATGAAATCATAGTCATTGATATACTCCATCCATCTTCTTTATCTCATATTCAAATCAGCTTGAGTGAAGATGTATTTAAGACTTTTATGATCTGTGAATACATTAAATTTTTCTCCATACAAATAATGTCTCCAAATTTTCAATGCAAAAACTATAGCTCCAATTCAAGTCATGTACTAGGTAATTTATTTCATGTTTCTTTAATTGCCTAGATGTATAAGCAATGACCTTCCCATTTTGTATCAACACATGTCCTAACCCTTTGCCTAAAGCATCAGAGTATATTTCATATCCCCCACTTCCAGATGACAAAGTCAATACTGGTGCTGTAGTTAACCTCTTCTTTAGCTCTTGGAAACTATTTTCACATTCTTCTGTCCAAGTGAATTGTACCCCTTTTCTAGTCAATGAAGTCAAAGGAAGGGCTATACAGGAAAATCCTTGGATGAATCTATGGTAATATCCTGCTAGACAAAGAAAACTGCATATTTTTGTTACTATTTTAGGTTTCTCCCAATTCATTACTGCTTCACCCTTGGTGGGCTCCACTTCTACTCCATTCTTAAAAATTACATGACCTAAGAAATTGATGCTCCTTTATACTGGTAGAGTAAATTAGTATATCATCAATAAATACAATCACAAATTTATCCAAAAATTCCTTCAAGATTCTATTCATCAAATCCATAAACATTGCTGGTGCATTGGTCAGCCCAAAAGATGCCCATATGATCCAACCAAACACATATAAGATGGTTAAGGACTAAACTATAAGTGAATAGGGAACCAGAAAATATTTCAGCCCTAAGTAAATAGACATATGGTCTGATATATATGAAATCTATTTTACATACAAGCTTGGAGGCTTGTGATTTTGTTTTAATAGGCATAAGCCTAGGGGAATGCTATTGCTAGAGGAGTTATGAGGGTTTGGCCACCCGCTCCTTGAAATTTGATGATATGATGATACCTTGCCCAAAGAGAGGCTAAAAGTCAGGTGGTGGCAATTATGGGAGGGCCACCACTGTGAAAGTCTTGCCCCCCCATACGGGTAGTGACATAATATTTTTCACTGTGGTATCAGTGGTGAATAGGGCAGTTATCTGAGCGCGCTAGTACGGATCAGACTACAGCATAGTAACCTTTTTTATTATTTTGCACTATGATGCATAAGAGAATAGGCATAGTGAAATGCCTTATGTTGTAGCATAGTGAAATGCTAGGTAATTGTACATTACCAATATTTTTGAAGAAGGGAAATTCCTAGTATAAGATTAGTTGTAATACTAAATTCTCAAAATGAAGAGAATTGATCAGCTTAGTTGGGAATGATGTTTGACTACTTTCACAAATTTAACTGGTTTACCCTTGAAGATGATAGAAGACTTGAAGAGAATAATCTTCAAGGTATACCCTTCAAGACATGTATTTTTCTTTGTTGAGAGTGTTATTTTATGGTGAGCTTAAGTTTTGAATTATTTAATTTGGACAAGTACTGTAATAGATTTCGATGTACTGTGAACCACTAG
The DNA here is from genome assembly GCA_035236585.1 of Warburgia ugandensis. Lineage (NCBI taxonomy): Eukaryota > Viridiplantae > Streptophyta > Magnoliopsida > Canellales > Canellaceae > Warburgia > Warburgia ugandensis. The sequence goes on from CP141137.1 coordinate 38,132,282, forward strand.
ATGGATCCTGGAATTTAATAAAATTATATTCCTTCAATGGAATTTTATTTTGTACACAAATTGTAATTATGTTATGTATGAAGTGGTGACTTGGGTTTTCAAAACAAGTTCTAAAGAAAAGAATTTCCACTGCTTTGTTTTGCAAAAAAAAATTTCACTCTTAAGGGCCCTGCCTTTCAAAATACTTTACAAATCATGTTACAAAAACCTAGGTCGTCACACAATGTATTCTACAAGAATGGTCAATTTCAATCATTTGTAACCATTAAAGAAGCAAAAAATAAGGAATATATATATATATATATATATTAAAAAATGCATGGTCATGTTACCATCCAAACACATTCATGCAACAATTTGCATGCCTTTTAGAATGAACACAAAAATCTAAAATATGGGACTTCTTAAACTCAATGTATTATATCTAGAACGATCAATTTCAAGCATTAACAACCATTTATGAACCAAAAAATCGGGAACATATATAGTACGAAACACATGGTAATGTTACCATCCAAATGCATATTCAACCAACAATTTGCATGCCTTCCTAAAAGAAACCTCAAATTCAAAATCATGTGACTTCTTAAATCCAATGTATTCTATCTGGAATGAACAATTTGAAGCATTTACAAGAAATATAGAAGAAGAAAATCAGAAAAATATATAGTAAAAAATGCATGGTAAAGTTACATTTCAGAAACACATTCAAGTAACAATTTGCATGCCTTCTTGAGTGAAACATCAAATTCTAAAACATGGGCTTGAACTCAATGTATTCTATCAAGACAGACCAATTTCAAGTATTTACAAGCATTGAAGAAGTACAAAATTGGAAACATATATAGTAAAAAATGCTGGTAAAGTTACACTCCAACGCATATTCAAGCAACAATTTGCATTCCTGCTTGAATGAAACATCAAAATGAAAAATATTGGTCTTCTTAAGATCAATGAATTTCATCTAGAATGATCAATTTGAAGCATTGAAAAGCACTAAAGAAGCAAAAAAGTAGGAACATATACCGTAAAAAGTGCATGGTAATGTGATCATTCAAATGCATTATACAACAAGCATACTTCAAGTGACAATTTATATGCCAATGTGAATGAAACTTCTAAATATAAAACATGGGTCTTCTTAGACTCAATGTATTCCTTCTAGAATAATCAATTGTAAGCATTTACAAATATTAAAGAAGCAAAAACTCCGGAACACATGTAGTAAAAAATGGCTGGTAATGTTACCATTGAAACACATATTTAAGCAACAAGTTGTGTGCCTTCTTGAGTGAAACATCAAAATCTAAAACATGGGCCTTATTAAACTCGATGCATTATATCTAGAATTATCAATTTCAAGAATTTACAATCATTAAAGAAGCAAAAATTTGGGAACACATATAGTAAAAATTGCATGGTAATGTTACCGTTCAAATGCGTACTACAAGAGACATATTTCAAGCAACAATTCACATGCCTTTTTGAATGAAACATCAAAATCTAAAACATGGGTCCTCTTGGACTCAATGTATTCTATCTAGAATGATCAATTTCAAGCATTTACAAACATTAAAGAAGTACAAACCAGGGACATATATAGTGAAAATGCATGGTAATGTTACGATTCAAATGCATATTCAAGCAACAATTTGCATGCCTTCTTGAATGAAACATCAAAATATAAAACAAAGGCCTTTTTAAACTCAATGTGATCTATCTAGATTGATCAATTTGAAGCATTAAAGAAGAAAAAAATGAGGAACATATATAGTACAAATTGCATGGTAATGTTGCCATCCAAATACATATTCAAGCAACAATTTTCATACCTTTTTGAATGAAACATCAAAATCTAAAACACATGCCTTCTTAAACTCAATCTATTCTATCTAGGATGACTAATTTCAAACATTTACAAGTATTAAAGAAGAAAAATATTAGGAACATATATAGGTACTAGCATTAAAATAGTAGAAAATAAGGAAGATATATAGTAAAAAAATGCATGGTAATGTTGCCATTTAAACGCATACTCAAGCGATAATTTGTATGCCTTTTTTAATGAAAAATAAAAATCTAAAATGTGGGACTTCTTAAACTCGATGTATTCTTTTTAGAATTACCAATTTCAAACATTTACAAGTGTTAAAGAAGTAGAAAATCAGGAATTTATATAGTAAAAAATGCATGGTATTGTTACCCTCTAAATGTGTATTCACCCAACAACTTGTATGCCTTTTTGGATGAAACATCAAATTATAAAACATGAGACTTCTTAAAATCAATGTATTATATCTAGAATGATCAATTTCAAGCATTTACAACCATTTAAGAAGCAGAAAATCAGGAATATATATAGTACAAAATGCATGGTAATGTTACCATCCAAATGCATATTCAACCAACAATTTGCATGCCTTCCAAAAAGAAACCTCAAATTTTAAATCATGGGACTTCTTAAATATAATGTATTCTATCTAGAATGAACAATTTGAAGCATTTACAAGCAATAAAGAAGAAGAAAATATGAAAAATATATAGTAAAAAATGCATAGTAAAGTTATATTTTAAAAACATATTCAAGCAACTATTAGCCTGCCTTCTTGAGTGAAACGTCAAATTCTAAAACATGGGATTGATCTCAATGTATTCTATCAAGAATAATCAATTTCAAGTATTTACAAGCATTGAAGAAGTAGAAAATCAGAAACATATATAGTAAAAAATGCATGGTAAAGTTACCATTCCAACACATATTCAAGCAACAATATGCATGCCTTGAATGAAACATCAAAATCTAAAACATGGGTCTTCTTAAACTCAATGTGTTCTATCTAGATTGATCAATTTCAAACGTTAAAGATGCAAAAAATAAGGAACATATATAGTAAAAATTGCATGGTAATGTTGCCATCCAAACACTTATTTAAGCAACATTTTTCATACCTTGTTGAATGAAACATCAAAATCTAAAACATGGGTCTTCTTAAACTCAACGTATTCTATCTAGGATGACTAATTTCAAAGATTTGCAAGTATTAAAGAAGCAAAAACTTCTGAACATATATAGTTGCCAGCATTAAAATAGTAGAAAATAAGGAAGATATATAGTAAAAAATGCATGGTAATGTTGCCGTCTAAACCCATACTCAAGCGATAATATGTATGCCTTTTTGAATGAAATATAAAAATCTAAAACATGAGACTTCTTAAACGTGATGTATTTTATTTAGAATGACCAATTTCAAACATTTACAAGCTTTAAAGAAGCAGAAAATCAGTAACTTATATAGTAAAAAATGCATGGTTATTGTTACCATCCAAACGTATATTCAACCAACAATTTGTAAGCCTTCTTGGATGATCAATTTCAAGCATTTGCAACCATTTAAGAACAAGAAAATCAGGAATATATATAGGACAAGACGCATGGTAATGTTACCATCCAAATGCATAATCCACTAGCAATTTGCATGCCTTCCTGAAAGAAACCTCAAATTCTAAATCATGGGACTTTTTAAATCCAATGTATTCTACCTAGAATGAAAATTTTGAAGCATTAACAAATAATAAAGAAGAAGAAAATCAAGAAAATATATAGTAAAAAATGCTTGGTAAAGTTACATTTCAAAAACATATTCAAACAACAATTTGCATGCCTTCTTGAGTGAAACATCAAATTCTAAAACATGGGCTTGAACACAATGTATTCTATGAAGAATGATCAATTTCAAATATTTACAAGCATTGATGAAATAGACAATCAGAAACACATATAGTAAAAAATGCATGGCAAAGTGACCATTCCAATGCATATTCAAGCAACAATTTGCATGCCTTCTTGAATGAAACATCAAAATCTAAAACATGGGTCTTCTTAGACCTAATGTTTTCTATCTAGAATGAACAATTTCAAGCATTTGCAAGCCTTAAAGAAGCACAAATCTAGGACATATATACTGAAAAAGCATGGTAATGTTACGATTCAAACGCATAGTCGAGCAACAATTTGCATGCCTCCTTGAACGAAACATCAAAATCTAAAACATGGGCCTTCTTAAGCTCAATGTATTCTATCTAGAATGATGAATTTCAACATTAAAGAAGTACAAATCAGGGACATATATAGTGAAAACGTGTGGTATTGTTACGATTCAAATGCATATTCAAGCAACAATTTACATTCCCTCTTGAATGAAACATCAAAATCTAAAACATGGGACTTCTTGGACTCAATGTATTCTATCTAGAATGATCAATTTCAAGCATTTACAAACATTAAAGAAGTACAAATCAGAGACATATATAGTGAAAATGCATGGTAATGTTATGACTCAAATGCATATTTAAGCAACAATTTGCATGCCTTCTCGAATGAAACATCAAAATATAAAACACAGGCCTTTTTAAACTCAATGTGATCTATCTAGATTGATCAATTTGAAGCATTAAAGAAGCAAAAAATGAGGAACATATATAGTAAAATTTGCACGGTCCAAACACATATTCAAGCAACAATTTTCATACCTTTTTGAATGAAACATCAAAATCTAAAACATGGGTCTTCATAAATTCAATCTATTCTATCTAGGATGACTAATTTCAAACATTTACGTGTATTATAGAAGCAAAAAATCAAGAACATATATAACTACTAGCATTAAAATAGTAGAAAATAAGGAAGATATATAGCAAAAAATGCATGGTAATGTTGCCATCTAAATGCATCCTCAAGAGATAATTTGTATGCCTTTTTTAATGAAACATAAAAATATAAAACATGGGACTTTGTAAACTTGATGTATCTTTTTAGAGTGACCAATTTCAACATTCACAAGCATTGATGAAGTAGAAAATTAGGAACTTATATAGTAAAAAATGCATGGTATTGTTACCATCCAAATGTATATTATACCAACAATTTGTATGCCTTCTTGGATGAAACATCAAATTATAAAACATGTATGCCTACTTAAACTCAATGTATTATATCTAGAATGATGAATTTCATGCATTTACAACCATTTAAGAAGCAAAAAATCAGGAACATATATAGTACGAAACGCATGGTAATGTTACCATCCAAATGCATATTCAACCAACAATTTGCATGCCTTCCAGAAAGAAATCTTAAATTCTAAATCATGGGACTTCTTAATTCTAATGTATTCTATGTGGAATGAACGATTTGAAGCATTTACAAGCAATAAAGAAGAAGAAAATCAGAAAAATATATAGTAAAAAATGCATGGTAAAGTTGTATTTCAAAAACATATTCAAGCAAATTTGCCTACCTTCCTGAGTGAAACATCATATTCAAGCAATGTATTCTATCAAGAATAATCAATTTCAAGTATTTACAAGCATTGAAGAAGTAGAAAATCATAAACATATTTTACAAAGTCATTCTTAGGACATCCCTAGATCTAAGTGACGTTTCTAATCTTCGATATGGAATCCAGAAAGCAATCTGAGCCGTCCAAATCTTGAAATCACAAATTAGCCCAGATCTTGACCATTTTGAAGAATCTGTCAAATCCGACCAGTGGATCACTAATCAAGAACGTGTTGAAGATATCTGTAAAGGCAGATCAGATTTTAGAAGACCAGAAGTGAAGATTTTGATAAAGATTGATCTAGGGAAGTAGTTTTTTCTCATTATTTGATTTTGTTTGTTTTCTTTAGGAACTGAAAATTCTGTATTTTTGAGAATTTGATTAGATCTGAACATTGATTCTTATTTCAATAATTCCAGTAATTTTGAGTGATTTCTTTTTAATTTTACATAATTGAATTTTATTCAAACTCCATCATTTTAAATCTAGTCCTTGTGGGATCAACCCGTACTTGCATAAGCTACACTACAATAGCCCATGCACTTGTAGTTAAACAATCAACAAGATTTTGGCACCGTTGCCGGGGACTTGGAAAGTAGTTTTCATAAAATTTAATTAAAAATCCAAAAAAAATAAAAAAATAAGAAAAAATAAGAAAAATCCAAAAAAATATAAAAAAAAATTAGGAATTGCAATTTTTAGCATTTTAGGTGCATTTTCCAATTTTTTTTAGGGCATAATCACCTTGTTTCCTAAATTTGGTATTAATTTCTAATTTTATTTTTCAGGAAATTGGAAAGTGGAGGAATTGGGCAAGTGGATCTTCACCAAAATGGAAACTTCCCTACTTTCCTAGAATAGGACTTTCTTTTTTCTTTTGAGTGAATCTTGTAGTGAGGATCCTTGTAAATTGCAATTTTCATTTTAAATTTTAAAGGGTTGTATAATATAGGGCAAGTGTAGGATAAGGTGGCCCACACTTGATCTTCATCAGAAACCCCATTGTGAGTTTCCTCACTTATTTATTTTCTAGATTAGGGTTTGCATTTAGAATAATTTGTATCGTTTGGTAGTGTAACTCATATAGAAGCATCTTTTATAATTGTTGCACTTTAGGATTTTGCATTAGTTTACTACTTTTAATTGCATTCTTAGGGCATGTTTAATGTTTTAAGGTGATTTATATGCTGATCGAATTGCCATGGTGTGTGAAAATTAATTAGTAAGGGCACTCTACCCCCATAAGATCAAGGGTGGATTTCATCACCACCGCTTGGCCCACTTAGGATAATCACCTCAAGCGCGCAAACCTTCCTTTCACATTAATTTAAAATCAATCAGAAGAGACCTATAGGGCCATCACATGCTTGTAGGACCCTCTTAATAGAATGTGATTTATTGTCAGTCCAGTGGCTTTTGATCACTATGGTTATTGGGGGTTACTTAATCGAGCCTCGCTCTTCCCCCACCTTCTATTGACATTTGTTGAGGTCTAAACGCCTCCTTACATGAGGGTTGTATTAACCACCTTTGTTAGAACCTAATTGGTAAGTAGTAATCAACTTCTAAAGAGAGGAGGAGGGCTAGTCTAGGCTAATAAAAGCATCGTTCCCACAGAAAATCAAGAAAATCAAATATATTGCTGCTTATTAGCCTTAGGATTATTTGAGTGTGCCCTTTTGTTTGCGCATCATTCTAGAAGTTAGATTGCATCATTTAGGTTTGTTTTCTCAAAGACAAAACAACAAAAAAACAAAAAGAAGCTTCCCTTGTATGCACTTTTGGAGACGTGACAAAATCGGAAGGTTAGTCAAGTATGACCAAAAAGACATACAACAAGATCAGGCGACATCTATGACTGATCAACGCTCCAGGGGTAATTCACCCCATGGAAGTCAAGGGGCTCCACTCATCATGAATGAGGACCCACCACCCTTGATGGAAGATGATTATCAACCTCCACCAAGGAGGAATAATCATCAACCAAATAGAGATTGGAGAAGAAATAATAGGGAGGGACCAGCAGAGTGAACATGGGGATGATAATATTGAGGGTTATCAAAACTTTTGTGGTAGAACTTTAAAAGACTATCTTCAGCCTACACGCATCGCACACCATCCTGTGTAATTCTTCCTCAAAATGCTGGTGTGTTAGAATTAAAAACATGAGTAATCCAATTACTTCCCAAATTCCATGGTTTAGATAGTGAGAGTCCTTACTTGCACCTTAAAGAATTTGATGAGGTATGTAGTACCTAGAGAACTCAAAATATAGGTCTAGATACTGTCAGGCTTAAACTTTTTCCTTTCTCTTTAAAGGAAAAAGAAAAATTGTGGTTTAATGCACTGTCCATTAGGTTCCATAAGAACTTGGAATGAAATGACTAGGGAATTCTTAAAGAAGTTTTTCCCTACCCATAAAACAAATACGCTTCACCGCAAGATAATGAACTTTACCCAAAAGGATAAAGAATCATTCTATCAATCCTAGGAAAGGTTCAAAGAATTACAACTCACTTGCCCACATCATGGCTATGAACCATGGCGCATCATTAGCTTCTTTTATGAAGGACTAAATTCTGACATGCGCTAGTTTGTAGAGATGATGTGTAATGGCAACTTTCTCAACAAACAACCAGATGAGGCGAAAGAGTATTTGGAATGGCTAGCTAAAAGTGCACAAACTTGGGTTGATTTAAAAAGAATAGAACATACAGATAGACCTAAGCCCAATAACACCCATGCTAAGGGAGGCATGTATGCCATGTCTGAAAAAGATGAAATCAGTGCCAAAGTAGCATCCCTAGCAAGAAAAGTAGAAGCCATAGAAATGGGAAAGAAAAACTCAAATAAAGAAGAACAAGTGTGTAGCATTTGTGAAAGTACGTCACATCTTACTCAGGAATGTCCTATAATCCCTGCTTTTCAAGATGTACTTCATGATCAGGCTAATGCACTTAACACATATAAAAGACATTTCTCCACATATTCAAACACTTATAATCCCAACTGGAGAAACCATCCAAACTTTAGTTGGAAAAATGGACATACTGCTAATGTTCCACAACCAGGACAATATCAACCTCATCAACAAAACGAAGGACTTCTTACCTTACCTTATCAAACTCATCAACCTCCTTCTGGATCTTACTTGCCCCCACCTAAAAGCCATGTTGAGGATAATCAAAATGTTCAAAACCAAGAAAGGAAAACTTCTCAATTAGAAAGTCAAATAAAACAAACCTACTAGTCCATGAATGAATTAAAAAATATGATGAGTCAAATGATGCAAAGTATGGAAAAGGGAAAGTTCCCAACTCAATCATAAGCAAACCCTAAGGGAGTGCATGCAGTTAGCACTAATGCATCTGATGAAACATCTAGCTCTACCATGGAACAAACTAAGGCTGTTACCATTCTTAGGAGTGGTAAAAGAATTGAGAAAGATGAGCCTCAAAAGAATGAAAAGGTAGAAAAATCCACGAAAGTTAAAGAAAACTCTAAACAAAAGGACCCTGTTTCACCTGTTGATCCATGTCCTATACCTGCTCCATTTCCTCAAAGGTTGCGTCAAGCCCCAAAGTCTGCTTCTAATGATGAGATTTTAGAGATTTTCAAGCAAGTCAAGATCAACATACCGATCTTGGATGCAATAAAACAAATCCCATCATATGCTAATTTCTTAAAAGACTTATGCACCATAAAGAGAAAATTGAATGTCTAGAAGAAGGCATTCTTGACTGAACATGTTAGTTTTATTCTTCAACACCATACACCACCAAAGTACAAAGATCTTAGTTGCCCCACTCTTACTTGCATTATTGGCAGCTATAAGATTAACCAAGTTCTTCTTGATTTAGGATCTAGCGTAAACTTATTACCATACTCGGTATACGAACAATTAGGTCTAGGTGAACTAAAACATACATCTACTACGCTCCAGCTAGCTGATCGTTCTATAAAAATACCGAGAGGGGTAATAGAGGATGTGTTAGTCCAAGTGGAACAATTTTTCTTCCCTGTCGATTTTCTAGTTCTAGATACACAACCGGTGGTGAATGAGAAGAATGAAATACTAGTCATCCTAGGATGACCATTTTTGGTTACGTCCAATGCCTTAATCAACTGTAGAAATGGCCTCATGAAACTGTCCTTTGGCAATATGACATTAGAGTTAAACATCTTTAACATTTGTAGGCAACCTGGTGAAACTATTGATGATTTGTACAGTATTAACATGATCAATTCAGTTGTGCAAGATCAGTTTCAGTCGTCTTCCTTGTCGGACCTACTAGAGGCCTGTTTGGCCCATTTTAATGAGTTTAATGAGGATGCATTAATAGAGGAAGTTAATGCCCTCCTTGATTCTGTTCCTATCATGGATACAGAAAAATGGAAACCTCCTTTTGAGGACCTTCCACCATGTAAGATCACTTCCCTCCCATCATTAGTAGAACCACTTACAGAGCTTGAAATTCCAAATAAGCCTTTTAATGTAGAATATGTACTTGATTGGGACATACTACCGTCATTTGAACAACCATTAGATAAGAAATTAGGCCCACCTAATTTGTTGCATGTGCCAATAGAATAGGAAAAGAAAGAGCCTATTGATATATTGTCCATACATCATCCAACTTTAAGGTGCACACTAGACGAAAATCAGGATGTAAGCAAAACCATGCTCCCTCCTCTATTAATACTAGAACAATCTTTTAAGAGAGGGCATAGTCAGCTTATTCCTCAATTTCAAGAAAATGTAAGGGAAAAGGAGGACCATTCATATATATATGGTCCATCAGAATTTAAATTCACGGTAGTTCACATTGTTCTAGAGATTCCACCACCCAAATTTTCAAGGTGGAGGAGTTATATTGATTACTGTGAAATTTTGAAGATAGGAGATCATCAAAGTGGTCTCATTCAATTTACATTCATGGTAGTCTACTGTGTTATAATTCTACCATCACCAAAATTTTCAGGGTGGATGAAATATATAGACTGTCGTGAGATTTTGAAGTGGCATGAGAAATCTTGCCATTTCATTATTGGAATCAGGAAAACTCAAAGATAAATGAGGATATGTCTGGCTGAAGATGTTAAACTTAGCGCTCACTGGGAGACAACCTAGAGTTTTTCATTTTTTTTTTCTTTTCTACATCACTCATATTCATTTTAAGTCCTACTTTTTAAACATTGAGGACAATGTTTTTGTCAGGTTAGGGGGTGTAGAATTCTAGAAAATTCTAGTTTTTTTTTTAGGTTTTTAGGTGCTTTCCTTATTTTTCAAAAAAAAGAAAAAAATTAAAAAATTTTAGGTTAATTCCTACACTATGATGAGAATTGAATTTTCTGAAGTATAATCTGGATAACTTTAGCTTATTAATGAAATTGAATATGATTAATTCATCATTTTACTCATTTTCTAAAGTATTCTATGAAAGTAAAGTTTCAGATCACATTTGTACACGTAGTTGCATATAGATAGTCTAGATTGATAGGTGGCTATAACTTAGAGATTCTGAAGAAATTCAGTGGAGACCTATAACCTAAGTGAGTTGTAAAGATATTCATCCTTTTTTAGAGGTTATAAATATTTCTAATTTTCTTTAGCGTGCTTAAAGAAAATTGATCCCAAACTCTTAATTTTGGCTAATTACTTGGATAATTAGAATATTATCTTTAAAATTCTGGAAGTTCATTGAATTTGATGGATTATAGGAAACCTAGAAAATGATTTAGGCCATCCTTGTTATAACCTAGAGATGTAAAGCCTACCTAGAAGTATTGTTACCACTAGTCAGCCAAATTGAGCCTTTTATAAAGCCTTTTCTTTTGTCAACCAAATTATCCTTTACCCACATTAACCCAGTATAAATTATCCATTACCCATTTTCTTTGAAAAAATAAGTTAGAGAAGAATGAAGAAATCCCTTTTAGTTGTAATAAAAGTAGAAAAGTAGATATCAAGAAAAGAAATATTCTTCTAAGTGATTCAAAAGTACTAAAATAGTCTGGAAAATAAAAATAAAAATAAAAGATTGAAGAATGCAAAGAAAAGGGAAAGAAAAAAAAGAAATATTCACTTCATCAAAGAAAGAAAGAGTTATCAACTTTAGAAGACCTCTACTTATTTTTTAAAGAAACTTTGAATACCCTTATACCCTTTCTTTGGTACCCTATCCTAAGCCTACGTTTCGTTCCAGTTAAAGACCTATTGATTCTAGGATGAAAATAGTCTTGATGAGGAAATGAATGGATAGGATCTAAAAGGCTGGTATTTCTAAATATTCAAAGGTAATGGCATCCATTCTAAAGGGATCAAAACAACGAAATTCCTTAGTAACTCCCATTTTTCATGAGTACATGTGAGAAAAATTTTCTTTTATTGACTCAACTCACACAATTAAAAGAGAGATATGGTTTGACCCCTCTATCTAAGAGATGCTATTTCTGAGCGTATGTCATTAATGAGGATTGAGGTCAAAACATATTTTGGAGGGAGTTCAAAATTTAAAAGTGTACTTAGAAATCAAGATCATTCTATATGTAAACTGTACATACACGCACACATACTCTGAGATCTGAGCTTAAGTGGAATGATTTTGGCATATGGGTAGGGTTTTGAATTCTTCAGTCATTTTTATTAGTATGCTAAAGTTGATGTGATTTATTGAAGATAATTCTCTGAGGAAAAAAAAGGAGTTGACTTAAAAATAAAATTTGAAAATTGTTTTTTCACATGTTTTGCTTGGGACTAGCAAAATGCTGGTTGGGGAGCGTGTTAAGTGTTCAATTTTGGTCAAAATACTCCTAATTTAGCATTCAATTAGATCATCTAACCATTCAATTTTACAAAACTTAGCTTGATTTTGAATTTAAATCCAATTGACCATCCAAATCTTAAATTTTCAAAATCAACGGTCAGATGATCATTAGAGCTCATTAGATGACTAATGTACAATTCAAATGATTCTAATTTAGTCTTTTCTTTTGTAGATCAACCAAAGGACGCACGGACGGCTATGATTAAAAGATAATGGTGCAGATCATTTTAAAAAGGATTGATGGACCAGATCACCTATGGAGATGGATGGAATAGAAATCATGGACAAAATGGAAAGAACGTGTAAAGGGCAACTCTTTCCCCCACTTCTCTTTCCTTTTCTTCCTCTTTCCCTTCCTCTTCTCTTTCCCTCTTTATTCTCTTTTTCTTTCCTTCATTCTCTCTTTCCTTTCCCACTCCCACTCCCACTCCCTCTTTCCTTTCTTTTCTCTTTTCCTCCTTAGTTTTCTCTTTTTTTCCTTATTTCCTTTTTCTTTCCCTTCCTCATTCTCACCGTACCCAACTCTCTCTTCTCACTTTTCTTCTCCTTCTCTCAATGTCTTTCTCACCCACCTCTTCTCCTCTCTTCCACCACCCTCTCTCACGTCCCTTTGCTCTTCTCCTTCTCCATTCTCCCACTTCTCCCTTCTCCTCTCTCTCTCTCTCTTCTTTCCCCTGCACCAAACCCATCACTGCAATCTCCTCTTTGCCTCACATTCTTCTCTCTACCTAGCACCCTTCTCCTCTTTTCCGACACCATCTCTACTTCACCTTCACTGCCCAAATCTCTGCTTTCAGTCCTTACTACACCACCCCAATTCCACCTACCGCTCAAAGCCCAGCCTAATCTAGTCGCACCCATCACCAGCCGAACCATCCTCTGCTCCCTTTTGTTTACCCAACTCCTCCGACCAAGTCACGTAATTCCCATCTTTTTCTCTCAATTCCCATTTTTTTTCCCACCACTTACCATTTTCTCGTCACTATCTAGACCACCCCTCTTTCCCAAATACTCTATCCACCACCTTACCTGCTCCACTTTCTCACCACAACCCAAACTGCCCAGTTTCCTTTTTGCTCCAGACAAACCAGACGACATCCAAAAACAAGGCATCGTTTTTCTTTACTTTTGCTCATCCAGCACTAGTGGACGATGCCCAAAGTACGCATATCACCAGCCCAGCTTTTCCAATGTTATGCGCCCCAAGTTTCTTCTTCACCAGACGTTGCCGGAGACAGAAACCTGAAAAGAGTTTTGTCTCCCGTGCCCATCTCCTTCTTCCCTCTCTTCCCTTCCCTCTTCTCCCTTCTCCTCCTTCATTTCTCACCTTTCTTCACTGGGTTTTCGTCTGGTTTTTTCTTAAAAACTAAATTTTTAACAAAATTCTGGTTCTGCCCTCTCTCTTTAAAAGCAATTACAATTCTATACTTTTCTTTTAATTCCATCTGTGGCCCAGATTATCCCGGTTCTATTTTATCCATCTTTTGCCTATCCAAGAACTGCCCATTCTGAATCAGATCAATTAAGGATTAACCCAATCAATGGGTTAGCCTTAATCAAAACCAAATCTTCAATTTCTCCTTTGTTTCTCAAGGGAATTCAAATTAATTTTACAGAGTCATTCTTAGGACATCCCTAGATCGAAGTGACATTTCTGATCTTCGATATGGAATCCAAAAAGCAATCTGAGCCGTCCAAATCTTGAAATCACAAATTAGCCCAGATCTTGACTATTTTGAAGAATTTGTCAAATTCGATCGGTGGATCACTAGTCAAGAACGTGTTGAAGATATCTGTAAAGGTAGATCAGATTTTAGAAGACCAGAAGTGAAGATTTTGATAAAAATTGATCTAGGGACGTAGTTTTTTCTCATTATTTGATTTTGTTTGTTTTCTTTAGGAACTGAAAATTTTGTATTTTTTAGAATTTGATTAGATCTGAACATTGATTCTCATTTCAATAATTCTAATAATTTTGAGTGATTTCCTTTTAATTTTACATAATTGAATTTTATTCAAACTCCATCATTTTAAATCAAGTCCTCGTGGGATTGACCTGTACTTGCATAAGCTACACTACAATAGCCTGTGCACTTGTGGCTAAACAATCAACACATATTCAACCAACAATTTGCATGCCTTCTAGAAAGAAACCTGTTAAGTGTTCAATTTTGTTCAAAATACCCCTAATTTAGTGTTCAATTAGAGCATCTAGACCATTAATTTTAAGATTTTGCATAAAATATTTTATTTTAGCTTTAATTGGTCATCCAATCGTGGAATTGCAAAATTAACGATCAGATGATCATCAAAGCTAATCAGAGGAATAATGAATGGTTCAGATGATTCTAATTGGGTCCTGTGCATTGCAGATCAATTAACACAAATTGGATGATCCAGATCAAATCAAGGAGAGAATGATGAAGATTCCTGGAACGAGAAGACTTTGAAGACTCCTAGGAGAAGAAATTTGAAGAAGAAAGGACTTTTGGCAAAACTAAAATTCTTGTGAGAGAGCAAAGAAGGGGAGGAGAGGAGATTGACGGTTCTGGGCAAATGGAAGCAGAGAGATGAGGGAGAGAGACGCTGAGAGAAGGAGAGGTGCAGTCTTGTGGCTGCCCTCCTACGATCCTACTCAGGAAGAAGAAGAGTGGAGAATGGAGAGAGACCTGGTCCAGTAGTGGAGAACTGGGCAGACATTGCCAAAGCAGTGACTGGGTTGGTGCAGTGATTAGGGAGTAGAGAAAAAGAGGATGCGGGGGTGAGTCGGCCTTCTAAAGAGAGAGGTAAAGAGAGGAAGAAAGTGGGAATGGATAGGACGAAGATGAGATTGCAGGGAGATCCACCAGCCAGGGAGGGTTGCTGGGCTGCTTCTTACGGCCAGCCACACTAAGAGTTCAAAAGAGAGTAGAGAGGAATAGAGGGGTATATGAAGAAAGAGAGAGAGAGACATGCGAGAGATTGAAAGACTGAGAGATGGGAGAGGTAGAAAGATAAGAGATAAGAGAGTGTGAGAGACATGAGAGATAGAGATTGAAGAGAGATACGAGAGAGAATCGTGGGGGATGAGAGGTGAGGTGAAAGAAAAAGATAAGGGAAAGATAGACGCGTGAGAGAAAGAGAGAGGGTAAGAGAGATGGAGAGGGAGGATAGAGAGATAGAGAGGGGTGGGGTCCACTAGAATTTTAGTTTTGCCAAAAGTCCTTTCTTCTTCAAATTTCTTCTCCTAGGAGTCTTCAAAGTCTTCTCGTTCCAGGAATCTTCATCATTCTCTCCTTGATTTGATCTGTATCATCCAAGCTATGTTGGTTGATTTGCAATGCACAGGACCCAATTAGAATCATCTAAACCATTCATTATTCCTTTGATTAGCTTTGATGATCATCTGACCGTTAATGTTGTAATTCAATGGTTGGATGGCCAATTAAAGCTAAAATGAAATATTTTATGCAAAATCTTAAAATTGATGGCCTAAATGCTTTAATTGAACACTAAATTAGGGGTATTTTGAACAAAATTGAGCACCCCCAACCAATATTTTGCTAGTCCTTAGCAAAAGAAGAGGAAAATCAGATCACAAAATTTCAAAATTTTTATTTTTTAGGTCATCTCCATTTTTTTCTCAGAGAATTATCTTCAATAAATCTATCAACTTTAGCAAACTAATAAAGATGACTGAAGAATTCAAAACCCTACCCATATGCTAAAAACATTCCATTTGAGCTCAGATCTTAGAGTGAGTGTGTGCATATACAGTCTACACATAGAATAATCTTTATCTCTAAGTAAACTTCTAACTTTTGAACTCCATCTGAAATATGTGTTGACCTCAATCCTTACTAATGACATACGCTCATAAAGAAAATCTCTCAGATAGAGGGTTCAAATCATATCTCTCTTTTAATTATGTGAGAAGAGTCAATAAACAAATTTATCTCACATATACTCATGAAGAACGGGGGTTACTAAGGAATTTAATTGTTTTGATCCCTTTGGAATGGATGACATTACCTTTGAATATTTCGAAATACCACTTTTTTTTATCTCACATATCCATTTAGTTCCTCCTCAATACTATATTCCTCCTAGAATCAATAGGTCTTTAACTGGGACAAAACATAGGGCTTAGGACAAGGTACTAAAGAAAGGGTATAAGGGTATTCAAAGTTTCTTCAAAAAATAAGTAGAGGTCTTCTACTAAATTTGACAATTCTTCTTTTCTTTGCTAAAGTGAATATTTCTTTTTCTACTTTTCTTTGCATTCTTCAAACTTTTTCTTTTTCTTTTTTCTTTAACACTTTTCTTTCTTTTCACGCTTTTGAATCACTTTGAAGAATATTTCTTTTCTTGATATCCACTTTTCTAGTTTCATTGCAACTAAAAGATATTCCTTCATGCATATCTAACTCATTTTTCAAAGAAAATGGGTAATGGATAATTTATATGGGTTAATATGGGTAAAAGGGTAATTTGGGTGACAAAAGAAAAAGCTTATATTGACAGGCTCAAGTTGGCTAACTAGTGGTAAAATACTTCTAAGTAGGCTTTATGTCTCTAAGTTTACAACAAGGATCACCTAAATCATTTTCTAGGTTTCCTATAATTTATCAAATTCAATGAACTTCAAGAATTTTAAAGGTAGTATTCTAATTATTTAGGTAATTATCCAAATTTAAGAGTTTGGAATCAATTTTCTTTATGCACGCTGAAGAAAATTATAAACATTTATAACCTCTCAAAATAAATGAATGGCTCTAAAACTCACTTAAGTTATAGGTCCCTACTGAATTTCTAAGTTATAGTCACTTATCAATTTAGATTATCTATATGCGACTGCGTGTATAGATGTGATCTGAGACTTTGCTTTCATGGAATACTTTAGAAAATGAGTAAAATAATGAATTAATCATATTCAATTTCATTAATAAGCTAAAGTTATCTAGATTATACTTCACAAAATCCAATTCTCATCATTGTATAGGAAATGACCTAAATTTTTTTTTTTCATTTTTCAAAAATCAAGGAAAGCACCTAATTAAAAAAAAAAAACAAAAACTAGAATTTGCTAGAATTCTACACCCCCCAACCTGACAGAAACATTGTCTTCAATGTTTAAAAAAAATAGGAACTAAAATAAATATGGGTGATGTAGAAAACAACAAAAATAAAAAACTCTAGGTTGCCTCCAAGTGAGCGCTAAGTTTAATGTCTTTAGCCAGACATATCTTAATATATCCTAATCTATACCCAATTGGTATTGAGTTCTCCAAATCGTAACAATGAAATGGCAAGATTTCTCACGCCACTTCAAAATCTCATGATAATCTATATATTTTATCCACCTTGAAATTTTTGGTGATGGTAGCATTATGACACAGTAGACTACCATAAACGCAAATTGAGTGGGACCACTTTGATGATCTCCTATCTTCAAAATTTCATGCTAATCAATATAATCCCTCCACCTTGAAAATTTAGGTGGTAGAATCTCTATAACAATATGAACTACCGTGAATTTAAATTCTTTTTGACCATATGGATGTGGATGGTCCTTTTTCCTTACATTTACCTGAAATTGAGGTATAAGCTAACTATGCCCACTCTTAAAAGATTGTTTTGGTATTAATAGAGGAGGGAACATGGTTTTGCTGACATCCTGATTATCTTCTAGTGTGTACCTTAGAGTTGGTTGATATATGGACAGTATATCAATGGACTCTTTCTTGTCCTATTCTATTAGCACATGCAATACTTCAAGTGGGCCTAATTTCTTATCTAATGGTTGTTCAAATAAGGTTCGGAGGTCCCAATCAAGTACATCTTCAACATTACAAAGCTCAATTTGAATTTGAGGCTCTATAAGGGGTTTTACTCTATCTTGCCATTGGGGAGTGTTCATTAGTGGCACAATCTCCAACAATTCCTTTACCTCTTTAAAGAATGTTCCTTCATCAATTTTGTAAAAATACATAGGACATGAATTGAGGGGTTTTGTGTTGAAGGTTTCTATGAATTCATCATCTTCCTCAATGGATGTCTCTTCATCAGAATTATAACAATGACTAAGATTTGCCTTGAGTATATCTGTATTGGAGATTTTGTGGATGGTAGGGGACTTTGCATTTCAAAATGATCACATGAATTCTCTATCCTATCATCACTAATAGATGGTTCATCCTTATTCCCATTTGGTACAAATCCTCCATATCTCTCCATAAATATACCATGTAATTGACCCACCTCTTCATGAAGTTGTTTAGTCAATTCTACTAATACCCTAAGGTTCTCATCAAATGTGTCTTCCTCCTGTGATGAAGGCATTGACTCAACAGGCATATACTGCTGTGTCATTGGAGTACTAGGAAAGGATTAATCAGGTTGGAACCATAATTGTTGTCCCTGATTTTCATGATAATCCTGGTAGGGTTGATTAGGGTACGACCATGCTGGTTCTTCCTAAGATAGTTGATAATCTTGAGACCATAATTGTTCCTGCTACCTAGCCCATCCATTATAATCTTGGTAATTTATCTCAAGATAGTAATTATTGCTAGGTTTAGTGAATGCATGAGGTGCATCCATTGGCTCCTAATAATAATCATTGTATGCAGAGCCATATGGCCAAGTAGAATTAGGATATTGTGGTTCAGGATAAGCATAATAATTGTTGTATTGAGGTTGTGAATATGACTCAGCATCTTGCTTTGAGGCAAATAACCTATTCCGTGTACTCATCTTTTATCTATCCCCTTCTTGATAAGCCATTGTAATCATTCTTTATATACAACAAAATGAATTGTATATAATGAACAAGTACTTATCTTCTTTCTCTCTTTTTTTTCCTTTCTATTTTTTTTTTTCAAGACTATCTTAAATAATGCAACCTCAATGCCTAGAATGATGCATAATCAAGAAATCCCCTAAGGCTAACAAGCATAGATATTTTGATTTTCTGTGGGGACAGTGCTTTTAATTAACCTAATCTAATGCTCCTACTCTCTTTAGGAGTTGACTACTGCTTACCAATTAGGTTCTAACCAAAGTAGTTAATACAACTCTCGTGTAAGGAGGCATTTAGACCTCACAAACGTCAACAGGAGGTGGAGGAAGAGCGAGGCTCTATTAGATAACCCCCAATAACCACAGCGATCAAAATCCACTAGAGTGACAGTAAATCGTGTCCTATTAAGAGGGTCCTGCTAGCATGTGATGACCCTATAGGTCTCTTCTAATTGATTTTAATTTAATGTGAATGGTGAGGTTGCTCGCCTGAGGTGATTATCCTAGGTGGGCCAAGGAGTGGTGATGAAATTCACCCTTGATCTTGTAGGGGTAGGGTGCCCTTACTAATTAATTTTCACACATCGTGGCAATTCGATCAACATATAATTCACCTTAAAGCATTAGACGTGTCCTAAAATGCAATTGAAAGTAATAAACTAATGCAAACCCTAGAATGCAACAATTATAACACATGCTTTATATATGAGTTACACTACCAAACAATGCAAATTATTCTAAATGCAACAATTTGCATTCCTGCTTGAATGAAACATCAAAATAAAAAACATGGGTCTTCCAAAATCAATGAATTTCATATAGAATGATCAATTTGAAGCATTGACAAGCACTAAAGAAGCAAAAAATTAGGAACATATATAATAAAAAGTGCATGGTAATGTCACCATTCAAATGCATTCTACAACAAGCATACTTCAAGTGACAATTGACATGCCTTTGTGAATGCAACTTCTAAATATAAAACATATCCAGAATAATGAATTTTAAGAATTTACAAATACTAAAGAAGCACAAATCAGGGACATATATACTGAAAATGCATGGTAATGTTACGATTCAAAAGGAAATTCAAGCAAAAATTGGCATGCCTTCTTGAATGAAACATCAAAATCTAAAACATGGGCCTTCCTAGACTCAATGTATTCTATCTAAAATGATGAATTTCAAGAATTTACAAGCATTAAAGAAGTACAAATCAGGGACACATATAGTGAAAACACGTGGTATTGTTACAATTCAAATGCATATTCAAGCAACAATTTGCTTGCCTTCTTGAATGAAACATCAAAATCTAAAACATGGAACTTCTTAGACTCAATGTATTCTATCTAGAATGATCAATTTCAAGCATTTACAAGCATTAAAGAAGTACAAATCAGGGACATATATAGTGAAAATGCATGGTAATGCTATGATTCAAATGCATATTCAAGCAACAATTTGCATGCCTTCTTGAATGAAACATCAAAATATAAAATGTAGGCCTTTTTAAACTCAATGTGATCCACCTCTATTCATCAATTTCAAGCATTAAAGAAGCAAAAAATGAGGAACATGTATAGTAAAATTCGCACAATAATGTTGCCACCCACACACATATTCAAGCAACAATTTTCATACCTTTTTCAATGAAACATTAAAATCTAAAACATGGTTCTTCTTATATTCAATCTATTCTATCTAGGATGACTAATATCAAACATTTACAAGTATTATAGAAGCAAAAAATCAGGAACATATATAGTTACTAGCATTAAAATAGTAGAAAATAAGGAAGATATATAGTAAAAAATGAATGGTAATGTTCGCATCTAAACGCATACTCAAGTGATAATTTGTATGCCTTTTTGAATGAAACATAAAAATCTAAAACATGGGACTTCATAAACTTGATGTCTCTTTTTATAATGACCAATTTCAGCATTTACAAGCATTAATGAAGCAGAAAATCAGGAACTTATATAGTAAAAAATGTATGGTATTGTTACCATCCAAACGTATATTCAACCAATAATTTGTATGCCTTCTTGGATGAAACATCAAATTATAAACACATGAGACTTCTTAAAATCAATGTCTTATATCTAGAATGATCAATTTCAAGCATTTACAATCCTTTAAGAAGCAAAAAATCGAGAACATATGTATTATGAAATGCATGGTAATGTTACCATCCAAACGCATATTCAACTAACAATTTGCATGGCTTCTAGAAAGAAACCCCAGATTCTAAATCAGGGGACTTTGTAAATCCAATGTATTCTATATGGAATGAACAATTTGAAGAATTTACCAGCAATAAAGAAGAAGAAAATCAGAAAAATATATAGTATAAAATGCTTGGTGAAGTTATATTTCAACAACATATTCAAGCAACTATTTGCCTGCCTTTTTGAGTGAAACATCAAATTCTAAAACATGGGATTGTTCTCAATGTATTCTATCAAGAATAATCAATTTCAAGTGTTTACAAGCATTGAAGATGTAGAAAATCAGAAACATATATAGTAAAAAACGCATGGTAAAGTTACCATTCCAACACACATTCAAGCAACAATTTGCATGCCTTCTTGAATGAAACATCAAAATTTAAAACATGGGCCTTCTTAAACTGAATGTGTTATATCTAAATTGATCAATTTAAAGCATTAAAGATGCAAAAAATAAGGAACTTATATAGTAGAAATTGCATGGCAATGTTGCCATCCAAACACTTATTCAAGCAACAATTTTTATACCTTTTTGAATGAAACATCAAAATCTAAAACAAGGTTCTTCTTAAACTCAATGTATTCGATCTAGGATGACTAATTTCAAACATGTGCAAGTATTAAAGGAGAAAAAAATTCTGAACATATATAGTTACTAGCATTAAAATAGTACAAAATGAAGAAGATATATAGTAAAAAATGCATGGTAATATTGCCATCTAAACCCATACTCAAGCGATAATATGTATGCCTTTTTGAATGAAACATAAAAATCTAAAGCATGGGACTTCTTAAACTTGATGTATTTTATTTAGAATGACCAATTTCAAACATTTACAAGCTTTAAAGAGGCAAAAAATCAGGATCTTTTATAGTAAAAAATGCATGGTTATTGTTACCATCCAAACATATATTCAACCAACAATTTGTAAGCCTTCTTGGATGAAACATCAAATTATAAAACATGAGACTTCTTAAACTCAATGTATTATATCTAGAATGATCAATTTCAAACATTTGCAACCATTTAAGAACCGGAAAATCAGGAATATATATGGTACGAAACGCATGGTAATGTTTCCATCCAAATGCATATTCAACAAACAATTTGCATGCCTTCCAGAAAGAAACCTCAAATTCTAAATCATGGGAGTTCTTAAATCTAATATATTCTATCTAGAATGAAAAATTTGAAGCATTTACAAGCAATAAAGAAGAACAAAATCAGAAAAATATATAGTAAAAAATGCATGATAAAGTTATATTTCAAAAACATATTCAAGCAATTATTTGCCTCCCTTCTTGAGTGAAACATCAAATTCTAAAACATGGGCTTGAATTCAATGTATTCTATCAAGAATGATCAATTTCATGTATGTATGAGCATTGAAGAAATAGACAATCAGAAACACATATAGTAAAAAATGCATGGTAAAGTTACCATTCCAATGCATATTCAAACAACAATTTGCATGCCTTCTTGAATGAAACATCAAAATCTAAAACATGGGACTTCTTAGACCCAATGTTTTCTATCTAGAATGAACAATTTCAAGCATTTGCAAGCATTAAAGAAGCACAAATCTGGGACATATATACTAAAAATGCATGGTAATGTTACGATTCAAAAGCATAGTCGAGCAACAATTTGCATGCCTTCTTGAATGAAACATCAAAATCTAAAACATGGGCCTTCTTAGACTCAATGCATTCTATCTAGAATGATGAATTTCAAGAATTTACAAGCATTAAAGAAGTACAAATCAAGGACATATATAGTTAAAACGCTTGGTGTTGTTACAATTGAAATGCATATTCAAGTAACAATTTACATGCCTTCTTGAATGAAACATCAAAATCTAAAACATGGGACTTCTTGGACTCAATGTATTCTAACTAGAATGACAAATTTCAAGCATTTACAAGCATTAAAGAAGTACAAATCAAGGGCATATAGAGTGAAAATGCATGGTAATGTTACAATTCAAATGCATATTCAAGCAACAATTTGGATGCCTTCTTGAATGAAACATCAAAATATAAAAGACAGGCCTTTTTAAACTCAATGTGATCTATCTAGATTGATCAATTTCAAGCATTAAAGAAGCAAAAAATGAGGAACATGTATAGTAAAATTTGCATGGTTATGTTGCCATCCAAACACATATTCAAGCAACAATTTTCACACCTTTTTTCTAATGAAACATCAAAATCTAAAACATGCGTCTTCTTAAATTCAATCTATTTTATCTACGATGACTAATTTCAAACATTTACAAGTATTATAGAAGAAAACAATCAGGAAAATAAATAGTTATTAGCATTAAAATAGTTGAAAATAAGGAAGATATATAGCAAAAAATGGATGGTAATGTTGCCATCTAAACGCATACTCAAGCGATAATTTGTATGCCTTTTTGAATGAAACATAAATATATAAAACATGGGAGTTCGTAAACTTGATGTATCTTTTTAGATTGATCAATTTCAACATTTACAAAGGTTAATGAAGTAGAAAATCAGGAACTTATATAGTAAAAAATGCATGCTATTGTTACCTTCCAAACGTATATTCAACCAACAATTTGTATGCCTTCTTGGATGAAACATCAAATTATAAAACATGAGACTTCTTAAACTCAATGTATTATATCTAGAATGATCAATTTCAAGCATTTACAACCCTTTAAGAACCAGAAAATCAAGAACATATATAGTACGAAACGCATGGTAATGTTACCATCCAAATGCATATTCAACCAACAATTTGCATGCGTTCTAGAAAGAAATCCCAAATTCTAAATCATAGGACTTCTTAAATACAATGTATTCTATATGGAATGAATGGTTTGAAGCTTTTACAAGCCATAAAAATGAAGAAAATCAGAAAAATATATAGTAAAAAATGCATGGTAAAGTTATATTTCAAAAACATATTCAAGCAACTATTTGCCTACCTTCATGAGTGAAACATCAAATTCTAAAACATGGGCTTGATCTCAATGTATACTATCAAGAATAATCAATTTCAACTATTTACAAGCATTGAAGAAGTAGAAAATTAGAAACATATATAGTAAAAAAAGCATGATAAAGTTACCAATCCAACACATATTCAAGCAATAATTTGCATGCCTTCTTGAATGAAACATCCAAATCTAAAACATGGGTCTTCTTAAACTCAATGTGTTCTATCTAGATTGATCAATTTCAAGCATTAAAGTTGCAAAAAATAAGGAACATATTGTAATAACCCCAATTTTTGTAATTGATTGAGAAAATCAATAAAGTTTGAGTTTTAGATATTTCAGGTTGAAATATTAGGGTTATTTAGAATATACTTTTTATAAAAGTATAATCGAATCATAAGACATGTAAATCGAAATTAAACTTAGCAAACCCTTCAAAATGACTGTAAGCACAACAAATTCTGAATTCGGATAAGAAATCCTTAAGTTTCTTCATTTCTTGGACAAAAGGTGTAAAATAGTAATTTTACCTAAAAATCAAAATCTCGCAAAAATTAAAATATCATACATCAAAATTTAGAATGTACTAAGAAATACGAATCCAACGCCACTAAGTACACTCAAGTTCGAGATCATGGGAATAAAACCCAAAATTTTATACATAAATGGCAAAACGGTCTTTTTACACCATGTGGGGCCCACAAGAGACCCAAAAACGAATCTTATGAGCAGCCCACGTGAATTCATGGTTCAACAAACATCATCTGGTCTTGGGGAAGAAAAATGGAACATGGGGAAGAAAAAATGGAGCATGGGAGGCTTTCATGCCATTTAATTATAAAAATAAAATATTATAATCATGAAAAAAGACCCAAAATGCCTATAAATACAACCCCAAAAATCCTCCAAAAATACTCATAAAATCCCCACAAAATTTTCTTCACTCTCCCTGAAAAATTAGACCTAGATCCCTCCCCAAAGACCAAAAATTTCCAAGAGATATCTCTCTTTTCAATTTGTTTTTCTTTTTAGATTGGAACAAGAGACCTAAAATCAATTAGGCACTCTACTCCATATCTAATTTCATCAATTCCACCATCCAAAACTTCCCAACATATCTATTCTACAAAACTCCCAAATCAATTTCAATATCCCATAGTTCAAACAATGGAAATTTGCAAGAAAGGTGGATCTTAGGCCATATCTTCATCAACAAGGTATTCTTTTTAAATTGGGCATATAACCAAGCTTTTTTCTCTAATTAGGTAGGTGAAAATACTTTTTATAGATGTTTAATACTGTTTTATGTAATTTTTAGTTTACTATAATTTATTTTGGTAATAAAAAGGTAAAAATAAAGTAAACATTAGAACCCTTAATTTTGGATGATAGAGTGTTCAGATGAAAATTCTAAGTGCATCAATCGATCCAGAAGGTCCAAAACCCCTAGGGTAGAATTTTCACAATGATCATAGACGTTTTGGGCCCTCAATTGAGAGAGGATTGATTGGACAGTCCAGAATGGACTGTCCGATCTCCAGATCTAACAGTGCCCAAGACACACACGTGATGCACCATCGGAAATGGCATGTCCGCTGTGCGTGGGACATCGTCCCAAGTGAGACGATGGTACATCCGTCAAACCCATGAGTGGAAGTGCCAGACGAGAGTACCCTTTACGGGCGCCCGAACGACGAGTGTCCCACTCATCCCATCCGCGTCTGTGGATGCCCCTTGAGGGTGCTTCCTCAGTTCATCCCAGCGGACGCGCCCGACGAACCGAACGCGTCAGCCTAGCTTGGTTTTCCGCCCAAAAGATCCAGGCCGTCCGTTCCTTGGGCCCAGATAAAATCTAAGCCCTAGGAAGGACTGTGAACTTCCAGATCCAATTTCGAAGCCATTTGAACTTCAAATTGAGATCGGAAAAAAGCTATGGAAAGCTTGAAACCTCTATTTTCTGATTAAATGATAAAATAGACATAATATTCAGCAAAACTTTCTGTATTAAAGAAAAAAGTTTCCAATTACCTAGATCTTCAAGATCTGAGATGATTAGATCTTAAAAATATGTTTTAATAATGATATACTATTGAAATAAAGTGAGATGTATGGTTTATTTGGAGATATATTAAGGGATCTACCCATTATGGTAGAAAAACCCTAAAAATACAAAGGGACCCACTTGATCAATGAGATCAAGTGTAATCAGATCCTTGGGATGGATAGAATGAATGTTGATATGATGAAATCCAAGGAAATCATGGATGGATTATGAAAAAAATAGATTAATATGATCTTTGCAGCTTCATAAAGAAAATTCCCTAAATATAACTAAAATCCTTAATCAAAGGAAAAGATCTAAGATCTAATAGTTGGATCATAAGTAAAGGTTTCTAAAAATGCTAATGTAATTAGTTTCATTTTATATAATAGCATTTTAAATATGATTATGTTATAAAGCATGCTAGTATAACATTTAGACTTTAACATGATATGTGATTTCATTGTTATCATAAGGTGCTAGATTTAATTATTTTAAGTACCTTGCCTCATTATCATTAAATGTTAAATTATGTAGTTTTATGCTTTGAATTTATAATTCATTTATGGTTAAATGTTATTAGTAGATCTACTTGTTATGAGATAAAGAGTATAAAACATTAAAAATGTATTCTAATGAGAAAGTAGAGTTTCATGACACAAATAAGAATGGAGTACTTTGGACTTAATTAGTAAGGGCTATAGTTAGTAGGACAATATAAGGATTATCAAATCCTTGGCCCAAACTAGGAAAAGAATAATAAACCCCATGAATGACATTATAAATATTCATGGACTTAATTAAAATCCATTAGAAAGAGTACTTAGGGTAAACATGCTTATAGGAACCTTATGAAAGGTTGAGCTATGGTCATTCTAATGAATGATGAACATAGTGGTTAAGGGGGTTATCTAATAGAGCCTCGCTCTTCCCCTACCTTCTGTTGACGTTTGTGAGGTCTAAACGCCTCCTTACATGAGAATTGAAGTAACCACTTTGTGTTCACCCATTCAGCTAGTAAGCCTTAGCCAATTGGAAATAAGAGGAGCAGTCTAGATTTATGCTTGCATAAGTTACCTTCAACCAGCACATTAACTGGTTGAATAATAATAATAAGAGCATAAAAGGTTAGTAAATTACCTAACCCTAATAAAAACATTAAGTAAAATAAGGATGATTAAACAAGATCCATTAGATCTTGGATGAACACTATATTGTACTTAGTGTGCATGTTTATTAGTATACTTGTTATAGTTCATTAGATTAGATAATCCAAACCCTTGATCAAAGATGATTGAAGGAAGAAAACCAAGATCATCCTCCATAGGGATGATCCAATAACTGAACTTAGATCAAAGAAGAACTAGATGATAGAACATCTAGGACCTTGATCTTTATCAACATGTACAGATTGTCAATCAATGGATCTATGAAAGATCAAGATCAAGGAGATGAACATACAAAGACTTAGAGATAGAAAAATACTTAGATATGAATGATCTAAAGATCATTCTAAACATTAGATCTAGTGAACAATAGGATGGTTCATAATTTATATATTGACAATACGTATGACTGTACAGATCATATACATCAGTCAGGATCATGGAAGATTTGGGGGAAAGAGATCACTCCTTAAAGGTAGGAGGATTTGATGAATGCATTTACATGAGATATACATGATTGTACAAATGATCTTATGTTGACAAGAGTAATGTTAATACTTGTATTAAATCTCTTGAAAACCTTATGATCCAACCAAACACATATAAGATGGTTAAGGACTAAACTATAAGTGAATAGGGAAGTAAAAAATATTTCAGCCCTAAGTAAACAGACATATGGTCTGATATATATAAAATCTATTTTACATACAAGCTTGGAGGCTTGTGAGTTTGTTTTAATAGGCATAAGCTTAGGGGAAGGCTATTGCTAGAGGAGTTATGAGGGTTTGGCCACCCGCTCCTTGAAATTTGATGATGTGATGATACCTTGCCCTAAGAGAGGCTAAAAGTCGGGTGGTGGCAATTATGGGAAGGCCACCACTGTGAAAATCTTGCCCCCCATACGGGCAGTGACATAATATTTTCCACTGTGGTATCAGTGGTGAACAGGGCAGTTATCCGAAAGCACTAGTACGGATTAGATTGCAGCATAGCAACCTTTCTGATTATTTTGGACTATGATGCATATGAGAATAGGCATAGTGAAATGCCTTATGTTGTAGTATAATGAAATGCTAGGTAATTGTATATTACCATTTCCAAGAATGGAAACTCCCAGTATAAGATTAGCTGTAATACTAAATTCTGAAAATGAAGAGAATTGATCAGCTTAGTTGCAAATGATATTTGACTACTTTCACAAATTTAACTGGTTTACCAATGAAGGGTATGTGTGTATATAGATATACATAACTTACAAAGTAAAGAGTATGTTTAAGGATAATGGGATTATGAAGTATTGGAATTACATTGTCAATTATTATGCTTCTTGAATCCCCTACCAAGCATTGCTTGGTGAGATATTGTACTTGTTGCAATATCTCAGATACAGGGAAGGAGAGTTAGGAGCTGAAGACGATAGAAGACTTGAAGAGAATAATCTTCAAGGTATACCCTTGAAGAAATGTATTTTTCTTTGTTGAGAGTTTTATTGTATAGTGAGCTTGAGTTTTGGATTATGTAATTTGGACAAGTACTGTAATAGATTTGGCTGTACTGTGAACCACTGGATGGATCCTGGAATTTAGTAAAAGTATATTCCTTCAATGGAATTTTATTTTGCACACAAATTGTACTTATGCTATGTATGAAGTGGTAACTTGGGTTTTCAAAACAAGTTCTAAAGAAAAGAATTTCTGCTGCTTTGTTTTGCGAAAAAAATTTACACTCTTAAGGGCCTTGCCTTTCAAAATACATTACAAAACATGTTACAAAAACCCGAGTCATCACACATATATAGTAAAAATTGCATGGTAATGTTCCCATCCAGACACTTATTCAAGCAACAATTTTCGTACCTTTCTGTATGAAACATCAAAATCTAAAACAAGGTTCTTCTTAAACTCAATGTATTCTATCTAGGATGACTAATTTCAAACATTTGCAAGTATTAAAGAAACAAAAACTTGTGAACATATATAGTTACTAGCATTAAAATAGTAGAAAATAAGGAAGATATATAGTAAAAAATGCATGGTAATGTTGCCATCTAAACGCATACTCAAGTTATAATATGTATGCCTTTTTGACTGAAACATAAAAATCTAAAACATGGGACTTCTTGGACTCAAAGTATTCTATCTAGAATAATCAATTTCAAGCATTTATAAGCATTAAAGAATTACAAATCAGGGACATATATGGTGAAAATGCACGGTAATGTTACGATTCAAATGCATATTCAAGCAAAAATTTGCATGCCTTCTTGAATGAAACATCAAAATATAAAACACTAGCCTTTTTAAACTCAATGTGATCTATCTAGATTGATCAATTTCAAGCATTAAAGAAGCAAAAAATGAGGAACATATATAGTAAAAATTGCACAGTAATGTTGCCATCCAAATACATATTCAAGCAACAATTTTCATAACTTTTTGAATGAAACATCAAAATCTAAAACACAGGTCTTCTTAAACTCAATCTATTCTATCTAGAATGACTAATTTCAAACATTGACAAGTATTAAAGAAGCAAAATATTAGGAACATAAATAGTTACTAGCATTAAAATAGTAGAAAATAAGGAAGATATATAGTAAAAAATGCATGGTAATGTTGTCATCTAAATGCATACTCAAGCGATAATATGTATGCCTTTTTGAATGAAACATAAAAATCTAAAACATGGGACTTCTTGGACTAAATGTATTCTATCTAGAATGATCAATTTCAAGCATTTATAAGCATTAAAGAAGTACAAAGTAGGGACATATATGGTGAAAATGCATGGTAATGTTACGATTCAAATGCATATTCAAGAAAAAATTTGCATGCCTTCTTGAATGAAATATCAAAATATAAAACACAGGCCTTTTTAAACTCAATAAGATTTATCTAGATTGATCAATTTCAAGCATTTACAATCCTTTAAGAAGCAAAAAATGAGGAACATATATAGTAAAAATTGCATGGTAATGTTTCCATCCAAATACATATTCAAGCAACAATTTTCATAACTTTTTGAATGAAACATCAAAATCTAAAACACAGGTCTTCTTAAACTCAATCTATTCTATCTAGGATGACTAATTTCAAACATTTACAAGTATTAAAGAAGCAAAATATTAGGAACATAAATAGTTGCTAGCATTAAAATAGTAGAAAATAAGGAAGACATATAGTAAAAAATGCATGGTAATGTTGCCATTTAAACGCATACTCAAGGGATAATTTGTATGCCTTTTTGAATGAAAAATAAAGATCTAAAAAGTGGGACCTCTTAAACTCAATGTATTCTTTTTAGAATGACCAATTTCAAACATTTACAAGTGTTAAAAAAGCAGAAAATCAAGAACTTATATATTAAAAAATGCATGGTATTATTACCTTCCAAATGTGTATTCAACCAAGAACTTGTATGCCTTTTTGGATGAAACATCTAATTATAAAACATGAGACTTCTTAAACTCAATGTATTATATCTAGAATGATCAATTTTAGGCATTTACAACCATTTAAGAACCAGAAAATCAGGAATATATATAGTACGAAACACATGGTAATGTTACCATCCAAATGCATATTCAACCAACAATTTGCATGCCTTCCTAAAAGAAACCTCAAATTCTAAATCATGTGACTTCTTAAATCCAATGTATTCTATATGGAATGAACAATTTGAAGCATTTACAAGCAATAAAGAACCAGAAAATCAGAAAAATTTATAGTAAAAAATGCATGGTAAAGTTATGTTTCAAAAACATATTCAAGCAACAATTTGCATGCCTTCTTGAGTGAAACATTAAATTCTAAAACATGGGCTTGAAATCAATCTATTCTATCAAGAATGGTTAATTTCAAGTTTTTACAAGCATTGATGTAATGACCCAAATTTTGAAGACATTTTTTTATGAAGAACAAATAGAACATTTACCACTTACCACTGATGTTGGAACTTATCTCTTTTGGAAAATTAATATATGTTTACTAGTCTCAAGAGGTAGCTGAATGTTTTCCTTTATTTACAATATAAAATTAAGGAATTTGTAAGAAAACTTGGTACCATTAGATTCTACTTGAAAAATAAAATCCAACACCTCAAAGAACCCTGAAAATGGAGTTCGTATGAAGAAGTTATGGCTGTTTAATTCTGTAAATTGCACTTAAAAACGAAAAAGAATGAAAACGCAGGTGGCCATTTTGATAACGGCACCCCCTGTCTTCTTCCTCTCGATTTCTCTAGAAACCCTTAGTTTCCAGAGGTTTCCACCACCGCCATGGAATGGCTATAAAAGCCCTATTTCCCTCCTCTTCGAATCGCATTTTCCCTGCGATTTGGGGCTGGGGTTTCTGGAAAAAATCAAAAAACCCCTCCCTACGCTTCCCTGTGATTTCTGGCACCGGCCCAGGTCATCCCTTCGGGCCGGCCGTCCTTCCCATCTCTCCAACCCCCCTTCTTCCTCTCATCGCACCAGGATGGTGGGTTTTCTCCCATCTTCGAGTATCCGACGATCTGGGTTTTCAGACGGGAAAGAGGGAGCCGCACCACCCAGATGAGGGCATCTCTGGCTACCCAGGTAAGCCCCCATCTCCCTCTCTATCTGCCCTTCATTGTTTCCCAGATTCAGACCAGATCTGGGAGGTTTTCCGGCTAGAAAACACTGCCCTTTGAGGATGGAATAAGACGGGTGGGAACCCGTCCAAGGCAACACGTCCCAGGGGCGTGATGCTTGATGCGTGCTTGGGGCACTATCCCTGGTGCGGCCTTCGGGTGCGCACAACGTGGGGCACGGGTCCTGGCTTGACCAGGACGCACGGGGCGTTTCAGGAGTCGAGACACATGTGCCTGGTGCTGAGGACGCACGACGCTCTTTAGAACATGCACTATAGTGCGTAGCTCGGGCTTGCATACACACACGTGAGGCTGTCACGGTTCGACCGGGATGCATGGGCGTCATGGGAACCATGACGGTAGGGCCGCATAGACGAATATGGTTCGTCTGTAATTTTGGCACAAACTCAAGAGGATCTTATAAATCCATAGAATCAACTATGGCTAGACCTCAAGAAGAAATCTAGGAGAGGCCTTAGGGTTAGAAATCATGATTAAATTTCATGTTTAAATGGACCCATAAAGGTACTCTAGGACTCGTCTGCAAGAGGAACACGAGCTAAGTGACGACAATCGAGGTAGGTGCTCTATCGCTACTAGACTTTTAAAAAGAGCCCATGACTGTTTTGAGAATGCATGTTTTAAGTTTTAAGTTACATGACTTGTTTAGCATGAATTGATTTCATAAATGAATTTAGCATGCATATGACAAATACATTATGCATGGACCTGTTTTGCAAATGATTGCATAAATTGCATGATTTGTGATTATTGAGTCTTGAAAAAGTGTCATATGCCCTGTGGAGGCTATGACCAAGTGTCCCTAGGTACCCGGGGACCACACGGCGATGAGGTCGTGGGCATGGTGGGCCCTATGTTTTTGAGGATTTACTTGCATTGCATATGGCATGACATGAGGATGGTCGACCATACCATACCATATATCTATGAGTTGGATTCAGATGAGCATCTTATGCATATCATATATGTTTATGATATCTATGTTACTTTCGACATGGATTATGCAATTATTTAAGTCGTCAGTATTCTATTTTGACAACGGCTTTTAATATTGATATTGAACATGAGTGTCCAAACATGCACATGGTTTAAAGAACATATGTTTTAAAACATAGCATGCATTGTAAAACTAGTAGTGATAGACTCCTATTGAGTATAGTGTATACTCACCCAAATATATCATTTTTCAAGACAACTCCATTCATGAGTAGAAGACACCTCAGGAAATGTTAGTGCTACGAGCAAGTAAATCAAAAAGAGACAATTATACATGTAAGTAAACACTCTACCCTTTTGGACATGTATTTGTATTTATTTATAGTTGGGCTATGAGCTGTGACTGGATAGACCTGGTAAGACATTTATGATTTCTGAAATTTTCAAAAACTACTTTGGTTGATTTGAAAGCAAATGACACTCGGGGTTTTCAAAATGAGTTTAAAACAAAAAGATCTTTCGCTGCATTGCATTGTTTTTATAAAGTGGTTTTCAAATAGGGATGCATCCCGCCTTAGGAATTAGATATTGCATTTAAAAATGCATGGAAAAACCTGGGTCGTCACAGTTAGTATCAGAGCTCAGTTTTATCCTTTCACAGCCAGTCTAGCATGCCCAAGGGTCATAGACAATTGAGAAAATTAAGAAGTAGTAGAAATAAAAATAGTAGAGATGACTAGCCTATTAATGCTCAAGGCATTTCACCATAAACAAATAGGTGTAAAAAGAGATGGGTCTAACAAATACTTAGATATTGGATGGCGTAAATCTTATTGTTGTGCAGTGGTGCAAACAGGGAAACTCATATATATATTAGATTATGATGAGAATGATGAATAAAGATGTTAGTGAACTTGTTAGTAGATAGTTCTGACCTGTAATAGAGTAATCTCATCAAAGGTGAGAAGATTGAAGAACCTAGATGGCTATCTTACCCTTCTAAAGAATATCAGAATATGAATATGATAGGGGATAGAAAATACGGACTTTGAGAAGATTTTGATGATAATGTAATAGGGATAAGCATACAAGATGATACTAGGGGATAACTGTGACCCGTACTAGATCACAAAGGTATGGATCCTGAAGGACTTAGCTCAATTTTTGATAACTTCATTGGAGTCTTATAAAGAGTGAAGTGCTATCTAATAATGACAACCTGAGTATAATGGAGGAGATCAGAAGATGTACAATTGACATATTATGTGATTAACAGGAATATAACTCGAATATGATAGGGAAATGAATTCGACCGAGTTGTCAAAAGATTTTGATGATAATACTAGGGATGACAAATCTGTAATAATAGATTGATCCTAACAAGAACTTATAAGAAATTGATCTAGGTAGACAAAAATGAGGATTTTGAAGAAAAGAGAGAAAGAGATAGAGATGTAACTATAAGTATTCGATGAAAATTGAATATTCAAAAGAAGAAGATCATGACTTTATGGAGATACATACAATTCTTTCATCTTTAATCCGATGGGAAGCTCAAACCAATCAAATTTGAAGGAATGATACTAGTTGAGTTGGTGATTTTATTGTAAAAGAGTATAAAAGATAAGAAGCAAAGTTAGACACCATAGAAAGAATGTAACCTTTTTTGTTGGACTCTTACTAATGACATACAACCAACCATTAGAAGGAGATGTGGATGATGAAGAGATCATTAGATGGAAGACAAGAGGAAAAAGGGATTATCCTATGCTATTCAAAATGAAATAGGAGGAATAAGATCATATGATCTCAAAGAAGTATGAAGTAATTTATATACGAGTAGGAGAGTGTGGTCATCTAAGGAGACTATCCTATACATGATCAGAGGAATATGAGCATCTAAGGATAGGTAGCTATACGAAATACAAATAGAAACCAGTAATGATATACTGACACACATGGGACTATGTATCAGAGTACGCAGCGAAAGTGGCCCATATATACTTAAAGTAAACGGATAAGATATATTGATGATATATATATGTGTGTGTGTGTGTGTAAGGCCTTGTGGAAAGAATTATAACGAGGATAAATTGAGAACGTGCCTAAGATTGGTTACAAGATAGTATGATTAGCATTTTAAGGACAACATTACTCCAAGTATTAACCCAATTAGAGTATTGGCTACCAGAATAATGGATTCGTC
Organism: Warburgia ugandensis; assembly: GCA_035236585.1. NCBI lineage: Eukaryota > Viridiplantae > Streptophyta > Magnoliopsida > Canellales > Canellaceae > Warburgia > Warburgia ugandensis. The sequence continues at coordinate 38,167,409 of CP141137.1, forward strand.
GACAACAGAAGTATGGGAATGAAGCAAAGGAATTTTCTTAGTTTGAGTTCTAAGGGAGTCCTCAGGAAGACTATGTCTATCAAGACGAAAGCTGACTTGAAGGTAAGAATTTGTGGAATTTTGAGGACAAAATTCTTTTAAAAATTTTGAAGACATTTTTTTATGAAGAACAAATAGAACATTTACCACTTACCACTGATGCTGGAACTTATCTCTTTTGGGAAATTAATATATGTTTACCAGTCTTAAGAGGTAGCTGAATGTTTTTCTTTATTTAAAATATTAAAGGAAGAAATTTGTAAGAAAATGGTACCATTAGATTCTACTCAAAAAATGGAATCCAACGCCTCAAAGAACGTCGAAAACGGAGTTCATATGAAGAAGTTACGGCTGTTTAAAGATTAGGGGCAATTTTGTAAATTGCACTTAAAAACGAAAAAGAACGAAAACATAGGGGGCCGTTTTGATAACGGCACCCCCTGTCTTCTTCCTCTCGATTTCTCTAGAAACCCTTAGTTTCCAGAGGTTTCCACCACCGCCATGGAATGGCTATAAAAGCCCTATTTCCCTCCTCTTCGAATCGCATTTTCCCTGCGATTTGGGGCTGGGGTTTCTGGAAAAAATAAAAAAACCCCTCCCTATGCTTCCCTGTGATTTCTGGCACCGGCCCAGGTCATCCCTTCGGGCCGGCCATCCTTCCCATCTCTCCAACCCCCCTTCTTCCTCTCATCGCACCAGGATGGTGGGTTTTCTCCCATCTTCGAGTATCCGACGATCTGGGTTTTCAGACAGGAAAGAGGGAGCTGCACCACCTAGATGAGGGCATCTCCGGCTACCCAGGTAAACCCCCATCTCCCTCTCTATCTCCCTTCATCGTTTCCCAAATTCAGACAGGATCTTGGAGGTTTTTTGACCAGAAAACACCGCCCTCTGAGGACGGAACCAGACGGGTGGGAACCTGTCCAAGGCAACGCGTCCCAGGGGCATGATACTCGACACGTGCTTGGGGCACTGTCCCTGGTGCGACCTTCGGGTGCACGCGACATGGGGCACGGGTCTTGGCTCGACTGGGACGCACGGGGCGTTTCGGGAGCTGAGACACGTGCCTGGTGTTGAGGACGCGCTCACGTGACGCTCTCTAGAACACGCACTATAGTACGTAGCTCGGGCTTGCGTACGCACACATGAGGCTATCACGGTTCGACCGGGATGCATGAGCATCTTGGGAACCATGACGGTAGGGCCGCATAGATGAATATGGTTCGTCCATAATTTTTGCACAGACTCAAGAGGATCTTATGAATGCATAGAATCAACTATGGCCAAACCTCAAGAAGAAATCTAGGAGAGGCCTTAGGGCTAGAAATCATGATTAAATTTCATGTTTAAATGATATACAGGACCCATAAAGGTACTCTAGGATTCGTCTGCAAGAGGAACATGAGCTAAGTGACGACAATCGAGATAGGTGCTCTATCGCTACTAGACTTTTAAAAAGAGCCCATGACTGTTTTGAGAATGCATGTTTTAAGTTTTAAGTTACATGACTTGTTTAGCATGAATTGATTTCATAAATGAATTTAGCATGCATATGACAAATACATTATGCATGGACCTGTTTTGCAAATGATTGCATAAATTGCATGATTTGTGATTATTGAGTCTTGAAAAAGTGTCATATGCCCTGTGGAGGCTATGACCGAGTGTCCCTAGGTACCTGGGGACCACACGACGATGAGGTCGTGGGCATGGTGGGCCCTATGTTTTTGAGGATTTACTTGCATTGCATATGGCATGACATGAGGATGGTCGACCATACCATACCATATATCCATGAGTTGGATTCAGATGAGCATCTTAGCATGTCATATATGTTTATGATATCTATGTTACTTTCGACGTGGATTATGCGATTATTTAAATCATCAGTATTCTATTTTGACAACGACTTTTAATATCGATATTGAACATGAGTGTCCAAACATGCACATGGTTTAAAGAACATATGTTTTAAAACATAGCATGCATTGTAAACCTAGTAGTGATAAACTCCTACTGAGTATAGTGTATACTCACCCAAATATATCATTTTTCAGGACAGCTCCATTCACGAGCAGAAGACGCCTCAGGAAATGTTAGTGCTACGAGCAAGTAAATAAAAAAGAGATAATTATACATGTAAGTAAACACTCTACCCTTTGGACATGTATTTGTATTTATTTATAGTTGGGCTGTGAACTGTGACTCGATAGACCTGGTAAGACATTTATGATTTCTGAAATTTTCAAAAACTAATTTGGTTGATGTGAAAGCAAATGACACTCGGGGTTTCCAAAATGAGTTTAAAATAAAAAGATCTTCAGCTGCATTGCGTTGTTTTTATAAAATGGTTTTCAAATACGGATGCATCCCGCCTCAGGAATTAGATATTGCATTTAAAAATGCATGAGAAAACCCGGGTCATCACAGTTGAAGAAGTAGAAAATAAAAAACATATATAGTAAAAAATGCATTGTAAAGTTTCCTTTCCAAAGCATATGCAAGTAACAATTTGCATTCCTGCTTGAATCAAACATCAAAATTAAAAACATGGGTCTTCTTAAAATCAATGAATTCCATATAGAATGATCAATTTAAAGCATTGGCAAGCACTAAATAAGCAAAAAATTAGGAACATATACAGTAAAAAGTGCATGGTAATGTCACCATTCAAATGCATTATACAACAAGCATACTTCAAGTGAAAATTTACATGCCTTCGTGAATGAAACTTCTAAATATAAAATATGGGTCATCTTAGACTCAATGTATTCCATCCAGAATAATCAATTTTAAGAATTTACAAATATTAAAGAAGCATAAATTAGGGATATATATATACTGAAAATGCATGGTAATGTTACAATTCAAACAAAAATTCAAGCAACAATTTGCATGCCTTCTTGAATGAAACATCAAAATCTAAAACATGAGTCTTCCTACACTCAATGTATTCTATCTAGAATGATGAATTTCAAGCATTGACAAGCATTAAAGAAGTACAAATCAGGGACATATATAGTGAAAATGCACGGTATTGTTACGATTCAAATGCATATTCAAGCAATAATTTGCTTGCCTTCTTGAATGAAACATCAAAATCTAAAAATGGGACTTCTTAGACTCAATGTCTTCTATCTAGAATGATCAATTTCAAGCATTAAAGAAGTACAAATCAGGGACATATATAGTGAAAATGCATGGTAATGTTACGATTCAAACGCATATTCAAGCAACAATTTGCGTGCCTTCTTTAATGAAACATCAAAATATAAAGCATGGACCTTTTCAAACTCATGATCTACTCATACTCATCAATTTCAAGCATTAAAGAGGCAAAAAATGAGGAACATATACAGTAAAATTTGCACGGTAATGTTGCCATCCAAACACATATTCAAGCAACAATTTTCATACCTTTTTGAATGAAACATTAAAATCTAAATTCAATATATTCTATCTAAGATGACTAATTTCAAACATTTGTAAGTATTATAGAAGCAAAAAATCAGGAACATATATTGTTACTAGCATTAAAGTAGTAGAAGATAAGGAAGATATATAGTAAAAATGCATGGTAATGTTGCCATCTAAACCCATACTCCAGCAATAATAAGTATGCCTTCTTGAATGAAACATAAAAATCTAAAACATGGGACTTCAAAAACTTGATATATCTTTTTAGAATGACCAATTTCAACATTTACAAGCATTAATGAAGTAGAAAATTAGGAACTTATATAGTAAAAAATGCATGGTATTGTTACCATCCAAACGTATATTCAACCAACAATTTGTATGCCTTCTTGGATGAAACATCAAATTATAAAACATGAGACTTCTTAAACTCAATGTATTATATCTATAATGATAAATTTTAAGCATTTACATCCCTTTAAGAAGCCAAAAATCAAGAACATATGTAGTATGAAACGCATGGTAATGTTACCATCCAAATGCATATTCATCCAACAATTTGCATGCCTTCTAGAAAAAACCCCAAATTCTAAATCATGGGACACCTTAATTCCAATGTATTCTATATGGAATGTAAAATTTGAAGCATTTAGAAGCAATAAAGAAGAAGAAAATCAGAAAAAAAAAAGAGAGTATAAAATGCATGGTAAAGTTATATTTCAAAAACTTATTCAAGCAACTATTTGCCTGCCTTCTTGAGTGAAACATCAAATTCTAAAACATGGGATTGATCTCAATATACTCTATCAAGAATAATCAATTTCAAGTGTTTACAAGCATTGAAGAAGTAGAAAATTAGAAACATATATAGTAAAAAACGCATGGTAAAGTTACCATTCCAACGCATATTCAAGCAACAATTTGCATGCCTTTTTGAATGAAACATCAAAATCTAAAACATGGGACTTCTTAAACTCAATGTGCTCCATCTAGATTGATCAATTTCAATAATTAAAGATGCAAAAAATAAGGAACATATATAGTAAAAATTGCATGGCAATGTTGCCATCCAAACACTTATTCAAGCAACAATTTTCTTACCTTTCTGAATGAAACATCAAAATCTAAAACATGGGTCTTCTTAAACTCAATGTATTCTATCTAGAATGACTAATTTCAAACATTTGCAAGTATTAAAGAATCAAAAACTTGGGAACATATATAGTTACTAGCATTAAAATAGTAGAAAATAATGATGATATATAGTAAAAAATGCATGGTAATCTTGCCATCTAAACCCATACTCAAGCGATAATATGTATGCCTTTTTGAATGAAACATAAAAATAAAAAACATGGGACTTCTTAAACTTGATGTATTTTATTTAGAATGACCAATTTCAAACATTTACAAGCTTTAAAGAAGTAGAAAATCAGGAACTTATATAGTAAAAAATGCATGGTTATTGTTATCATCCAATTGTATATTCAATCAACAATTTGTATGCCTTCTTGGATGAAACATCAAATTATAATACTTGAGACTTCTTTAACTGAATGCATTATATCTAAAATGATCAATTTCAAGCATTTGCAACCATTTATGAAGCAGAAAATCAGGAATATATATAGTACTAAACACATGGTAATGTTACCATCCAAATGCATAATCCACCAACAATTTGCATGCCTTCCTGAAAGAAACCTCAAATTCTAAATCAAGGGACTTCTTAAATCCAATTTATTCTATATGGAATGAACAATTTGAAGCATTTACAAGCAATAAAGAAGAAGAAAATACAAAAAATATATAATAAAAAATACATGCTAAAGTTCCATTTCAAAAACATATTCAAACAACAATTTGCATGCCTTCTTGAGTGAAACATCAAATTCTAAAACATGGGCTTGAACTCAATGTATTCTATCAAGAATGATCAATTTCAAGTATTTACAAGCATTAAAGAAATAGACAATAAAAAATACATATAGTAAAAAATGCATGGTAAATTTACCATTCCTGTGACGACCCGGGTTTTTAAAACACATTTTATAATACATTTGTTCAAAGGAGGGGCCCTTAAATGTATAAAAAACCCAAGTCTCACTAGAAGATACATAATACACATAGCCATTTCGTACAAAATAAATTTTTATTGAATACCAAGATTCATCCAGTGGTTCACTCTTACACAACCCTGTATTAGGTTACAACCCATTGTCCAACATTACATCATCCAAACTTCAAACCTCAGCTGACATTAAAAGCACTCAATACAATACACTCTCAAATAAGGAAAAATTACATAGCTTCAAATACATACTCTGATTTTCTTATTTTCTTCAAATCTTCTACTGTCTTGCTCTTAAAGCTTCAAGCTATAATCCTTTAAGTCCTTTATGGCCTTGAGCTTCTTTCCCTCTTTCTCTGTGCCTGAGGTATCATAAACATGGAGACATGTACAATACCTCAGCAAGCTATGCTCGGTAAGAGATACAAAAATATACTACTTCATCAATACAAGGATACTTACCTCAGTCATTAGGCCCTCATGAGTCATCTCATACTCATATATATATAGCATATACATTATTTATGTAGTACATGACAAATTAGTTAATATATTGAAGATTACTCAAAACTTATTCCTTCCCCTGGCTATACTTCCACTTAGGAGAGTAATACCTAGCCAATTCATTCTAGGAACTCATATAATATCATATCACTATGCCATGGCATCATACTATGCGTATCACAAAAAAATTAGGGGTGTTACAATTCCAATGCATATTCAAGCAACAATTTGCATGCCTTCTTGAATGAAACATCAAAATCTAAAACATGGGTCTTCGTAGACCCAATGTTTTCTATCTAGAATGAACAATTTCAAGCATTTGCAAGCATTAAAGAAGCACAAATCTGGGACATATATACTGAAAATGCATGGTAATGTTACGATTCAAACTCATAGTCAAGCAACAATTTGCATGCCTTCTTGAATGAAACATCAGAATCTAAAACATGGGCCTTCTTAGACTTAATGTATTCTATCTAGAATGATGAATTTCAAGCATTTACAAGCATTAAAGAAGTACAAATCAGGGACATATATAGTGAAAATGCATGGTATTGTTACGATTCAAATGCATATTCAAGCAACAATTTACATGCCTTCTTGAATGAAACATTAAAATATAAAACACAAGCCTTTTTAAACTCAATGTGATCTATCTAGATTGATCAATTTCAAGCATTAAAGAAGCAAAAAATGAGGAACATATATCGTAAAATTTGCACGCTAATGTTGCCAACCAAACACATATTCAAGCAACAATTTTCATACCTTTCTAAATGAAACATCAACATCTAAAACATGGGACTTCTTGGACTCAATCTATTCTATCTATAATGATCAATTTCAAGCATTTACAAGCATTAAACAATTACAAATCAGGGACATATATAGTGAAAATGCATGGTATTGTTACGATTCAAAAGCATACTCAAGCAACAATTTGCATGCCTTCTTGAATGAAACATCAAAATATAAAACACAAGCCTTTTAAAACTCAATGTGATCTATCTAGATTGATCAATTTTAAACATTAAAGAAGCAAAAAATTAGGAACATATATCGTAAAATTTGCACGATAATGTTGCCATCAAAACACATATTCAAGCAACAATTTTCATACCTTTCTGAATGAAACATCAAAATCTAAAACAGGGGTCTTCTTAAATTCAATCTATTCTATCTAGGATGACTAATTTCAAACATTTACAACTATTATAGATGCAAAAAATCAGGAAAATACATAGTTACTAGCATTAAAATAGTAGAAAATAAGGAATATATATAGTAAAAAGTTATGTTGCCATCTAAATGCATACTCAAGCGATAATTTGTATGCCTTTTTGAATAAAACATAAAAATAAAAAAAATCGGAGTTCTTAAACTTGATGTATCTTTTTAGAATGACCAATTTCAACATTTACAAGCGTTAATGAAGTAGAAAATCAAGAACTTATATAGTAAAAAATGCATGGTGTTGTTACCATCCAAACGTATATTCAACCAACAATTTGTATGCCTTCTTGGATGAAACATCAAATTATAAAACATGAGACTTCTTAAATCTAATGTATTCTATCTAGAATGAACAATTTGAAGCATTTAAAAGAAATAAAAAAGAACAAAATCAGAAAAATATATAGTAAAAAATGCATGGTAAAGTTGTATTTCAAAAACATATTCAAGCAATTATTTCCCTGCCTTCTTGAGTGAAACATAAAATTCTAAAACATGGGCTTGATCTCAATGTATTCTTTCAAAAATAATCAATTTCAAGTATTTACAGTCATTGAAGAAGTAGAAAATCACAAACATATATTGTAAAAAACGCATGGTAAAGTTGTCATTCCAACACATATTCAAGCAACAATTTGCATGCCTTCTTGCATGAAACATCAAAATCTAAAACATGGGTCTTCTTAAACTCAATGTGTTCTATCTAGATTGATCAATTCAAGCATTAAAAATGCAAAAAATAAGGAATATATATAGTAAAAATTACATGGTAATATTTCCATCCAAACACTTATTCAAGCAACAATTTTCATACCTTTTTGAATGAAACATCAAAATCTAAAACATGGGTCTTCTTAAACTCAATGTATTCTATCTAGGATGCCTAATTTCAAACATTTGCAAGTATTAAAGAAACAAAAACATGGGAACATATATAGTTACTAGCATTAAAATAGTAGAAAATAAGGAAGATATATAGTAAAAAAATGCATGGTAATGTTGCCATCTAAACGCATACTCAAGCTATTATATGTATACCTTTTTGAATGAAACATAAAAATCTGAAACATGGTTCTTCCTAAAATTGATGTATTTTATTTAGAATAACAAATTTCAAACATTTACAAGCTTTAAAGAAGAAGAAAATCAGGAACTTATGTAGTACAAAATGCATGGTTATTGTTACCATCCAAACATATATTGAACCAACAATTTGTATGCCTTCTTGGATGAAACATCAAATTATAAAACATGAGACTTCTTAATCTCAATGCATTATATCGAGAATGATCAATTTCAAGCATTTACAACCATTTAAGAAGCAGAAAATCAGGAATATCTATAGTACTAAATGCATGGTAATGTTACCATCCAAATGCATAATCCACCAACAATGTGCATGCCTTCTTGAAAGAAACCTCAAATTCTAAATCATGGGACTTCTTAAATCTAATGTATTCTATTTGGAATGAAAATTTTGAAGCATTTACAAGCAATGAAGAAGAACAAAATCAGAAAAATATATAGTAAAAAATGCATGGTAAAGTTATATTTCAAAAACATATTCAAGCAACTATTTTCCTGCCTTCTTGAGTGAAACATCAAATTCTAAAACATGGGCTTGAAATTAATGTATTCTATTAAGAATGATCAATTTCAAGTATTTACGAGCATTGAAGAAATAGACAATCAGAAACAAATATAGTAAAAAATGCATGGTAACATTACCATTCCAATGCATATTCAAGCAACAATTTCCATGCCTTCTTTAATGAAACATCAAAATCTAAAACATGGGACTTCCTAGACCCAATGTTTTCTATCTAGAATGAACAATTTCAAGCATTTGGAAGCATTAAAGAAGCACAAATCTGGGACATATATATACTAAAAATGCATGGTAATGTTACGATTCAAACGCATATTCGAGCAACAATTTGCATGCCTTCTTGAAGGAAACATCAAAATCTAAAAAATGGGTCTTCCTAGACTCAATGTATTCTATCTAGAATGATGAATTTCCAGCATTAAAGAAGTACAAATCAGGGAATTATATAGTGAAAACGCACGGTAATGTTACCATTCAAACCCATATTCAAGCAACAATTTTCATGCCTTCTTGAATAAAACATCAAAATCTAAAACATGAGCCTTCTTAGACTCAATGGATTATATTTAGAATGATCAATTTCAAGAATTTAAAAGAATTAATGAAGCACAAATCAGGGACATGTATAGTGAAAATGCATCGTAATGTTACGATTCAAACGCATATTCAAGAAACTATTTGCATACTTTCTTGAATGAAACATCAAATATAAAATATGGGTCTTCTTAAACTCAATGTGTTCTATCTAGATTGAACCATTTCAAGAATTAATGAAACAAAAAATGAGGAACATATATAGTAAAAATTGCACGGTAATGTTGTCATCCAAAAACATACTCAAGCAACAATTTTCATACCTTTTTGAATGAAACATCAAAATCTAAAACATAGGTCTTCACAAACTCAATCTATTCTATCTAGGATGACTAATTTCAAACATTTACAATAATTATAGAAACAAAAAATAGGGAACATATATAGTTACTAGCATTCAAATAATAGAAAATAAGGAAGATATATAGTAATAAATGCATGGTAATGTTGCCATCTAAACACATACTCAAGAGATAATTTGTATGCCTTTTTTAATGAAATATAAAAATCTAAAACATGGAACTTCTTAAACCTAGTTATTCTTTTAAGAATGACCAATTTCAAACATTTACAATCATGAAAGAAGCAAAAAATCAGGAACATATATAGTAAAATATGCATGGTATTGTTACCATCCAAACGTATATTCAACCAACAATTTGAATGCCATCTTGGCTGAAATATCAAATTATAAAACATGACTCCTCTTAAACTCAATGTATTATATCTAAAATGATCAATTTCAAGCATTTACAACCATTTAACAAGTAGAAAATTAGGAACATATATAGTATGAAACGCATGGTAATGTTACCATCCAAATGCATATTCAACCAACAATTTGCATTCCTTCTAGAAAAAACCTTAAATTCTAAATCATGGGACTTCTTAAATCCAATGTATTCTATCTGGAATGAACAATTTGAAGCATTTACAAGCAATAAATAAGAAGAAAATCAGAAAAATATATAGTAAAAACTACATGGTAAAGTTACTTTTCAAAAACATATTCAAGCAACAATTTGCATGCCTTCTTGAGTGAAACATGAAATTCTAAAACATGGGCTTGAACTCAATGTATTATATCAAGAATGATCAATTTCAAGTATTTACAAGCATTGAAGAAGTAGAAAATCAAAAACATATGTAAATAAAAATGCAAGGAAAAGTTACCATTCCAATGCATATTAAAACAACAATTTGCATGCCTTCATAAATGAAACATCAAAACAAAAAACCTAGGACTTCTCAAACTCAATGTGTTCTATCTAGATTGATAAATTTCAAGCATTAAAGAGGCAAAAAATAGGGGACATATGTAATAAAAATTGCATGGTAATGTTTCAAACACATATTCAAGCAACAATTGTCAAACATTTTTGAGTGAAACATCAAAATCTAAAGCATGGGTCTTCTTACACTCAATGTATTCTGTCTAGGATAACTAATTTCAAACATATACAATTATTAAAGAAACAAAAAATAAGGAACATATATAGTTACTAGCATTAAAATAGTTGAAAATAAGGAAGATATATAGTAAAACGTGTGGGAATGTTGCCATCTAAATGAATACTCAATCAATAATTTGTATGCCTTTTTATATGAAACATAAAAATCTAAGACATGGGACTTCTTAAACATGATGTATCCTTTTTAGAATGACCAATTTCAATCATTTACAAGTGTTAAAGAAGCAAAAAATCAGGAACTTATATAGTAAAAAATGAATGGTATTTTTACCATCCAAACGTATATTCAACCAACAATTTGTACGCCTTCTTGGATGAAACATCAAATTATAAAACATAGGACTTATTAAACTCAATGCATTATATCTAGAATGATATATTTCAACCATTTACAATCATTGAAGAACAAAAAATCCAGAACTTATATAGTACAAAATGCATGGTAATGTTACCATCCAACTGCATATTCAACAAACAATTTGCATGCCTTCCTGAAAGAAACCTCAAATTTTAAATCATGGGACTTATTAAATCTAATGTATTCTATCTAGAATGAAAATTTTGAAGCATTTACAAGCAATAAAGAAGAAGAAAATAAGAAAAATATATAGTAAAAACTGCTTGGCAAAGTTACATTTCAAAAAGATATTCAAGCAACAATTTGCATGCCTTCTAGAGTGAAACATGAAATTCTAAAACATGGGCTTGAACTCAATGTATTCTATCAAGAATGATCAATTTCAAGTATTTATAAGCATTGAAGAAGTAGAAAATTAGAAACATATGTAACAAAAAATGCATGGTAAAGTTACCATTCCAATGCATATTAAAGCAACCATTTGCATGCCTTCTTAAATGAAACATCAAAATATAAAACCTGTGCATTCTTAAACTCAATGTGTTCTATCTAGATTGATCAATTTCAAGCATTAAAGAAGCAAAAATTAAGGAACATATATAGTAAAAATTGCATGGTAATGTTGCCATCCAAACACATATTCATGCAACAATTTTCATACATTTTTGAATCAAACATCAAAATCTAAAACATGGATCTTCTTAAACTCAATGTATTCTATCTAGGATGACTACTTTGAAAATTTTACAAGTATTAAAGAAACAAAAAATAAGGAACATATATAGTTACTAGCATTAAAATAGTAGAAAATAAGGGAGAGATATACTAAAAAATATGTGGTAATGTTGCCATCTAAATGCATACTCAATCAATAATTTGTATGCCTTTTAGATGAAACATAAAAATCTAAAATGTGGGACTTCTTAAACCTCATGTATTATTTTTAGAATGACCAATTTCAATCATTTACAAGCATTAAAGAAGCAAAAAATCAGGAACTTATATAGTAAAATATGAACGGTATTGTTACCATCCAAACGTATATTCAACCAACAATTTGTATGCCTTCTTGGATGAAACATCAAAATATGAAACATGAGACTTCTTAAGCTCAATGTATTATATTTAAAGTGATCAATTTCAAGAATTTACAACGACTTAAGAAGTAGAATATCAGGAACTTATACAGTACGAAATGCATGGTAATGTTACCATCCAAATGCATATTCAACTAACAATTTGCATGTCTACCTGAAGGAAACTTTAAACTCTAAATTATTGGACTTCCTAAATCCAATGTATTCTATCTGGAATGAACAATTTGAAGCATTTACAAGCAATAAAGAAGAAGAAAATCAGAAAAATATATAGTAAAAATTGCATGGTAAAGTTACGTTTCAAAAACATATTCAAGCAACAATTTACATGCCTTCTTGAGTGAAACATGAAATTCTCAAACATGGGATTGAACTCAATGTATTCTATCAAGAATGATCAATTTCAAGTATTTACAAGCATTGAAGAAGTATAAAATCAGCAACATATGTAATAAAAAATGCATGGTAAAGTTACCATTCCAATGCATATTCAAGCAACCATTTGCATGCCTTCTTAAATGAAACATCAAAATAAAAAACCTGCTTATTCTTAAACTCAATCTGTTCTACCTTGATTGATCAATTTCAAGCATTAAAGAAGCAAAAAATATGGAGCATATATAGTAAAAATTGCATGGTAATGTTGCCATCCAAACACACATTCAAGCAACAATTTTCATACTTTTTTGAATGAAACAACAAAATCTAAAACATGGGTCTTCTTAAACTCAATGTATTCTATCTAGTATGGCTAGTTTCAAACATTTACAAGTATTAAAGAAACAAAAAATAAGGAACATATATAGTTACTAGCATTTAAATAGTAGAAAATAAGGAAGTTATATAGTAAAAAATGCATGGTAATGTTGCCATCTAAACGCATAATCAATAATTTGTATCCCTTTTTAGATGGAACATAAAATTCTAAAACATGGGACCACTTGAACATAGTGTATTCTTTTTTGAATCACCAATTTCAATCATTTACAAGCTTTAAAGAAGCAGAAAATCAGGAACTTATATAGTAAAATATGCACGGTATTGTTACCGTGCAAACGTATATTCAACCCACAATTTGTATGTCTTCTTGGATGAAACATCAAATTATAAAACATGAGACTGCTTAAACTGAATTTATTATATCTAAACTGATCAATTTCAAGCATTTACAACCATTTAAGAAGCAGAAATCGGGAACATATATAGTACGAAACGCATGGTAATGTTACCATCCAAATGCATATTCAACCAACAATTTGCATGCCTTCCAGAATGAAACCTCAAATTTTAAATCATGGGACTTCTTAAATCCAATGTATTCTATTTGGAATGAAAAATTTGAAACATTTACAAGCAATAAAGAAGAAGAAAATCAGAAAAAATATATAGTAAAAATTGCACGGTAAAGTTACGTTTCAAAAACATATTCAAGCAACAATTTACATGCCTTCTTGAGTGAAACATGAAATTCTACAACATGGGATTGGACTCAATGTATTCTATGAAGAATGATCAATTTCAAGTATTTACGAGCATTGAAGAAGTAGAAAATCAGAAACATATGTAATAAAAAATGCATGGTAAAGTTACCATTCCAATGCATATTCAAGCAACCATTTGCATGCCTTCTTAAATGAAACATCAAAATAAAAAACCTGCTTATTCTTAAACTCAATCTGTTCTACCTTGATTGATCAATTTCAAGCATTAAAGAAGCAAAAAATATGGAGCATATATAGTAAAAATTGCATGGTAATGTTGCCATCCAAACACACATTCAAGCAACAATTTTCATACTTTTTTGAATGAAACAACAAAATCTAAAACATGGGTCTTCTTAAACTCAATGTATTCTATCTAGGATGGCTAGTTTCAAACATTTACAAGTATTAAAGAAACAAAAAATACGGAACATATATAGTTACTAGCATTTAAATAGTAGAAAATAAGGAAGTTATATAGTAAAAAATGCATGGTAATGTTGCCATCTAAACGCATAATCAATAATTTGTATCCCTTTTTAGATGGAACATAAAATTCTAAAACATGGGACCACTTGAACCTAGTGTATTCTTTTTTGAATGACCAATTTCAATCATTTACAAGCATTAAAGAAGCAGAAAATCAGGAACTTATATAGTAAAATATGTGTGGTATTGTTACCGTCCAAACGTATATTCAACCAACAATTTATATCTCTTTTGGGATGAATGATCAAATTATAAAACATGAGACTGCTTAAACTCAATGTATTATATCTCAAATGATTAATTTCAAGCATTTAAAACCATTTAAGAAGCAGAAAATCAGGAACATATATAGTACGAAACGCATGGTAATGTTACCATCCAAATGCATATTCAACCAACAATTTGCATGCCTTCCAGAATGAAACCTCAAATTTTAAATCATGTGACTTCTTAAATCCAATGTATTCTATCTGGAATGAAAAATTTGAAGCATTTACGAGCAATAAAGAAGAATAAAATCAGAAAAATATATAGTAAAAATTGCATGGTAATGTTACAATTCAAAAACATATTCAAGCAACAATTTACATGCCTTCTTGAGTGAAACATGAAGTTCTAAAACATGGGATTGAACTCAATGTATTCTATCAAGAATGATCAATTTCAAGTATTTACAAGCATTGATGAAGTAGAAAATCAGAAACATATGTAATAAAAAAATGCAAGGTAAAGTTACCATTCCAATGCATATTCAAGCAACCATTTGCATGCCTTCTTAAATGAAACATCAAAATAAAAAACCAGCTTATTCTTAAATTCAATGTGTTCTACCTAGATTGATCAATTTCAAAAATTAAAGAAGAAAAAAATATGGAGCATATATAGTAAAAATTGCATGGTAATATTGCCATCCAAACACATATTCAAGCTGCAATTTTCATACATTTTTGAATGAAACATCAAAATCTAAAACATGGGTCTTCTTAAACTCAATGTATTCTATTTAGGATGGCTAGTTTCAAACATTTACAAGTATTAAAGAAACAAAAAATACGGAACATATATAGTTACTAGCATTTAAATAGTAGAAAATAAGGAAGTTATATAGTAAAAAATGCATGGTAATGTTGCCATCTAAACGCATAATCAATAATTTGTATCCCTTTTTAGATGGAACATAAAATTCTAAAACATGGGACCACTTGAACCTAGTGTATTCTTTTTTGAATGACCAATTTCAATCATTTACAAGCTTTAAAGAAGCAGAAAATCAGGAACTTATATAGTAAAATATGCAAGGTATTGTTACCGTCCAAACGTATATTCAACCAACAATTTGTATGTCTTCTTGGATGAAACATCAAATTATAAAACATGAGACTGCTTAAACTGAATTTAATGTATCTAAAATGATCAATTTCAAGCATTTACAACCATTTAAGAAGCAGAAAATCGGGAACATATATAGTACGAAACGCATGGCAATGTTACCATCCAAATGCATATTCAACCAACAATTTGCATGCCTTCCAGAATGAAACTTCAAATTTTAAATCATGGGGCTTCTTAAATCCAATGTATTCTATCTGGAATGAAAATTTTGAAGCATTTACAAGCAATAAAGAAGAAGAAAATCAGAAAAAATATATAGTAAAAACTGCATGGTAAAGCTACATTTCAAAAACATATTCAAGCAACAATTTACGTGCCTTCTTGAGTGAAACATGAAATTCTAAAACATGGGCTTGAACTCAATGTATTCTATGAAGAATGATCAATTTCAAGTATTTACAAGCATTGAAGAAGTAGAAAATCAGAAACATATGTAATAAAAAATGCATGGTAAAGTTACCACTCCAATGCATATTCAAGCAACCATTTGCATGCCTTCTTGAATGAAACATCAAAATAAAAAACATGCAACTTCTTAAACTCAATGTGTTCTATTTAGATTGATCAATTTCTAGCATTAAAGAATCAAAAAATAAGGAACATATGTAGTAAAAATTGCATGGTAATGTTGTCATCCAAACACATATTCAAGCAACAATTTTCATGCATTTTTGAAAGAAACATCAAAATCTAAAACATGGGTCTTCGTAAACTCAATGTATTCTATCTAGGAGAACTAATTTCAAAAATTTACAAGTATTAAAGAAAGAAAAAATGGGGAACATATATAGTTACTAGCATTAAAATAGTAGAAAATAAGGAAGATATATAGTAAAAAATGCGTGGTAATGTTGCCATCTAAAGGCATACTCAATCAATAATTTGTATCCCTTTTTCGATGGGACATAAGAATCTAAAACATGGGACTTCCTAAACCTAGTGTATTCTTTTTCGAATGACCAATTTCAATCTTGTGGAAGCATTAAACAAGTAGAAAATCTGGAACTTATATGGTAAAATATGCATGGTATTGTTGCCATCCAAACGTATATTCAACCAATAATTTGCATGCCTTCTTGGATGAAGCACCAAATTATAAAACATGAGACTTCTTAAACTCAATGTATTGTATCTAAAATGATCAATTTCAAGCATTTACAACCATTTAAGAAGCAGAAAATCAAGAACATATATAGTACGAAATGCATGCAAATGCATATTCAACCAACAATTTGCATGCCTTCCAGAAAGAAGCCTCAAATTTTAAATCATGGGACTTCTTAAATCCAATGTATTCTATTTGGAATGAAAAATTTGAAGCATTTACAACCAATAAAGAAGAAGAAAATCAGAAAAGTACATAGTAAAACCTGCATGGTAAAGTTACATTTTAGAAACATATTCAAGCAACAATTTGCATGCCTTCTTGAGTGAAACATAAAATTCTAAAACATGGGATTGAAATCAATGTATTCTATCAATAATGATCAATTTCAAGTATTTACAAGCATTGAAGAAGTAGAAAATCAGATACATATGTAATAAAAAAGGCATGGTAAAGTTACCATTCCAATGCATATTCAAGCAACCATTTGCATGCCTTCTTAAATGAAACATCAAAATAAAAAACCTGGGTCTTCTTAAACTCAATGTGTTCTATCTAGATTGATCAATTTCAAGCATTAAAGGAGCAAAAATAAAGGAACAAATGTAGTAAAAATTGCAAGGAAATGTTGCCATCCAAACGCATATTCAAGCAATAATTTTCATACATCCTAGGATGACTAATTTCAAACATGTACAAGTATTAAAGAAACAAAAAATAGGGAACATATATAGTTACTAGCATTAAAATAGTAGAAAATAAGGAAGATATATAGTAAAAAATGTGTGGTAATGTTGCGATCTAAATGCATACTCAATCAATAATTTGTATGCCTTTTAGATGAAACATAAAAATCTAAAACTTGGGACTTCTTAAACCTGATGTATTCCTTTAAGAATGAGCAATTTCAATCATTTACAAGCATTAGAGAAGCAGAAAATCAGGAACTTATATAGTAAAAGATGTGTGGTATTGTTACCGTCCAAATGTATATTCAACCAACAATTTGTATCTCTTCTGGGATGAATGATCAAATTATAAAACATGGGACTGCTTAAACTCAATGTATTGTATCTAAAATGATCAATTTCAAGCATTTACAACCATTTAAGAAGCAGAAAATCAGGAACATATATAGTACGAAACGCATGGTAATGTTACCATCCAAATGCATATTTAGCCGACAATTTGCATGCCTTCCAGAAAGAAACCTCAAATTTTAAATCAAGGGACTTCTTAATTCCAATGTATTCTATCTGGAATGAAAATTTTGAAGCATTTACAAGCAATAAATAAGAAGAAAATCAGAAAAATATACACTAAAAACTGCAGGGTAAAGTTACATTTCAAAAACATATTCAAGCAACTATTTTCCTGCCTTCTTGAGTGAAACATCAAATTCTAAAACATGGGCTTGAACTCAATGTATTGTATTAAGAATGGTCAATTTCAAGTATTTTACAAGCATTGAAGAAGTAGAAAATCAGAAACATGCGTAATAAAAAATGCATGGTAAAGTTACCATTCCAATGCATATTCAAGCAAACATTTACATGCCTTCTTAAATGAAACATCGAAATAAAAAACATGCATCTTCTTAAACTCAATGTGTTCTATCTAGATTGATCAATTTCAAGCATTAACGAATCAAAAAATAAGGAACATATGTAGTAAAAATTGCATGGTAATGTTGCCATCCAAACACATATTCAAGCAACAATTTTCATACATTTTTGAAAGAAACATGAAAATCTAAAACATGGGTCTTCGTAAACTCAATGTATTCTATCTAGGATGACTAATTTCAAAATTTTACAAGTATTAAAGAAACAAAAAATAGGGAACATATATAGTTACTAGCATTAAAATAGTAGAAAATAACGAAGATATATAGTAAAAAATGCGTGGTAATGTTGCCATCTAAAGGCATACTCAATCAATAATTTGTATCCCTTTTTAGATGGGACATAAAAATCTAAAACGTGGGACTTCTTAAACCTAGTGTATTCTTTTTAGAACAACCAATTTCAATCATGTAGAAGCATTGAAGAAGTAGAAAATCAGGAACTTATATAGTAAAAAATGCATGGTATTTTTACAACACAAATGTATATTCAACCAACAATATGTACACCTTGTTCGATGAAACATCAAATTATAAAATATGAACTTCCTAAACTCAATGCATTGGATCTAGAATTATCAATTTCAATGATTTACAATCATTTAAGAAGCAAAAAATCAAGAATATTTATAGTACGAAACGCATGGTAATGTTACCATCCAACTGTATATTCAACAAACAATTTGCATGCCTTCTAGAAAGAAACCTCAAATTTTAAATCATGGGACTTCTTAAATCCATTGTATTCTATCTGGAATGAAAATTTTGAAGCATTTACAAGCAATAAAGAAGAAAAAAATCAGAAAAATATATTGTAAAAACTGTATGGTAAAGTTACGTTTCAAAAACATATTCAAGCAACAATTTGCATGCCTTCTTGAGTGAAACATGAAATTCTAAAACATGGGCTTGAACCCAATGTATTCTATCAGGAATGATCAATTTCAAGTATTTACAAGAATTGAAGAAGTAGAAAATCAAAAACATATGTAATAAAAAATGCATGGTAAAGGTACCATTCCAATGCATATTCAAGCAACCATTTGCATGCCTTCTTAAATGAAACATCAAAATAAAATACCTGGGTCTTCTTAAACTCAATTTATTCTAACTAGATTGATCAATTTCAAGCATTAAAGATTCAAAAAATAAGCAACATATGTAGTAAAAATTGCATGGCAATTTTTCCATCCAAACACATATTCAAGCAACAATTTTCTCACATTTTTTAATGAAACATCACAATATAAAATAGGGATCTTCTTAAACTCAATGTATTCTATCTAGGATGAATAATTTCAAACATTTACAGGTATTAAAGAAACAAAAAATGGGGAACATATATAGTTACTAGCATTAAAATAGTAGAAAATAAGGAAGATATATTGTAAAAAATGCGTGGTAATGTTGGCATCTAAACGCATACTCAATCAATAATTTGTATGCCTTTTAGATGAAACATAAAAATCTAAAACATGGGTCTTCTTAAACCTAATGTATTCTTTTTAGAATGACCAATTTCACTCATTTACAAGCATTAAAGAAGCAGAAAATCAGGAACTTATAGAGTAAAATATGCATGATATTGTTACCATCCAAACGTATATTCAATGAACAACTTGTACGCCTTCTTGGATGAAACATCAAATTATAAAACATGAGAGTTCTTTAACTCAATGCATTGTATCTAGAATGATCAATTTCAACCATTTACAATCATTTTAGAAGCAAAAAATTAAGAACATATAGAGTACGAAATGCATGGTAATGTTACCATCCAACTGTATATTCAACCAACAATTTGCATGCCTTCCAGAAAGAAACCTCAAATTTTAAATCATGGGACTTCTTAAATCCAATGTATACTATTTGGAATGAAAAATTTGAAGCATTTACAACCAATAAAGAAGAAAATCAGAAAAATATATAGTAAAAATTGCATGGTAAAGTTACATTTCAAAAACATATTCACGCAACAATTTGCATGCCTTCTAGAGTGAAACATGAAATTCTAAAATATGGGCTTGGAGTCGATGTATTCCATCAAGAATGATCAATTTCAAGTATTTACAAGCACTGAAGAAGTGGAAAATCAGAAACATATGTAATAAAAAATGCATGGTAAAGTTACCATTCCAATGGATATTCAAGCAACCATTTGCATGCCTTCTTAAATGAAACATCAAAATAAAAAAACCTGCATCTTCTTAAACTCAATATGTTCCATCTAGATTGATCAATTTTGAAGCAAAAAATAAGGAACATATATAGTACGAAACGCATGCAAATGCATATTCAACCAAAATTTTGCATGCCTTCTAGAAAGAAGCCTAAAATTTTAAATCATGGGACTTCTTAAATCCAATGTATTCTATCTAGGATGAAAAATTTGAAGCATTTACAATCAATAAAGAAGAAAAAAATCAGAAAAATACATAGTAAAACTTG
Organism: Warburgia ugandensis; assembly: GCA_035236585.1. Lineage (NCBI taxonomy): Eukaryota > Viridiplantae > Streptophyta > Magnoliopsida > Canellales > Canellaceae > Warburgia > Warburgia ugandensis. The sequence goes on from CP141137.1 coordinate 38,188,342, forward strand.
CATGGTAAAGTTACATTTCAAAAACATATTCAAGCAACAATTTGCATGCCTTCTTGAGTGAAAAATGAAATTCTAAAACATGGGATTGAACTCAATGTATTCTATCAAGAATGGTCAATTTTAAGCATTTACAAGCATTGAAGAAGTAGAAAATCAGAAACATATGTTAAAAAATGCATGGTAAAGTTACCATTCCAATGCATATTCAAGCAACAATTTGCATGCCTTCTTAAATGAAACATCAAAATTAAAAACCAGTGTCTTCTTAAACTCAATGTGTTCTACCTAGATTGATCAATTTCAAGCATTAAATAAGAAAAAAATATGGAACATATATAGTAAAAATTGCATGGTAATGTTGCCATCCAAACACATATTCAAGCAACAATTTTCATACATTTTTGAATGAAACATCAAAATCTAAAACATGGGTCTTCTTAAACTCAATGTATTCTATCTAGGATGACTAGTCTCAAACATTTAAAAGTATTAAAGAAACAAAAAATAAGGAGTATATATAGTTACTAGCATTAAAATAGTAGAAAATAAGGAAGATATATAGTAAAAAATGTGTGGCAATGTTGCCATCTAATAACATGCTTAGTCGATAATTTGTATTCCTTTTTAGATGAAACATAAAAATATAAAATGTGGGACTTCTTAAACATGAAGTATTCTTTTTAGAATGACCAATTTCAATCATTTACAAGCTTTAAAGAAGCAGAAAATCAGGAACTTATATAGTAAAATATGCATGGTATTGTTATCGTCCAAACGTATATTCAACCAACAATTTGTATGCCTTCTTGGATGAAACATCTTATTATAAAACATGAGACTTCTTAATCTCAATGTATTATATCTAAAATGATGAATTTTAAGCATTTAAAACCATTTAAGAAGCAGAAAATCAGGAACATATATAGTACGAAACACATGGTAATGTTACCATCCAAATGCATATTCAACCAACAATTTGCATGCCTTTCTGATAGAAACCTTAAACTCTAAATCATGGGCCTTCTTAAATCCACTGTATTCTATCTAGAATGAACAATTTGAAACATTTACAACCAATAAAGAAGAAGAAAATCCAAAAAATATATAGTAAAATTTGCATGGTAAAGTTACGTTTCGAACATATATTCAAGCAACAATTTACGTGCCTTATTGAGTGAAACATGAAATTCTAAAACATGGGCTTGAACTCAATGTATTCTATGAAAAATGATCAATTTCAAGTATTTACAAGCATTGAAGAAGTAGAAAATTAGAAACATATGTAATAAAAAATGCATAGTAAAGTTACCATTCCAACGCATATTCACGCAACAATTTGCATGCCTTCTTAAATGAAACATCAAAATAAAAAAACCTGTGTCTTCTTAAGCTCAATGTGTTCTATCTAGATTTATCAATTTCAAGAATTAAAGAATAAAAAAAATAAGGAACATATGTAGTAAAAATTGCATGGTAATGTTGCCATCTAAACACATATTGAAGCTACAATTTTCATACATTTTTGAATGAAACATCAAAATCTAAAACATGGATCTTCCTAAACTCAATGTATTCTATCTATGATGTCTAATTTCAAACAATTACAAGTATTAAAGAAACAAAAAATAAGGAACATATATAGTTACTAGCATTAAAATAGTAGAAAATAAGGAAGATATATAGTAAAACATGCATGGTAATGTTGCTGTCTAAATGCATACTCAATCAATAATTTGTATGCCCTTTTAGATGAAAAATAAAAATCTAAAATGTGGGACTTCTTAAACATGATGTATTCTCTTGGGAATCACCAATTTCAATCATTTACAAGCATTAAAGAAGCTGGAAATCAGGAACTTATATAGCAAAAAATGCATGGTATTTTTACCATCCAAACGTATATTCAACCAATAATTTGTACGCCTTCTTGGATGAAACATTAAATTATAAAACATGGGACTTCTTAAAATCAATGCATTGTATCTAGAATGATCAATTTCAACCATTTAGAATCATTTAAGAAGCAGAAAATCAAGAACATATACAGTACGAAACGCATGGTAATGTTACCATCCAACTGCATATTCAACATACAATTTGCATGCCTTCCAAAAAGAAACCTCAAATTTAGAATCATGGGACTTCTTAAATACAATTTATTCTATCTAGAATGAAAATTTTGAAGCATTTACAAGCAATAAATAAGAAGAAAATTAGAAAAATATATAGTAAAAACTGCATGGTAAAGTTACGTTTCAAAAACTTATTCAAGCAACAATTTGCATGCTTTCTTGAGTGAAACATGAAACTCTAAAACATGGGCTTGAAATCAATGTATTCTATCAAGAATGATCAATTTCAAGTATTTACAAGCATTGGAGAAGTAGAAAATCAGAAACATATGTAATAAAAAATGCATGGTAAAGTTACCATTCCAATGCATATTCAAGCAACCATTTGCATGCCTTCTTATGTGAAACATCAAAATAAAAAACCTGCGTATTCTTAAGCTCAATGTGTTCTATCTAGATTGGTCAATTTCAAGCATTAAAGAAGCAAAAAATAAGGAACATATATACTAAAAATTGCATGGTAATGTTGGCATCCAAACACATATTCAAGCAACAATTTTCATAAATTTTTGAATGAAACATCAAAATCTAAAACATGGGTCTTCATAAACTCAATGTATTCTATCTAGGATGACTAATTTCAAACATTTACAAGTATTAAAGAAAAAAAAAAAAGAGGAACATATATAGTTACTAGCATTATAATAGTAGAAAATAAGGAAGATATATAGTAAAAAATTCATGGTAATGTTGCCATCTAAAAGCATGGTAATGTTACCATCCAAATGCAAATTCAACCAACAATTTGTATGCCGTCCAGAAAGAAACCTCAAATTTTAAATCATGGGACTTCCTAAATCCTATGTATTCTATCTGGAATGAACAATTTGAACCATTTACAAGCAATAATGAAGAACAAAATCCGAAAAATATATAGTAAAAAATGCATGGTAAAGTTACATTTCGAAAACATATTCAAGCAATAATTTGCATGCCTTCTTGAGTGAAACATGAAATTCTAAACACGGGCTTGAACTCAATGTATTCTAACAAGAATGATCAATTTCAAGTTTTTACAAGCATTGAAGAAGTAGAAAATCGGAAACATATATAGTAAAAAATGCATGGTAAAGTTACCATTCCAATGTATATTCAAGCAACGATTTGCATACCTTCTTGAATGAAACATCAAAATCTAAAACATGGGTTTTTTTAAACTCGATGTATTCTATTTAGAATGACCAATTTCAAACATTAAAGAAACAAAAAATAAGGAACATATGTAGTAAAAAATGCATGGTATTGTTACCTTCCAAACGTATATTCAACCAACAACTTGTGTGCCTTTTAGGATTTAACATCATATTATAAAACCTGAGACTTCTTAAACTCATTGTATTATATCTAGAATGATCAATTTCAAGCATTTACAACCACTTAAGAAGTAGAATATCAAAAATATATGTAGTATGATATGCATGGTAATGTTACCATCCAAATGCATATTCAACCAACAATTAACATGCCTTCCAGAAAGAAACCTCAAATTTTAAATCATGGGACTTCTTAAATCCAATGTATTCTATCTGGAATGAACAATTTGAAGCATTTACAAGCAATAAAGAAGAAGAAAATCAGAAAAAATATATAGTAAAAAATACAGGGTAAAGTTACATTACTAAAACATATTCAAGCAACAATTTGCATGCCTTCTTGAGTGAAACATCAAATTCTAAAACATGGGCTTGAACTCAATGTATTCTATCATGGGTCATTTTTAAGTATTTACAAGCATTGAAGAAGTACAAAATTAGAAACATGTATAGTAAAAAATGCATGGTAAAGTTACCATTCTAATGCATATTCAAGCAACGATTTGCATGCCTTCTTGAATGAAACATCAAAATCTAAAACATGGGTCTTCTTAAACTTAATGTGTTCTATCTAGATTGATCAATTTCAAGCATTAAAGAAGTAAAAAAAAAAGTGCAATACATGTAATTACACAAATATGATAAATAAAGTTATATTTTTACAACAAAAACAATGACAAAAATATAATTTGTTAAAATTAGAGTAAGTTTCAGAGGTGAAAATGAAGATTGGAACAAGCGCGTTGAGAAATTTGGTTAGGCTAAAGTGTTGGAAGAGATGGTTAGGTTACTACAAGCAATTAAAAATAAAGATTTTAAACCTTGAGTGGTTTAATAAAAGAAAATAATAATAAAAGATAAATTGATGTTAAATTTAAAGAAATAGTTAGACCACTAGTTAGACGAGACACTAGGCTAAGCTTCATTAAAATCTTAGGATAAAATCTCAACCAATTAACTTAAAATTTTAGAAATAAAAGAATGGTTGTTTGGGGTACAATTGAGAACATTTCTCTTTGACAGGGTATAATTGCAAAATTCTGGATAGTAGGGGTTGTCAATGAAAATCAAGAATGGGAGGGTCCCAAATTTGAGGCTGGAAGGGGGGAGATCCAACTAATCACGTGTGTAACTCTCTTATTGCAGTTGGCTGGTCCCATGTGCCATGTATCTTAACCCACCCTAGGTATATAATGACGAAGAAAAGGAAAAGGGGCAAGAATTCCAGCCATGCGTGGAGAGGGGAGGAGAAATCAGTTGAAAGTTCTAACCATTCAAACTCCATTAGGTAGGGGAGACTAGTAGGATGATATTACTAATGGAAGCTTGGATTAGCCAAGCCAAAATTGTAACAATACCTTATTTCTGAACCTCAAAATTTCTAGGTTGTGTAGTTGAAGAAACCATTGCATGATTCTGGAAATCTCTTACATATGTGAATGATTGTTGACTTAATCCTTGATCTTTATTTGCATGAGCTAAATATATGTTCCATTAACATGCATTCCTGATTTGAACTTGTTTTTAGTTCGTCAAATTAGGCATTTGGATTGTTAGATCATACTCCATTATTCCTGACTACATGCAGTGGTAAAGAATAGGTTTTTGGCTGTCATGCTAAACACCCCCTCTGATGTATTTCTTTCCAAGATTCCTTTTTGGGTTCTCTTTCTGGGTGGATAATCCTTGTATTAATGTATCAAAGTGAAGATTTTGTGGTGTTTTCATTGAATTCTTGGTGATGCAAGGTGAGAGTAGCTTCACATGGGGAAGGGCTTTAATTGGTAGCTAGGTAGCCCCCATGAGGTCAGGTGAGTTATGGTTCATGCAGGTATCCACGAGCAAATGTAGAGGCCACGGTAGTCACCTATGGGTGACGGTAGGGCCCTACGAGCATAGGTGTCTAGTCTGTGTGATATTTATGTGGGTCATGTCTTGAGCGTTAGACCTCATCCAAGGTGGCAGGACTGTATGCGATTGCGATTGGAGCAATCAGTTTTCCCATAGCAATGCGGGCATGGCTTTATGCATTTGTGGATTTAGAGGTTTTTCACCTCAGTTCGACAACATTAGCTGGATATTCATAAATTTTAACAAATTAGTAAGTTTAACTTTGATCTTACAGTCGACATTGATTTTCGTAGGCATTAGTAATCTCCATCGCACATGCATCGACCATCCCTTTTTAGAAATTATATACGTATGTATGCATAATTTTACATATGCTTATACTTATGTTATTGCTTGACATATTTTAGGCATTTAAGCTTGTATTAGTTTTTTTCACCCTACCACTGTTGTTTTTGCTCAACCCCTACAACCAAACATTTCAGGTAACACCCCAAGTAGTTCATGAGCACAAGATTCTAAGAAGGCAAAGGTGCATGGATCACTTTAGATGTGAGAAGAACATACTTTTTTCTATAGTTACTTTTGCTAGAAATCCATGTATGGGATTTTCCTTTTGGAGTAATGTACACAAATCAAGACTTCTGTTGACACTTTGGATACTTGTAGTATAATTTCCTTAAGTTACATAAAAGGATTTTGACTGTACTTGTGACTGTGTGGTAGATCCTGTAGCATGTGTCTCTAACCATCCTTAGGTTAGATGATTATTATTTTACTCATATGTGAAGGTTTTCTTAGATAACTCCCGAAATGAGTTGGTGAGTTTTGAACCTTCTTATATATATTATTACTTTGATCTTGTTTTCAGAAACAAGGAAATTTCCACTGCCTTTAAAATTAAAATGAATAAAAGTTTGAAAAACACGGGATGTTACAATAAGGAGCATATATAGTAAAAATTGCATGGTAATGATGCCATCCAAACACATATTCAAGCAACAATTTTCATAACTTTTTGAATGAAACATCAAAATCTAAAATATGGGCCTCCTTAAACTTAATGCATTCTACTTAGGATGACTAATTTCAAACCTTCACAAGTACTAAATAAGCAAAAAATCAGGAACATATATAGTTACTAGCATAAAAATATTAGATAATAAGGAATATATAGTAAAAAAACATAGTAATGTTGCCATCTAAATGCATACTCAAGCGATAATTTGTATGCCTTCTTGAATGAAACATAAAAATCTAAAACATGGGACTTCTTAAACTTGATGTATTCTATTTAGAATGACCAATTTATAAGATTTACAAGTGTTAAAGAAGCAGAAAAATAGGAACTTATATAGTAAAAAATGCATGGTATTGTTACCATCCAAAAGTATATTGAACCAACAATTTGTATGCCTTCTTGGATGAAACAGCTAATTATACTGGATGAAACTTCTTAAACTCATTGTATTATATCTATAATGATCAATTTCAAGCATTTACAACCATTTAAGAGGTAGAAAATCAGGAATATATGTAGTACGAAACGCATGGTAATGTTACCATCCAAATGCATATTCAACAAACAATTTGCAAGCCTTCCTAAAAGAAACCTCAAATTCTAAATTTTGGGACTTCTTAAATCCAATGTATTCTATCTAGAATAACAACTTGAAGCATTTACAAGCAATAAAAAATACGAAAATTCAAAAAATATATATTAAAAACTGCATGGTACAGTTACGTTTCAAAAACAAATTCAAGCAACAATTTGCATGCCTTCTTGAGTGAAACATGAAATTCTAAAACAGGGGCTTGAACTCAATGTATTCTATCAATAATGATCAATTTCAAGTATTTACAAGCATTGAAGAAGTAGAAAATCATAAACATATGTAATAAAAAATGCATGGTAAAGTTACCATTCCAACGCATATTCAAGCAACAATTTGCATGCCTTCTTAAATAAAACATCAAAACAAAAAACCTGGGTCTCCTTAAAGTCAATGTGTTCTATCTATATTGATCAATTTCAAGCATTAAGAAGCAAAAAATAAGGAACATATATAGTAAAAATTGCATGGTAATGTTGCCATCCAAACACATATTCAAGCAACAATTTTCATACCTTTCTGAATGAAACATCAAAATCTAAAACATGGGTCCTCTTAAACTCAATGCATTCTATCTAGGATGACAAATTTCAAACATTTACAAGTATTAAAGAAACAAAAAATGAGGAACATATATAGTTACTAGCATTAAAATGGTAGAAAATAAGGAAGATATATAGTAAAAAATGTGTGGCAATGTTGCCATCTAAACACATGCTTAGTCGATAATTTGTATTCCTTTTTAGATGAAACATAAAAATATAAAATGTGGGACTTCTTGAACATGAAGTATTCTTTTTAGAATGACCAATTTAAATCATTTACAAGCGTTAAAGAAGCAGGAAATTAGGAACTTATATAGTAAAAACTACATGGTATTTTTACCATCCAAACGTATATTCAACCAACAATTTGTACAACTTCTTGGATGAAACATCAAATTATAAAACATGAGACTTCTTAAACTCATTGCATTGTATCTAGAATGATCAATTTCAAGCATTTACAACCATTTAAGAAGCAGAAAATCGGGAACATATATAGTACGAAACGCATGGCAATGTTACGATCCAAATGCATATTCAACCAACAATTTGCATGCCTTGCAGAATGAAACTTCAAATTTTAAATCATGGGGCTTCTTAAATCCAATGTATTCTATCTGGAATGAAAATTTTGAAGCATTTACAAGCAATAAAGAAGAAGAAAATCAGAAAAATAAATAGTAAAAAATGCATGGTAAAGTTACACCTCAAAAACATATTCAAGCAACGATTTGCGTGGCTTCTTGAGCGAAACATCAAATTCTAAAACATGGGCTTGAACTCAATGTATTCTAATAGGAATGATCAATTTTAAGTATTTACATGTAATGACTCCAATTTTGTAATACTAAAATTTCAAGTTAAGCAATGAAAAGTTCAGTTCTTGAAGATAAGGGCATTTTAGTCATTTCACTATTTACTTAACTGAACTCAGAAATTTAGTCCTGAAAATGGTACCATTAGGTTGTTCTCGGGAAAAGGAATCCAACAAGACCAAAATCACCTAAAACGGAGTTAAAATGAGCAAGTTATGGCCCTTCGAAGTTCAGGGGCAAAAATATAATTTTTACAAAAAATGGATTTAGCCTGCAAAACACAGGGGCCCGTTTTGATACGGGCACCCTTCATCTTCAACCTCGTAGAGGGTTCTAGAACGGCAGTGATTGGAGGAGAAATCACTGCCATTCTGGAGGTTTCTCCACCGCCATTCAACGGCAGTGAGAGCCCCCTCCAGAACCCTCTTATAGGTATAAATAGAGCTCTTTGGCACCTCTAATGGCAGCCCAAAAGCGTGAAGAAAACCCGTTTTGGAGAAGCAACCTAGAGGAGAAACGAGGAGAAAAACCCAACAACGAGCCAGGTATGCCCAAGATCCCTCAAAACCCGTCTTCACAATAGTCCTAGGATCAGTTTTCTTAAGTTTTTGCATAAAAAATCATGCAAAATGGAGCCCTAGAGAGTCACCAAGGACCCAGGGACGTTCTCTGGGCGGCACTGGTTCGACAGGGTTGAACCAGGGTGCCCTGAGGATGCCTCGGTCCCCTAAACGACCATAACGTCTCACCGAGACGAGACACGTCAACCGCGTCTAAGAAAACCAACGAGCGCGTCCGAGGATGTGCCCGCAAAAGAGAGAGATGGGCGGGAAAATCCGGCGCATCTGTAGACGCGCCCACTGAGGCGCACACCGAAGACATACAGCGTGCTAGCAATCCAAGATTTTTCCATTCTTAAGGAAGCTGGGGCGCATGCCACTGACGCACAGCGCCCTAGCATTCCGCCTTTTCACTCTTAAGGCCCTTATGTACGTGTGACACTAAAACGCTTATAACTTGAGATGTAGAGCTCCGATTCAGGCACCGCAAAAGGCGTTGTGTCTGTGTCGACGATGCGAACACATCCAACTATAAAATCCCTAATAAAGGCCCAATAAAAGGTGGGCATGAACCTTAGAATAGGATGGTGGTGCATGGCCACTAGACCTTTGGAAAACTGAAGATACCAAGGCCCAATTAGGACCTTAGGACACCCATAGGCATAGGGATGGACCCCTAATGCCTAAGTAATAAGACCAACCACTGTAAAACCCATAAACGATAGGCCAAACTAACCTTGATTCCCCAAAATATGTTTAGGAGTGTATGAGGACAAAGGGGTTAGCGCGACCTAGCCAAGTAGGTGCTCTATCACTACTAGATTCTTTTAAAAGAACTATTATTGTTTTAAGAATACATGTTTTAAGTATATGACTTGTTTAGCATGACTTAATTTAGCATGCATGTGATAAATGCTTTATGCATAGACATGTTTTGTAAATAATTGCATATACATTATGCATAGATATGTTTTGTAAACTATTGCACACCTTGCATGATTTGTGAGCATTAAGTCCTTGCAAAAATTGCATATCCTTGGGGGTTACCAAAAGACGCTGGAGTGCCGAGGGCCAAGCAGTTGTGAGGGACCGAAAGAGGACAGGTTTTTGAAAAAAGAGAGGTTTTCGCTTGTTTGATCTGATTATGATTTGGGCTGATAAGCTCTTGGGTGCTATGCCGAGAGGTTGGGGTGGCCTCCCATCCTCTACCAGTACTAGGTGGATTGGGTACCATGCCCAAAAAGGGCATGTCCCTACGTCGACTGCATGTGGTATAGGGGGCTACCACTGGTGTCACGGCACTGGGTCGATGTGTCATATGCCCCGTGGAGGCTATGACGCTGTGTCCCTAGGTACCCGGGGACCACACGGCTGTGAGGTCGTGGGCATAGTTAGACCCTATGGTTTTGTGGACTTATTTGCATTGCATATGGCATGATATGAGGTTCATCGACCATACCATACTAGATATCCATGAGTTGGATTCAATGAAGCATCTTATGCATATCATAATGTTATGATATATATGTATATGATACTTTCGATTTTGGATTATGTGATCCTTTAAGTCGTTAGTATTTCAGTTTGACAGTGGTTTTTAATATCGATATTGAACTTGAGTATTCAGACATGCACATGTTTTGAAAGAGCATATGATTTTAAAACATCTCATGCATTATAAAACTAGTAGTGATAGGCTCCTACTGAGTATAGTATATACTCACCCAATCCTCAACATTTTTCAGACACAAAGTAAATACTTAAGGGCAAGGAACGCTTGTGATAGAAGACACCCAGACTAAGTACAAGTAAGCGAACCCCTACTTTATCTTTCAATGTTACTTGATTGTAGTTACTCTCTAATAGCTAGGGCTGTGACGAACACTTTCTTGGGAATAATATTGATTTAAACTTTACCATGGCTAGATAATTTGAGAATGTATTTTGACACTCAGGATTTTTATGAAAGATTATTTTCCAAAATGAAAAAGATTTTCATGCATTTTTAATACTTATAAAACAAGAGATCTCGCCTTTTTATCAAAATTGCATCATATAAAAAACCCGAGTCGTCACAGTTGGTATCAGAGCATGGTTTAACGTTACTCACAGCCCAGTTATGAGGAGAATAACTTATAATCAAGTTTCATCCATGAAAGAGTAAGGGGTAATAGGATAACACAAACTGAGATTTGGTGAATTACCTTGTGATTATAGATGCCTAGGAAGAAAGGAAGCAATGCTCCAAGACCTGAAGCCCCACCAGTGGACTCCACTGGATCGGGCAACAGGATGGTTGAGTTATTCCAACAATTCTTACAGAATATGGGACAATACATGAATACTCAAAGCCAAACTCCTACCACCCGAGATCCTTCCCTTGATAAAGTAATAGATAGGACTGAGGTCCAGTTAGAAAGGTTTTAGAAATTAGCTCCCTCATTCATAGGAAAAGATGAAGCATTTACAGCTGAAAAATGGTTAATTGACATTGAAAAGATATTTAAAGTCATGAACATAGCTGAAGAAAGAAAAGTACCCATGGCCACATTTGTGTTTAGGGGAGAGGCTACCTTTTGGTGGGAAACAGCAGAAAGAACTTATTTTGATCAGCGAGAAACAATAGGATGGGAAGAATTTAAAAAGGTCTTTAATGACAAATATTATCCTAAACACATAAGAAAACAGAAGGAAAAGGAATTTATGAACTTAGAACAAGGAAATATGATTGTCTAATAGTATGAAAGTAGATTCATCAACCTCCAAAGATTTGCACCACGTGCTTGTGCTGATGAGGAAGATGCGGCAGAAAGATTGGTAGATGGACTCAACCCAGGACTCAGGAACAGAGTTCTAGGTTTCCAACCTTCCACCGTAGCCAAGGCAGTAGAGATGGCCTCCCTATACGAAAAAGATTACCAAAGGAATCAGGCGATGAAGGAAACTAAGAACATCAACACCATGAAAAATAAAGGAAAGAGACCATTTCAATCATCTGGACCCGGGCCACCTTTCAAGAAGCCGTTTGAAAACAAAGGAAGAAGACTAGACTGGAAAACATGCCCTAAGTGTAATAGGAGTCATTTAGGCAAAACATGTCCCATTTTCAACATCACTTGCTATCTTTGTGGAGAACCAGGACATTTTGCTGAGGATTGTTCTAAAAGGAAAGTTGAAGAGCGTAAAGGAGATCAAGTTCCAAAAAGCCAAGGACGTGTCTTTGCCCTCACTTTCAGTCAAGCTCAAGATTCAAATGCAGTAGTTGAAGGTATTCTTTCTATCTATGATACACCTGCTAAAGTTCTATTTGAGACAGGCTCCACTCATTCTTTCATATCCCGGGAATTTGCATCATCCTTGGACATTATACCACAGGACCTAGACTTCACTCTAGAAGTCATGACTCCTATAGGCCAGGCACTCCCCACCTATTCTTATCTTCAGGATGTTCCCATTTCGATCAAGGACCATTTGCTATATGCCAATCTTATCTACATAGATATGAATGACTTCGACATCATCTTAGGTATGGATTGGCTAGCCTTTAATCAAGCCTTTGTTGATTGCAGCCAGAAACATGTCACTTTTACCCTACCTAATGGAGACACTTTCACCCTCAAAGGAAGAAAGGATTATTCTAGAGCGTGTGTTATTTATGCCATGAAAGCAGTTAAGCACATTGCTCAAGGATGCCCCTTCTTCTTAGCCAAGATTGAATCTGTCGAGAGTCCCCAACCAAAGCTAGAGGATGTCGAGGTAGTCCGAGAATTTCCTGACGTATTCCCTAAGGACTTACCAGGTCTACCTCCACCAAGGGAAATTGAGTTCATCATTGACCTTATACTCGGTACTTCCCCCATTTCCAAGGCTCCTTACCGAATGGCTCCTGCAAAACTAAAAGAACTGAAGACCCAGTTACAGGAACTACTTGACAGAGGGTTCATACGACCTAGCGTATCTCCGTGGAGAGCTCCAGTCCTTTTTGTTAAGAAAAAGGATGGCTCCATGAGATTGTGCGTAGACTATCGGATGCTAAATAGGGTCACCATTAAAAATAAGTACCCCCTTCCCCGAATTGATGATCTTTTTGATCAACTTCAGTCAGCCAGAGTCTTCTCTGAGATTGATCTGCGATCCGGATACCATCAGCTTTGAGTTAGAGAAGAAGATATCCCCAAGACTGATAAATGTGAGGAAAGCTTCTAGGAACTAAAAAGAAGGTTAACTACAGCACCTGTCCTTACCTTACCTTCAGGAAATGGCAGATTTGAGATATACAGCGACGCCTCGCAACAAGGGCTAGGCTGCGTACTTATGCAACATGGGAAGGTAATCGCTTATGCTTCTCGACAACTCAAGAAGCATGAAGTCAATTACCCGACCCCTGACTTGGAATTAGCGGCCATAGTCTTTGCCTTGCGAATCTGGAGACATTATTTGTATGGGAAAAAGTTTGAAGTTTTTATAGATCACAAGAGTCTTAAATATATCTTTTCCCAACAAGACTTAAACATGCGACAAAGAAGATGGATGGAATACCTAAAAGACTATGACTTCTCCATTCATTATCACCCTGGAAAAACTAATGTGGTAGTTGATGCATTAAGTAGAAAAACCCAAGGGATATGTGCAAGTTTATTAACTAAGAGATGGAAGCTATTACAAGAAGTAATCACATGGAAGCCAGACATAAGTAAGAACAAGATCATTATGGAAGGTCTAACAATAAAGTCGGCTGTTAATGAAAAGGTTAAGCAAGAACAGAAAGGAGATCTGGATATACAAGCTTTCACAGGAAAACCAGGGTTTACAAAAAGGGAAGATGGTAGCGTTTACATGAAAGGAAGATTAGTGGTACTGGCTAATGAAGAGTTAAGACAAGAAATCTTAAAAGAGGCTCATCGGTCTAAGTATACTATGAATTAAGATGTATCAAGACTTAAAGAAACAATATTGGTGGGATGGTATGAAAAGAGACATAGGGGAATTTGTGACAAAGTGTCTAACATGTCAACAAGTAAAGGTTGAACATCAAAGACCTGCGAGATTGTTACAACCCCTTGAGTTACCTGAATGGAAATGGGACCATATTACAATGGACTTCATCGTAGGGCTACCCAGGACCTCTAAGGGTCATGACATGATCTGGGTAATTGTTGATAGATTAACTAAGATAGCCCATTTCCTTCCTATACGCCATACCCAATCCACTGACAGCCTATCTCAGCTATACATCAAAGAGATAGTAAGTCTACATGTTATACCCCTTAATATCACTTCAGATAGGGAAAGCTGCTTCACTTCACAACTCTGGAAGTCTGTCCAAAAATCCTTAGGATCTTCCTTGAACTATAGCACAGCTTTCCATCCATAGACTGATGGACAGTCAGAGCACACAATCCAGATAGCCGAAGATATGTTGCGAACTTGTGCCCTCGATTGGAAGCAGAGCTGGGATAAAAACCTACCACTAGTTGAGTTTATGTACAACAATAGTTTTCAGTCGAGCATTGGCATGGCTCCATACGAGGCGCTCTATGGGAGACCCTATCGATCACCCACCAGTTGGAGTGAAGTTAGAGAGTCCAGGGTACTCCAGTCCGAGCTAGTAGAGCAATGCGCTGAGAAGGTCAAACTCATAAGAAGACGCCTCCTCACAGCTCAAAGCCGCCAAAAGAGCTATGCTGATCGACGGAGGAGACCATTGGAATTCGACATAGGAGAGCACGTTTTCCTGAAGATATCTCCCACTAAAGGAGTTATGCGGTTCAGTATCAAAGGCAAGCTTAGTCTGCGTTACATAGGACCTTTCAAAATCCTGAAGAAAGTGGGAAAAGTGGCCTACAGGATCGCACTACCCCCTCAGCTATTTGAAGTGCATAACGTATTTCATGTATCTATGCTAAGGAAGTACGTGCCTGACCCCACTCATGTCATCAACCAGGTACCCATGAAGTTGACGGAGGATCTCAAGCTAGAAACGAGACCAGTTGAGATCCGAGATCATAAGAATAAGAAGCTGCGGAACAACAACATACCCTTAGTCAAAGTTTTGTGGAGAAATGCGCACATAGAAGAAGAGACTTGGGAACTGGAGTCAGAAATGCAAGAAAACTACCCTGAGATCTTTTGACTATATATATAGTAGAATTTCAGGGCCGAAATTCCCCTAAGGGGGTAAGAATGTAATGACTCCAATTTTGTAATATTAAAATTCCAAGTTAAGCAATGAAAAGTCCAATTTTTGAAGATAAGGGCATTTTAGTCATTTTACTATTCACCTTGATTGAACCCAGAAATTTGGTCCTAAAAATGGTACCATTAGGTGCTTCTCAGAAAAATGATTCCAACAAGACCAAAATCACCTAAAACGGAGTTAAAATGAACCAGTTATGGCCCTTTGAAGTTTAGGGGCAAAAATGTAATTTTTACAAAAAACAGATTTAGCCTGCAAAACACAGGGGCCCATTTTGATACGGGCACCCTTCATCTTCAACCTCCTAGAGGGTTCTAGAACGGTGGTGATTGGAGGAGAAATCACCGCCATTCTGGAGGTTTCTCCACCGCCATTCAAGGGCAGTGAGAGCCCCCTCCAGAACCCTCTTATAGCTCTATAAATAGAGCTCTTTGGCGCCTCTAATGGCAGCCCAAAAGCTTGAAGAAAACCCATTTTGGAGAAGCAACCTAGAGGGGAAACGAGGAGAAAAACCCAACAACGAGCCAGGTATGCCCAAAATCCCTCAAAACTCGTCTTCATAGTAGTCCTAGGATCAGTTTCCCTAAGTTTTTGCATGAAAAATCATGCAAAATGGAGCCCTGGAGAGTCACCAAGGACCCAGGGACGTTCTTTGGGCTGCACTAGTTCGACATGGTTGAACCAAGGTGTCCTGAGGATGCCTCGGTCCCCCAAACGACCATAACATCCCACCGGGACGAGACGCGTCAACCGCGTCTGAGACAACCAACGGGCGCGTCCGGCGACGTGCCCGCAAAAGAGAGAGATGGGCGGGAAAATCCGGTGCATCTGCAGATGCGCCCGCTGAGGCGCACACTGAAGACGCACAGCGCACTAGCGATCTAAGATTTTTCCGTTCTTAAGGAAGCTGGGGCGCATGCCACTGACGCGCAGTGCCCTAGCATTCCGTCTTTTCACTCTTAAGGCCCTTATGTACGTGTGACACTAAAACGCTTATAACTTGAGATCTAGAGCTCCGATTGAGGTGCCGCAAAAGGTGTTGTGTTCGTGTCGATGCGGACACACCCAAACTATAAAATCTCTGATCAAGTCCCAATAAAATGTGGGCATGAACCTTAGAATAGGATGGTGGCGCGTGGCTGCTAGACCTTTGGAAAACTGAAGATACCAAGGCCCAATTAGGACCTTAGGACACCCATAGGCACAGGGATGGACCCCTAATTCCTAAGTAATAAGACCAACCACTCTAAAACCCATAAAAGATAGGCCAAACTAACCTTGATTCCCCAAACCATGTTCAAGAGCATACGAGGACAAAGGGGTTAGCGCGACCTAGCCAGGTAGGTGCTCTATCGCTACTAGATTCTTTTAAAAGAACTATTATTGTTTTGAGAATACATGTTTTAAGTATATATGACTTGTCTACCATGACTTAATTCAGCATGCATGTGATAAATGCTTTATGTATAGACATGTTTTGTAAATAATTGCATATACATTATGCATGGATATGTTTTGCAAACTATTGCATACCTTGCATGATTTGTCAGCATTAAGTCCTTGCAAAAATTGTATATCCTTATGGGTTACCAAAAGACGCTGGAGTACCGAGGGCCCGGCAGTTGTGAGGGACCCAAAGAGGACAGGTTTTTGAAAAAAGAGAGGTTTTTGCTTGTTTGATCTGATTATGATTTGGGTTGATAAGCTCGTGGTCGCTATGCCGAGAGGTTGGGGTGGCCTCCCATCCTCTACCAGTACTAGGTGGATTGGGTACGATGCCCATAAAGGGCATGTCCCTACGTCAACTGCATGTGGTACCGGGGGTTACCACTAGTATCACGGAATTGGGTCGATGTGTCATATGCCCTGTGGAGGCTATGACGCTGTGTCCCTAGGTACCCGGGGACCACATGGCGGTGAGGTCGTGGGCATAGTTGGACCCTATGGTTTTGTGGACTTATTTGCATTGCATATGGCATGATATGAGGTTGGTCGACCATACCATACTAGATATCCATGAGTTGGATTCAATGAAGCATCTTATGCATATCATAATGTTATGATATATATGTATATGATACTTTCGATTTTGGATTATGTGATCCTTTAAGTCGTTAGTATTTCAGTTTGATAGTGGTTTTTAATATCAATATTGAACTTGAGTATTCAGACATGCACATGTTTTGAAAGAGCATATGATTTTAGAAAATCTCATGCATTATAAAACTAGTAGTGATAGGCTCTTATTGAGTATAGTATATACTCACCCAATCCTCAATATTTTTCAGACACAGTAAATACTTAAGGGCAAGGAATGCTTGTGATAGAAGACACCCAAACTAAGTACAAGTAAGTGAACCCCTACTTTATCTTTCAATGTTACTTGATTGTAGTTACTCTCTAATAGTTGGGGCTGTGACTAACACTTTCTTGGGAATAATATTGATTTAAACTTTGCCATGGCTAGATAATTTGAGAATGTGTTTTGACACTCGGGGTTTTTATGAAAGATTGTTTTCCAAAACGAAAAAGATTTTCATGCATTTCATACTTATAAAATAAGAGATCTTGCCTTTTTATCAAAATTGCATCATATAAAAAACTCGGGTCGTCACATTACAAGCATTGACGAAGTACAAAATTAGAAACATGTATAGTAAAAAATGCATGCTAAAGTTACCATTCCAACGCACATTCAAGCAACGATTTGTATGCCTTCTTGAATGAAACATTAAAATATAAAACATGGGTCTTCTTAAACTCAATGTGTTCTACCTAGATTTATCAATTTCAAGCATTAAAGAAGCAAAAAATATGTAACATATGTAGTAAAAATTGTATGGTAATGTTGCCATCCAAACACATATTCAAGCAACAATTTTCATACCTTTTTTAATGAAACATCAAGATTTAAAATATGGGTCTTCTTAAACTCAATGTATTCTATCGAGGATGATAATTTCAAACATTTAAAAGTATTAGGGAAGGAAAAAATCAGGAACTTATGTAGTTACTGGCATTAAAATAGTAGAAAATATGGAAGATGTAGTAAAAAATGCATGGTAATGTTGCCATCTTGACCCATACTCAAGTGATAATTTGTATGCATTTTTGAATGAAACATAAAAATCTAAGACATGGGACTTCTTAAAGTCAATGTATTCCATTTAGAATGACCAATTTGAAACATTTACAAGCTGTAAAGTAGCAGACAATTAGGAACTTATATAGTAAAAAATGCATGGCATTGTTACCTTCCAAATGTGTATTCAACCAACAACTTGTATGCCTTTTTGGATGAAACATCAAATTATAAAACCTGAGACTTCTTAAACTCAATGTATTATATCTAAAATGATCAATTTCAAGCATTTACAACCATTTAAGAAGCAGAAAATCAGGAATATATATAGTACAAAATGCATGGTAATGTTACCATCCAAATGCATATTCAACCAACAATTTGGATGCCTTCCAGAAAGAAACCTCAAATTTTAAATCATGGGACTTCTTAAATCCTATGTATTCTATCTGGAATGAACAATTTGAAGCATTTACAAGCAATAAAGAAGAAGAAAATCAAAAAAATATATAGTAAAAAATGCATGGTAAAGTTACGTTTCAAACACATATTCAAGCACCAATTTGCTTGCCTTCTTGAGCGAAACATCAAATTCTAAAACATGGGCTTGAACTCATTTTACTCTAGAAATAATGATCATTAAGTATTTATAAGCATCGAAGAAGTAGAAAATTAGAAACATGTATAGTAAAAAATGCATGGTAAAGTTACCATTCCAACGCATATTAAAGCAACGATTTGCATGCCCTCTTGAATGAAACATCAAAATCTAAAACATGGGTCTTCTTAAATTCAATGTGTTCTATCTAGATTGATCAATTTCACGCATTAAAGAAGTAAAAAATAAGGAACATATATAGTAAAAATTGCATGGTAATGTTGCCATCCAAATACATATTCAAGCAACAATTTTCATACATTTTTTGAATGAAACATCAAAATCTATAACATGGATCCTCTTAAACTCAATGCATTCTATCTAGGATGAAAAATTTCAAACATTTAAAAGTATTAAAGAAACAAAAAATAAGGAACATATACAGTTACTAGCATTAAAATAGTAGAAAATAAGGAAGATATATAGTAAAAAATGTGTGGCAATGTTGCCATCTAAACACATGCTCAGTGGATAATTTGTATGCCTTTTTAGATGAAACATAAAAATATAAAATGTGGGACTTCTTAAACATGAAGTATTCTTTTTAGAATGACCAACTTAAATCATTTACAAGCATTAAAGAAGTAGGAAATCAGGAACTTATATAGTAGAAAATGCATGGTATTGTTACCTTCCAAACGTGTATTCAACCAACAACTTGTATGCCTTTTTGGATGAAACATCAAATTATATAACCTGAGACTTCTTAAACTCAATGTATTATATCTAGAATGATCAATTTCAAGAATTTACAACCATTTAAGAAGTAGAAAAATTAGGAATATATATAGTACGAAACGCATGGTAATGTTACCATCCAAATGCATATTCAACCAACAATTAGCATGCCTTCCCGAATGAAACCTCAAATTTTAAATCATGGGACTTCTTAAATCTGATGTATTCTATTTGGAATGAACAATTTGAAGCATTTACAAGCAATAAGGAAGAAAGAAATCAGAAAAATATATAGTACAAAATGCATGGTGAAGTTACGTTTCAAAAACATATTCAAGCAACTATTTTCCTGCCTTCTTGAGTGAAACATCAAATTCTAAAACATGGGCTTGAACTCAATGTATTGTATTAAGAATGGTCAATTTCAAGTATTTACAAGCATTGAAGAAGTAGAAAATCAGAAACATATATAGTAGAAAATGCATGGTAAGGTTACCATTCCAACGCATATTCAAGCAAAATTTTGCATGCCTTCTTGAATGAAACATCAAAATATAAAACATGAGTCTTCTTAAACTCAATGTGTTCTATCTAGATTGATCAATTTAAGGCATTAAAGAAGGAAAAAATAAATGTAATACATGTAATTATAGAAATGTGTTAAATAAACTTTTATTTTTATTAAAAAAATTTGACAAAAATTTAATTTGTTAAATTTAGATTAAGTTTTAGAGGTGAAAATGAAGATTGGAACAAGTGCGTTGAGAAACTTGGTTAGGCTAAAGTGTTGGAAGATATGGTTAGGTTACTACAAGCAATTAGAAATAAAGATTTTAAACCTTGAGTAGGTTAATAAACAAAAATAATAATAAAAAGATAAATTGATGTTAAATTTAAAGAAATAGTTAGACCACTAGTTAGAAGAGACATGAAGCTAAGCTTCATTAAAATCTTAGGATAAAATCACAACCAATTTACTTGAAATTTTAAAAATAGAGGAATGGTTGTTTGAGGTACAATTGAGAAAATTTCTCTTTGACAGGGTATAATTCCAAAATTCTGGATAGTAGGGGTTGTCAATGAAAACCAAGAATGGGGGCGTCCCAAATTTGAGGTTGGATGGGGGGAGATCTAGCCAACCCCGTGGGTAACTCTCTCATGGAAGTTGGCTGGTCCCATGTGCCATGTGTCTTAACCCACCCTAGGTATATAATGAAGAAGAAAAGGAAAAAGGGCCAGAATTCCAACCATGCATGGAGAGGGGAGAAGAAAGGCAAGGAAGAGAGGAGAAATCAGCTGAAAGTTCCAGCCATTCAAACTCCATCAAGTAGGGGAGGCTAGTAGGATGATATTACCAATGGAAGCTTGGATTAGCCAAGCCAAAATAGTAATAATACCTTATTTCTGAACCTCAAAATTTCTAGGTTGTGTAGCTGAACAAACCGTTGCATGATTCTGGAAATCTCTTGCATATGTGAATGATTGTTGTCTTAATCCTAGAAATCTCTTGCATGAGCTAAATATATGTTCTATTAGCATGCATTCCTGATTTGAACTTGTTTTTAGTTGGTCAAATTCGGCATTTGGATTGTTAGATCATAGTCCATTATCCATTATTCCTGACTGCATGCAGTGGTAAAGAACAGGGTTTTGGTTCTCATGCTAAACACCCCCTGTGATGTATTTCTTTCCAATATTCCTTTTTGGGTTCTCTTTCTGGGTGGATAATCCTTGTATTAATGTAGCAATGTGAATATTTTGTGGTGTTTTCATTGAATTCTTGGTGATGCAAGGTGAAACAAGGATCAGGCACACTGGCCTCCTGCTCACAGGTAGGCAAGTGAATTCCAAATTCCCAACCAATGATTTGTTTAGTGGAACTTAAATCAAGACTAAGTAACACCTAGGTCTTCAAGAGCATGTAATCACATTTCATTGTAAGTAAATTTTGTTCCACCAAATCTTGTTTTAAAGTTATAGGCTAAAGAGCAATGGCTAGAGGGAAATGGCATCACCACTTGCATAACGCATGCAAGAAACAATGGCTAACTACTGTC
Source organism: Warburgia ugandensis (assembly GCA_035236585.1). Taxonomy (NCBI): domain Eukaryota; kingdom Viridiplantae; phylum Streptophyta; class Magnoliopsida; order Canellales; family Canellaceae; genus Warburgia; species Warburgia ugandensis. Next base: position 38,209,839 of record CP141137.1, read on the forward strand.
GCCTGACGCATTCACTTGGGCTTGTCTAAATGATTGTAAACTTCTTATGGCTAAATCAATCACTTGGACTAAATATCTCATTAAGTAGTTAAGGAAAGAAATCAAATCCCAGTTCAAAATGCAGATTTAGTTTCCTTGGTTGGTTATGGAGAAAACGGTGCATGGAATTCTCATAACTTTTCCCAAATCACAATTCATTTGGCTGAAGTTATATGATTAGAGATGATGGGAAGTTAATGGGAGAGTAGTGAACTGAAACTCACTCAAATAATTGCAGCAGATAATAGGAGTAGGGAACTACCTGGGTGCTGGTAGCTCCTATGCAGGTGGTTTCCAAAAATTGGGAACTTGTGAATCATCCAAGCTCTAGTAACAAAAATTTAAATAAAATTGTAATCCTTAAGTGGAAAACTATGGGAAAGGTAGTAATGAATTGCAATGTCATGCTTTGGGTGATAGTTGGAAATGAAAGATTCAAACTCACCTAGTACTAGAAAAATTCAAGTGAAGAAGACGACTGGACTTCTTGAGTTCGAGAGAATTCCAGTCACGGAATTTTAAGGGTAAATACTAGAATTACAAGGAACTCTGGGGATTTTAGAATTTCAATGAAAAGGAAATCTCTAAAACTTAAATCTTTTTAACTTAGGAATGTAACCACTACTAATAACCCTTCTAACTGATGATATAAAGAATTAAAAACAAAAATTTGAACTAAACAAAATGAGAGGCGAGAAGGAGAAAAATTACCAAATTACCCTTGGATAAAAAACTAGGATAATTTGGAAAAAATTAATTAAAATTAAAATTAAATTAAACCTAAGATTGAAACCTCTTGTAATGTTTCTACTTAAACTTAACCACATAGTCCTTGTCTATGATAAAGCCAAAGCCTCATAAACCTTGGATTTGTTTTATAGGTCTATAGTTTTGGTTTTTGTTTGCATTTGGGCAAGTGCTCTATGAGCTACTGTGAGTCCTGATGATTTACAAGTTTTATTGATGTTTTGGTCAGGTAGTCTTGGAGTGCCCTAAGTCCTAGAAAGCTCGGCTGGGGCTCTAAGAGTATCGTAAGTCCTGGAGGCCTGCTGTGTGCTGTAAGTCCTGAGACCCTATGCTAGGAGGTGTAGTTGGCCACTAACCTCTGAGATGATTTGATACCAGCCCTGCGATGGAGACGGTGGGAAGTAGGAGTAACTTCTCATGGGGAAGTGCTCTAAGTGGTAGCCAGATAGGCCCCATGAGGAGAGGTGAGTTATGGTTCATGCAAGTATCTACGAGCAGACGTAGAGACCACAGTAGTCGCCTGTGGGTGATGGTAGAGCCCTACGAGCATAGGTGTATAGTTTATGTGATATTTATGTGGGTCATGTCTTGAGCATTAGACCTCGTCTAGGGGGCAGGACTGTATGCCATTGTGATTGGAGCGATCAGCTTTACCATGGGGATGTGAGCATGGCTTTATGCATTTGTGGATTTAGAGGTTTTTCGCCTTGGTAAAACAGCATTAATTTGATATGCATAGATTTTAACAAATTAGTAAGTTTAACTTTGATCTTAAATTCGACATTGATTTTCGTAGGCATTAGTAATCTCCATCGCACATGCATCAACCATACCTTTTCAAAAATTATATATGTATGTATGCATAATTTTGCATATGCTTATATTTATGTTATCGCTTGACCTATTTTAGGCATTCCACCTTGTTTTAGTTTTTTTCACCCTACTATGAGCTTTTGTTTTTGCTCACGGCCTACAACCAAACATTTTAGGTGACACCCCAGGTAGTTCACGAGCACAGGATTTTAGGAAGGAAAAGGTTCCAAGATTACTTTAGATGTGAGAAGAACATACTTTTTGCTGTAGTTACTTTTGCTAGAAATCCATGTATAAGATTTTCCTTTTGGAGTATTGTACACAAATCAAGACTTCTGTTGACACTTTGGATACTTGTAGTATAATTGCCTTAAGTTACATAAAAGGATTTTGACTTTACTTGTGACTGTGTGGTATATCCTGTGGCATGTGTCTCTAACCATCCTTAGGTTAGATTATTATTATTTTACTCATATGTGGAGGTTTTCTTAGTTAACTCCCGGAATGACGTTGGTGAGTTTAAAACCTTCTTATATATATTATCACTCTAGTCTTATTTTCAAAAACAAGGAAATTTCCACTACCTTTAAAATTAAAATTAATAAAAGTTTGAAAAACCCAGGATGTTACGATAAGGAACATATATTGTAAAAATTGCATGGTAATGTTGACATCCAAACACATATTCATGCAACAATTTGCATTCCTTTTTGAACAAAACTTCAAAATCTAAAAAATGAGTCCTCTTAGACTCAATGGAAATCTTATGATTCAAACGCATATCCAAGCAACAATTTGCATGCCTTCTTGAATGAAACATCAAAATATAAAATATAGGTCTTCTTAAACTCTATGTGTTCTATCTAGATTGATCAATTTCAAGCATTAAAGAAGAAAAAAATGAGGAACATATATAGTAAAAATTGCATGGTAATGATGGCATCCAAACACATATTCAAGCAAAAATTTTCATAACTTTTTGAATGAAATATCAAAATCTAAAACATGGGCCTCCTTAAACTCAATGTATTCTACCTAGGATGACTAATTTCAAACCTTCACATGCACTGAAGAAGCAAAAAATCAGGAACATATATAGTTACTAGCATAAAAATATTAGATAATAAGGAATATATAGTAAAAAAAGCATGGTAATGTTGCCATCTAAACGCATACTCAAGCGATAATTTGTATGCCTTCTTGAATGAAACATAAAAGTCCAAAACATGGGACTTCTTAAACTTGATGTATTATATTTAGAATGACCAATTTCTAAGATTAACAAGCGTTAAAGAAGCAGAAAAATAGGAACTTATATAGTAAAAAATGCATGGTATTGTTACCATCCAAACGTATATTCAACCAACAATTTGTATGCCTTCTTGGATGAAATAGCTAATTATAAAACATGTGACTTCTTAAAATCAATGTATTATATCTAGAATGATCAATTTCAAGCATTTACAACCATTTAAGAAGCAAAAAATCTGGAACGTATATGCTACGAAACGCATGGTAATGCTACCATCCAAATGCTTATTCAACCAACAATTTGCATGGCTTCTTGAAAGAAACCTCAAATTATAAATCATGGGACTTCTTCAATCCAATGTATTCTATGTGGAATTAACAATTTGAAGCATTTACATGCGATAAAGAAGAAAAAAATCAGAAAAATATATAGTAAAAATTGAATGGTAAATTTACGTTTCAAAAACATATTTAAGCATTATTTGCATGCCTCCTTGATGAAACATTAAATTCTAAAACAAGGGCTTGAACTCAATGTATGGTATCAAGAATGATCAATTTCAATTATTTACAAGCATTGAAGAAGTTGAAAATTAGAAACATATATAGGTAAAAATGCCTGGTAAAGTTACCATTCCAACGCATATTCAAGCAACAATTTGCATTCCTGTTTGAATGAAACATCAAAATAAAAAACATGGGCCTCCTTAAAATAAATGAATTCCATCTATAATGATCAATTTGAGGCATTGAAAAGCACTAAAGAAGCAGAAAATTAGCACCATATACAGTAAAAAGGGCATGGTAATGTCACCATTCAGATGCATTATACAACAAGCATATTCAAGTGACAATTTACATGCCTTTGTGAATGAAACTTCTAAATATAAAACATGGGTCTTCTTAGACTCAATGTATTCCATCTAGAATAATCAATTTTAAGCATTTACAAATATTATTGAAGCAAAAACTCCAGAACACATAGTAAAAAATGCTAGTAATGTTACCATTGAAACGCATATTTAAGCAACGATTTGCATTGCTTCTTGAATGAAACATTAAAATCTAAAACATGGACTTTATTAAACTTGATGTATTATATCTAGAATTATCAATTTCAAGTATTTACAATCATTAAAGATGCCAAAATTTACAAACATATATAGTAAAAATTGCATGGTAATGTTACCATTGAAATGTATAGTACAAGAGACGTACTTCTAGCAACAATTTGCATGCCTTTTTGAATGAAAATTCAATATCTAAAACATGGGTCTTCTTAGATTCAATTATTCCATCTAGAATGATGAATTTCAAGCATTTACAAGCATTAAAGAAGCACAAATTGGGGACATATATAGTGAAAATGCATGGTAATGTTACGATTCAAATGCATATTCAAGCAACAATTTGCTTATTTTCTTGAATGAGACATCAAAATCTAAAATGTGGGTCTTCTTAAACTCAATATGTTCTATCTAGATTGATCGAATTCAAGCATTAAATAAGCAAAAAATAAGGAACAAATATAGTAAAAGTTGCACGGTAATGTTGCCATCCAAACACATATTCAAGCAACAATTTTCATACCTTTCTCAACGAAACATCAAAATCTAAAACATGGGTCTTCTTAAACTCAATCTATTCTATCTAGGATGACTAATTTAGAACATTTAAAAGTATTAAAGCAGAAAAAAATTCAGGAACATATATAGTTACTAGCATTAAAATAGTAGAAAATAAGGAACATATATAGTAAAAAATGCATGGTAATGTTGCCATCTAAATGCATACTCAAGCGATAATTTGTATGCATTTTTTAATGAAACATAAAAATCTAAAACATGGGACTTCTTAAACTCAATGTATTCTATTTAGAATGACTAATTTCAAACATTTACAAGTGTTAAAGAAGTAGAAAATCAGGAACTTATATAGTAAAAAATGCATGGTATTATTACCATCCAAATGCATATTCAACCAACAATTTGTAAGCCTTCTTGGATAAAAAATCAAATTATAAAACATGAGACTTCTTAAACTCAATGTATTAGATCTAGAATGATCAATTTCAAGCATTTACAACCATTTAAGAAGCAGAAAAGTAGGAACATATATAGTACGAAACGCATGGTAATGCTACCATCCAAATGCATATTCAACCAACAATTTGCATGCCTTCGTGAAAGAAACCTCAAATTCTAAATCATTGGACTTCTTAAATCCAATGTATTCTATGTGGAATGAAAATTTTGAAGCATTTACAAGCAATAAAGAAGAAAAAAATTAGAAAAATATATGGTAAAAAATGCAAGGTAAAGTTACGCTTCAAAAACATATTCAAGCAACAATTTTCATGCCTTCTTGAGTGAAACATCAAATTCTAAAACATGGGCTTGAAATCAATGTATTCTATCAATAATGATCAATTTCAAGTATTTACAATCATTGAAGGAGTAGAAAATTAGAAACATATATAGTAAAAAATGCATGGTAAAGTTACCATTCCAACGCATACTTAAGCAACAATTTACTTTCCTGCTTGAATGAAACATCAAAATAAAAAACATGGGACTTCTTAAAATCAATAAATTCCATCTAGAATGATCAATTTGAAGCATTGACAAGCACTAAAGAAGCAAAAAATTAGGAACATATACAGTAAAAAGTGCATGGTAATGGCACCATTCAAATGCATTATACAACAAGCATACTTCAAGTGACAATTTATAGGCCTTTGTGAATGAAACTTGTAAATGTAAAACATGGGTCTTCTTAGACTCAATGCATTCCATCTAGAATAATAAATTTTAAGCATTTACAAATATTAAATAAGCAAAAACTCTAGAACACACATAGTAAAAAATGCCTGGTAATGTTACCATTGAAATGCATATTTAAGTAACAATTTGCATGCCTTCTTGAATGAAACATCAAAATCTAAAACCTGGGCCTTGTTAAACTCAATGTATTATATCTAGAATTATCAATTGCAAGCATTTACAATCATTAAAGAAGCAGAAATTTGGGAACATATATTGTAAAAATCGCATGGTAATGTTACCATTCAAATGTGTACTACATGAGAAGTACTTCAAGCAACAATTTGCATGCCTTTTTGAATGAAACTTCAAAATCTAAAACATGGGCCTCCTTAGACTCAATGTATTATATCTAGAATGATCAATTTCAAGCATTTACAAGCATTAAAGAAGCACAAATCAGGGACATATATAGTGAAAACGCATGGTAATGTTACGATTTAAATGCATATTCAAGCAACAATTTGCATGCCTTCTTGAATGAAACATCAAAATCTAAAGCATGAGTCTTCTTAGAATCAATGTGTTCTATCTAGGTTGATCAATTTCAAGCATTAAAGAAGCAAAGAATAAGGAACATACATAGTAAAAATTGCATGGTAATGTTGCCATCGAAACACATATTCAAGCAACAATTTTCATACCTTTTTGAATGAAACATCAAAATCTAAAACATGGGTATTCTTAAACTCAATGTATTCTCTCTAGGATGACTAATTTCAAACATTTACAAGTATTAAAGAAGAAAAAAATCAGTAACATATATAGTTACTAGCATTAAAATAGTAGAAAATAAGGAAGACATATAGTAAAAAATGCATGGTAATGTTGCCATCTAAACACATACTCAAGCGATAATTTGTATGCCTTTTTGCATGAAACATAAAAATATAAAACATGGGGCTTCTTAAAATCAATGTATTCTATTTATAATGACCAATTTTAAATATTTACAAGCATTAAAGAAACAAAAAATCAAGAACTTATATAGTAAAAATGCATGGTATTGTTACCATCCAAACGTATATTCAACCAACAATTTGTGTGCCTTCTTGGATGAAACATCAAATTATAAAACATGAGACTTCTTAAACTAAATGTATTATATCAAGAATGATAAATTTCAAGCATTTACAAGAATTAAAGAAAAAAAAATTTGGAAGCATATGTAAGAAAAAATGCATGGTAATGTTTCCATTCAAATGCATATGCAAGCCTTCTTAGATGAAACATCAAAATGTAAAGCATGGGCCATCTTAATCTCAATGTATTCTATCCAGAATGATCAATTTCAAGCATTTAAATGGATTAAAGAAGTAGAAAATCAAGAACATATATAGTAAAAAAATGTGTGGTAATGTTACCATTCAAAAATATATTAAGGCAACAATTTGCATGCCTTCTTGATTGAAATATCCAAGTATAAAACATCGGTCTCAACGTGCTCTATCTAGACTGATCAATTTTGAACATTTCCAAGCATTAAAGATGGATAAAATCAGGAACATTTATAGTAAAAAAAAGCATGTCAATGTCACCATCCAAATTCATGTTCAACCAACAATTTGCATGCCTTCTTGAATGAAACATCAATTTCTAAACTATGGGACTTCTTAAACTCAATGTATTCTATCTATAATGATCAATTGCAAGTATTTACAATAATTAAAGAAAAAGAAAATCAGAAACATTTATGGTAAAAATCTCATAGTAATGTTACCATTCAAATGCATATTCAAGCAATATTTTGCATGTCTTATATAATGAAACATCAAAATCTAAAACATGGGTCTTCTTAAACTCAATGTATTCTATTTAGAATGATCAATTTCAAGCATTTACAAGCATTAAACAAGTATAAAATCACAAAAATATATAGTGAAAAATGCATGGTATTGTTACCATTCAAATGCGTATTACAACAAGCATAGTTTGAGCAACAATTTGCATGCCTTTTTCAATGAAACTTCAACATCTAAAACATGGCCCTTCTTACACTCAATGTATTCTATCTAGAATGATTAATTTTAATAATATACAAGCATTAAAGATGTAGAAAATAAGGAACAAATATAGTAAAAAATGCATGGTAATGTTACCATTCAAATGCATATTCAAGCAATAATTTGCATGCCTTCTTAACTGATACAAGAAAATGAAAAACATGGGTCTTCTTCAACTCTACATATTCTATCAGGAATGATCTATTACAAGCATTTACAAGCATTAAAGAAGTAGAAAAGTGGGAACATAGATATTAAAAAACACTTGGTAATGTCACCACTAAAATGTGCATTATGACAAGCATACTTCATGTGACAATTTGCATGCCTTTTTGAGTGCAACTTCTAAATCTAAAACATGGGACTTCTTAGAGTCAATGCACTCTATTTAGAACGATCAGTTTTTAAGCATTTCAAGCATTAAAGAAGCAAAAAATCAAGCACATATATTGTACAAAACGCATGGTAATGTTACCATTCAAATGCATATTCAAGCAACAATTTGCATGCCTTTTTGAATGACACATCAAAATCTAAAAATTTGGCCATCATAGACTCAATGTATTCTATCTAGAATGATCAATTTCAAGCATTAAAGAAGCAAAAAATTAGATGATATATAGTAAAAAATCCATGGTAATGTTACCATTCAAATGCGTATTATGACAAGCATACTTCAAGCAACAATTGGCAAGCATTGTTGAATGAAACTTCAAAATCTAAAGCATACTTCAATTACAAGTATTAAAGTAGCAAAAATTCAAAAATAATGTTACCACTCAATTGCATATTCAATCAACAATTTGCCTGCCATCTTGAATCATCATCATCATAAGGGGTCGGCCAGATGAATCTTATTCCTCCATTCCACTCTATTAGATACCATGGTTTCATTTAGTTCCAAAGTTTTTAAATCTTTCCTCACCACTTCTATCCACGTTTTTCTGGACCTTCCCCTTGCCCATTTAGAACCTTCTACTTGTATTGCTCACTCCTTCTAACTAGTGCCATTGTTGGTCTCCTTTGGACATGTCCAAACCATCTAAGTCTAATCTCCCTCATCTTATTACCTATTGGTGCTGCCCCTAAATTTTCTCTAATATTTTCATTTTGGATTCTGTCCTTTCTTGTCTTACCACTCATCCATCTCAACATCCTCATTTCTGCGACGCTCATCTTATGAGTATCATATTCCTTAATTGGCCAATACTTTGATCCATAGAGCATGGCCAACCTTATAACCATCCTATAGAATTTTTCTTTTAGTTTGAGTGGCACCCGTCGATCACGTAAAACTCTAGATGCACATCTCCATTTGTTCCAACCCACTTGGATTCTCTGGGTAACCTCCCTGTCAATCTCTCCACTCTCATGGATCAATGATCTTAAGTACCAAAAGAGCTCTTTCATGGGGACTTCTTGGTTATCAATCTTGATTGGTGTTCCACTCCTACACTCCTTGCTAAAATTACATTCCATATATTCTGCCTTAGTTCAGCTAATTTTAAATCCTTCAGATTCTAATGCTTCTCTCCATAACTCTAGCTTTATGTTTACACCCTCCCTTGTCTCATCAAGTAAGACTATATCATCTGCAAATAGCATGCACTGGGGGATCTCCTCGTGCAAATGTTTTGTTAACTCATCCATACCTAATGTGAAGAGGTATGGACTCAATGCAGATCCTTGGTGTAATCCTACAATGACAGGAAAATCACCAGTCACGCCACTAATGGTCTTAACGTTTGTTACCGCTCCCTCATACATATCTTTAATTATGTCTATATACCCCTGAGAAATCCCCTTACTACTCAACACCCTCCATATTAACTCTCTAGGGACTCTATCATAAGCTTTCTCTAAATTGATAAAGACCATATGTAGGTCTTTCCTCCTCTCCCTATATTTCTCTACTAATTGTCTTAGTAAGAAAATAGCTTCCATGGTAGACCTCCCAGGCATGAAACCAAACTGATTCTCCGATACATTTGTTTCATATCATAGCCTCTTCTCAATCACTCTTTCAAAAAGTTTCATAGTGTGGCTCATAAGTTTGATCCCTCGATAATTAGTGCAACTCTGAATGTCACCTTTATTCTTATAGATTGGTACAATAGAGCTTTTCATCCACTCATTAGGCATTTTCTTTGATTTTATAATCTTGTTAAACAACTTGGTCAACCAAACTACCCCAATATCTCCCATATGCTTCCGAACCTCTATTGGTACACCATCAGGCCCCATGGCCTTTCCTGATTTCAACTTTTTCAAGGCCTCTTTTACTTCAGGTATTCTAATCCTACATTCATATCTATAATATCCAATGTTATTTAGATTTATATTATTTTCAATCCATATATTCTCAGAGCCATTGTCATTTAATAATTTTTGAAAGTACGTTTCCCATCTTTGTTTGATCTCATCTTCTTTGACTAATACCCTTTGATCATCGCTTCTAATATACCTAACATGATCTAAGTCCTTACCCTTCTGTTCTCTTACTTTTGAAAGTTTAAACACATCTTTCTCACCTTCTCTTGTTCCTAATTTATTATAGAGCTCATCATATGCTTTAAGTTTAGCCTCACTTACTAATCTCTTACCAGTGTTTTAACCATTCTTATATTGTTCTTAGTTTTCATTATTTCTAATCTTCTACCAAGCTTTAAAACGCATCCATTTTTCTTTAATAACTTTTTGCACAGTTTCACTCCACCACCATGTTTCCTTTACTAATAGCCTTTTACCTTTAGATACTCCTAAGACATCTTTTGCCACTTTCCTAATGGACTCAGCCATATTAGTCCACATGGTATTTACTTCTATTTCATAGTTCCAATTTCCTTCTACCATCAACTTATTTTTGAATGAGGTTATTTTCTCTCCTTTTAAGTTCCACGACTTAGTTTTTGGATGTGTATTAAGTTCATTATTCCTAAGTAGAAAAAAGTCTATTTAGCTTTTATGAAGTCCACTTTTAAAGGTTATTAAGTGTTCATCCCTCTTCTTAAAGAGTGTATTTGCAATGGACAGGTTATATGACAAAGCAAAATCGAGGATATTCTCCCCCATCACATTTTGTTCACCTATACCATACCCTCCATGTATTCTGTCATATCCTTCCTTATCTTTCCCTACATGACAATTTAAGTCTGCTTCTATAAATATCCCCTTAGTGTTGGAAATTTCTTATATGACTCCCTCCATATCTTCCCAAAACTGTCTCTTGATTATATCTTGTAACCCTACTTGTGGTGTGTATGCACTTATAACATTTATAATCTGCTCTTCTAGAACATTTTTTATTATTATAATTCTATCATTGATTCTTTTAACATCCACAACTTTATCCTTTAATTCCTTATCCACTATTATTCGTTTGCCATTTTTGTTATTTTCCATTCCTATGTACCATAATTTATACCCATCTATTTCTCTAGCTTTAGCCCCTTTCCACTTGGTTTCTTGGATACAAGCAATGTTGAGTCTCCTATGTTTCATTGCGTCTACTAACTCCAAACTCTTACCTGTCAATGTCCCTATATTCCATGTAGTGATGTGAATCTTATGTTCTGGAGATACCTTATTCACTACCACCTTTCTCAACCTCCATGGTATGAACCCATGTCCACTTTTCACTGCACCTGGGTTTTGATGTAGCGTGTTGCTTCCGAGGGGATGCTCTAGCAGCCCTTGCCCACTTTTCACTACACCCGGGATCCAATGTGGCGAGTCACTTCTAGGAGAACGCCTTAGCAACCCTCGCCTATTTTTCACAGCACTTGGGATCCGATGCAGCGCGTCACTTGTGGGGAACGCCCTAGTTTGAGGGAATGTCTTTTTTCGATTCATGTCATGTTTGGGTTGCCATAGTTTTAAAAAGATGAAGATGATTTTCATTTCTTCCTTACAAACTAATATACAAATGCATATTCATTTACAAGCATAAAAGAAATAACAAAAATCATCTTCAGTTAAACCCATGCCGGCTAGCAACCTGACGCAAGGGTGGTCGTATTTTAAGAAGCTGGAGATGATTTTCATTTCTTCCTCACAAACAAATATACAAATGCATATTCATTTGTAAGAAATAAATAATAGAATCATCTTCAACTTTCCCCTTGTCGTCTGGCACCTAACGCAAGCCCCTCCTTTTTCATCCAGGCTTGGGACCGGCATTGGTGGAGTTGCCTGCCATCTTGAATAAAGCATCAAAATCTAAAATATGGTTCTTCTTCAACTAGATGTATTCGATCTGTAATGACAAATTTCAAGCATTTCCTAGTATTAAAGAAGCAAAAAATGAGGAACAAATAAAGTAAAAAATGCATGATATTGTTGCCATTCAAATGCATATTCAAAAAACGATTTGCAGCTTCTTGAACAAAACATCAAAATCTAAAACATGGGCCTTCCTAAACTCAATATATTTTATCTGGAAAGATCATTTTCAAGCATTTACATGGTTTAAAGAAGCCCCCCTTCCGGCTAGCACCTGACGTAAGACCCTCCTCCTTTTTCATCCAAGCTTGGGATCGGCATTGGCAAAGTTGCCTGCCATCTTGAATAAAGCATCAAAATCTAAAATATGGTTCTTCTTCAACTAGATGTATTCGATCTAGAATGACCAATTTCAAGCATTTCCTAGTATTAAAGAAGCAAAAAATCAGGAACATATAAAGTAAAAAATGCATGATATTGTTGCCATTCAAATGCATATTCAAAAAACAATTTGCATGCCTTCTTGAACAAAACATCAAAATCTAAAACATGGGCCTTCCTAAACTCAATATATTTTATCTGGAAAGATCATTTTCAAGCATTTACATGGTTTGAAGAAGCAAAAAATCAGGAACACATATAGTAAAATGTACATGATTATGTTACCATTCAAACGCATATTACAACAAGCATACTTCAAACATCAAATTGCATGCCTTTTTGAATGAGACTTCAAAATCTAAAACATCGGCCTTCTTAACTAAATGTAATCTATTTAGAGTTATAAATTTCTAGCATTTGCAAGCATTAAAGAAGCAACAACTAAGGAATAATGTTACTAATAAAACACACATTCAAGCATTTATAGCAATTAAATAAGTAGAAAATAAGGAACATATATAGTAAAAAGTGAGAAGGGGAGCTTTGGCGCAATGGTAAAAGTTGTTGTCATGTGACTTTGAGGTCATGGGTTCAAGGCATGGAAACTGCCTCTTGTAAACATACAAGGTAAGGATGCCTTGTATGTGGGAGCTTCTTGCACTAGGGTTGCCCTTTTATATTGTAAAAAGTGCATGGTGATGTTACCATTCAAAAGCATATTACGACAAGCATATTTCAAGCTACAATTTGCATTCCATTTTAAAAGAAACTTCAAAATCTAAAACATGTGTCTTCTTAGGCTCAATGTATTATATGTTGAATGAAAAATTTCAAGAATTTACAAGCATTAAACAAGTAAAAAATGAGGAACATATAGTAAAAAATGTATGGTATTGTTACAATTCAAACATGTATTATGACAAGCACAATTCAAGCAACAATTTGCATGCCTTTTTGAATGAAACATCAAAATCTAAAACATGGGACTTCTTAGACTCAATGTATTCTATCTTGAATGATCAATTTCAAGTACTAAAGAAGGAGAAAATCAAAAACTTATATAGTAAAACATGATTCTTCATAAAATCAATGTATACTATCTAGAATGATCAATTTCAAGCAAAAAATGCATGGTAAGGCTACCATCCAAACTCATATTCAACCAACAATTTGTATGCTTTCTTGAGTGGAATAACAAATTCTGAATCATGAGACTTCTTAAACTCAATATATTCTATCTAGAATGATCAATTTAAGCATTCACATGCGTTAAAAAAGAATAAAATCAGAAACAAACATAGTAAAAAATGCATGTTAATGTTACCAATCAAATGCATATTCAAGCAACAATTTCATGCCTTTTTGAATGAAACATCAAAATCTAAAACATGGTTCTTCTTAAACACATTGTATTCTATCTAGAATTATCAATTTCAAGCATTTAAAACCAATAAAGAAGCAGAAAATCTGGAACATATATAGTAAAAAATGCATGGTAAAGTTACCATTCAAACGCATACTACAACAAGCATACTTCGAGCAACAATTTGCATGCCTTTTTTGAATGAAACTTCAAAATCTAAAAGATGGGACTTCTTAGGCGCAATGTATTCTATCTAAAATAATCAATTTTAAGAATTAAATAAGAAGAAAATAAGGAACATATGTGGTAAAAATTGCATGGTATTGTTACCATTCAAACCCATATTTGAGCTACATTTTGCAAGCCTTCTTGAATAAAACATCAAAATCTAAAACATGGGTTTTCTTAAACTCAATGTATTCTATCTAGAATTATCAATTCAATCATTGAAAAACATGAAAGAATCAACAAATAACAAATATATATAGTAAAAAATGCATGGTAATGTTACCATTCGAACTCGTATTACGATAAGCATACTTCAAGCAACAATTTGCATGCCTTTTTGAATAAAACTTCAAAATCTAAAACATGGGTCTTCTTAGACTCAATGTATTCTATCTAGAATGATCAATTTCAAGCATTTACAAGCAATGAAGAAGCAAAAAATAAGGAACACATATAGTAAAAAATGCATGGTAATGTCACCTTTCAAATGCATATTCATGCATGGGTATACTTAAAACTCAATGTATTCTATCTAGAATGATCAATTTCAAGCATTTACATTCATTAAAGAAGTAGAACATTAGGGACATTGATAGTATAAAATGTGTGGTAATGTTACCATTCAAACACATACAAGCAATTATTTGCATGCCCTCTTGAATGAAACATCAAAATCTAAAACCTGGTTCTTCTTAAACTCAATGCATTCTATTTGGTATGATCAATTTCAAGAATTTATAAGCATTAATGAAGAAAAACATAAGGAACATGTATAGTAAAAAAAATGCATGCTAATGTTTTCATTCAAACACGTATGACAACAAGCATACTTCAAGCAACTATTTGCATGACTTCTTGAATAAAACTTCAAAATCTAAAACATGGGTATTCTTAAGCTCAATGTATTCTATCTAGAATGATCAATTTCAAGTATTTAAAAGAATTGAAGAAGAAGAAAATTAGGAACATATATAGTAAACAGTGCATGGTAATGTTACCATTCAAACCCACATTCAAGCAATTATTTGCATGCCCTCTTGAATGAAACACCAAAATCCAAAGCTTGGGTCTTCTTATACTCAATTTATTCTATCTAAAATGATAAATTTCAACCATTTACAATCTTTAAAAAAGCCAAAAAATGAAAAACACATATAGTAAAAATTGCATGCTAATGTTACCATTCAAACTCGCATTACTACAAGCATACTTAAAGCAAAAATTTGCACTCCTTTTTAAATGAAACTTTAAATTCCAAAACATGGGTCTTCTAAGACATAATGTATTCTATCTTGAATGATCAATTTGAAGCATTAAAGAAGAATAAAATGAGGAGCATATATAATAAAAAAATGCATGGTAATGTTACCACACGGACAAATATTCAATCAGCCATTTGCATGCCTTCTTGAATGAAATGACAAAATCTAAAATGTGTGCCTTCTTAAACTCAATGTATATGCTATGTAGAATGATCAATTTCATGCATTTAGAAGTGTTAAAGAAGTAGAAAATAAGGAATATATATAGTAAAAAGTGCATGCTAATGTTGCCATTCAAATGTGTACTATGACAAGCAAACTTCAAGCAATAATTTGCATGCCTTTATGAATGAAACTTCAAAAGCTAAAACATAGGTCTTCATAGACTCAATGTATTTTATCTACAATGATATATTTCAAGAATTTACATGCATTAAGGATGCAAAAAATAAGGAACATATATAGTAAAAAATGTAAGGTAATGTTACCATTCAGACACATATTCAAGCAACAATTTGCATGCCTTTTTGAATGAAACATCAAAATCTAAAATATGAGCCTTCTTAATCTCAATGTATTATATCTATAATGATTAATTTCAAGAATTTAAAAACATTAATGAACAAAAAGTCAACAACATATATAGTAAAAAATACATGGTAATGTTACCATTCAAATGCGTATTACAACAAGCATAATTCAAGCAATAGTTTGCATGTCTTTTTTAATGAAACTTCAAAAATCTAAAACATGGGACTTCTTAAACTCAATGTATTCAATCTATGATGATCATTTTCAAGCATAAAAGAAGAAAACATCAAGAACTCATAGTGTAAAAATGCATGATAATCTTACCATTCAAATGCATATTCATGCAACAATTTGCAAGCCTTACTTGAATGAAACATCAAAATCTAAAACATGGGTCTTCTTAAACTCAAAGTATTCTTTCTAGAATAATTAATTTTGAAAATTTATAAGATTTAAAGAATTATAAAATAAGGAGCATGTGTAGTAAAAAATACATGGTAATGTTGCCATTCAAATGCATGTCACGATAAGCGTACTTCAAGCAATAATTTGACTGCCTTTCTGAATGAAACATCAAAATATAAAACATGGACCTTCTTAGATTCAACGTATTCTTTCTAAGATGATCAATTTCATGAATTTAAAAGAATTAAAGAAGCAAAAAAATAAGGAACATATATAGTAAAAAAGGCATGGTAATGTTACCAACCAAACGCATATTGAAGGAAAAATTTGCATGCCTTCTTAAATGACATTAAAATCTAAAGTGTAGGACTTCTCAAAATCAATGTATTCTATTTAGAATGATCAATTTTAAGTATTTACAAGCATTAAAGAAGACAAAAATCATGAACATATATGGTAAAAATGCGTGGTAATCTTACCATTCAAATGCATATTCAAGCTACAATTTGCATGCCTTCTTGAATGAAACATCAAAATCTAAAACATGGGTCCTCTTAAACACAATGTATTTTCTCTAGAATCATTAATCTTAAGCATTTACTAGCATTAAAAAAGTAGAAAATACAGAACATATAGTAAAGAATGCGTGGTAATGTTATCATCCAAATATATATATATATATATATATATTCAAGCAACAATTTACATGCCATCTTAAATGAAACATCAAAATCTAAAACAAGGGCCTGCTTAACTCAATCTATGCTATCCAGAATGACCAATTTCAAGTATTTACAAGCATTAAAGAAGTGGAAAATTAGGAACATATATAGTAAAAAATGCATGGTAATTTTACCATTCAAACGCGTATTACAACAAGCATACTTCAAACAACAATTTGTATCTTTTTGAATGAAACTTCTGAATCTTAAACATAGGACTTCTTAGACTCAATGTATTCTATCTAGAATAGTCAATTTTAAGCATTTACAGGATTTAATAAAGAAAATATCCAGAACTTATATTGTAAAAAAGCATGGTAATCTTACCATTCAAACGCATATTCATGCAACAATTTACAAGCCTTACTTGAATGAAACATCAAAATCTAAAACATGGGTGTTCCTAAACTCAAAGTATTCTTTCTAGAATGATTAATTTTGAGCATTTATAAGCATTAAAGAATTAGAAAATAAGGAGCATGTAATAAAAAATACATGGTAATGTTGCCATTCAAATGCATATCACGATGAGCATACTTCAAGCAATAATTTGCCTGCCTTTCCGAATGAAACATCAAAATCTAAAACATGGAACTTCTTAGATTCAGTGTATTCTTTCTCAGATGATCAATTTCACGAATTTACGAGAATTAAAGAAGCAAAAAAATAAGGAACATATATAGTGAAAAAGGCATGGTAATGTTACCAACCAAACTCATATTGAAGGAAAAATTTGCATGCCTTCTTAAATGACATGAAAATCTAAAGTGTAGGACTTCTCAAATGCAAGGTAATATTACCGTTCAACCACGTGTTACAACAAGCATACTTCAATCAACAATTTGCAAGCCTTTTTAAATTAAATTTTTAAATCTTAAACATGGGACTTCTTGGAGTCAATGTATTCTATGTAGACTAATAAATTTTAAGCATTTACAAGCATTAAAGAAGCCAAAAATCAAGAACATATATAGTAAAAGTGCATGGTAATCTTACCATTCAAATGCATATTCAAGCCACAATTTGCATGCCTTCTTGAATGAAACATCAAAATCTAAAACATGGGTCTTCTTAAACCCAATATATTATCTCTAGAATCATTAATTTTAATAATTCACTAGCATTAAAGAAGCGCAAAATGTAGAACATATAGTAAGCAATGCATGGAGATGTTACCATCCAAATGCATCTTCAAGCAACGATTTACATGCCTTCTTAGATGAAAGATCAAAATCTAAAATAGGGGCCTTCTTAAACTCAATGCATGCTATCTAGAATGATCAATTTCAAGCTTTTACAAGCATTAAAGAAGTAGCAAATCAAGAACATATATAGTAAAAAATGCATGGTGATGTGACCATTCAAACGCATATTACAACAAGCATACTTCAAGCAAAAATTTGCATGTCTTTTCAAATGAAACTTTTGAATCTTAAACATGGGACTTCTTAGACTCAATGTGTTCTATCTAGAATGGTCTTCTAGATAACATTTACAAGCATTAAAGAAGCAAATATCAACAACATATATAGTAAAAATGAAAGGTAATCTTACCATTCAAACACAAATTCATGCAATAATTTGCAGACCTTACTTGAATGAAACATCAAAATCTAAAACATAGGTCTTCTTAAACTCAAAGTATTATTTCTTGACTCTATGTATTCTATCTAGAATGATCAATTTCAAGCATTAAAGAAGTAGAAAATAAGGAAAATATACAGTAAAAATCTCAAGGTAATGTTACCATCCAAACGCAAATTCAAGCAACAATTTGCATGCCTTCTTAAATGAAACATCAAAATCTAAAACATGGGCCTTCTTAAACTTAATGTTTTCTATTTATATTGATCAATTTCTAGCATTTACATCTCTTAAAAATGTAGAAAATAAGTAACATGTATCGTAAAAAAATGCATGCTAATGTTACGTTTCAAATGTTGGTATATGGCAATGCCCACCTCAATAAGTTACCACCAAATGTGTCATAGTAGTCTGACCAACTTAGTAGTTGATGAGGTCATTAGAGACCATGATGGTTACGAGAAGAAATAATGGGGGTTCGGGGGCTGTGCCCTCAAGGAGTGGGGTCTGGGGCGATGGCCCCAGTGGGGGTCCAAGGGGACAACGCTACATGGCGGTAGGGTCTGGGGGCTGCCCCTGAATCCCCAGTGTCGGACCAAGACATGTCAAATACAGATGAAGTGTTTGAAGAAATTGAAGACCAACCTGTTCCACCCATAAGGAAGCCACAGCCGAAATGGGTGAAATAGCTCTTTGATGACAGAAATCCACAAGTTGTGGAAGATGACTCAAGTCTTGATGGGCAACAAAGATCAAAGAGAATAGAGGAGCTGAGTAGATCAAGGCAACAAATTAGTTAACATGGCTTTAATGAGTCAGATTATTAAAATAGTTATTGAACCTGTAACTATGGATGAGCCAATGTCTGATCCAAACTGGAGAGTTGCAATGCAGGTCGAGTATTACAGTATCTTGGAAAATGATACTTGGGATATTGTTCCTAAACTAGTGAATAGAAAAATCATCAGCACCAAGTGGATCTGGAAAGTGAAGTACAAAGCTAATGGAAGCCTTGAAAAATATAAGGCACTCCTTGTAGCACAAGGGTTTTCTAAAGTTGAAGGTTTGATGTACATGAGACCTTCGCTCCAACAACAAAGATGATGACTATCCCGTTAGTTGTAGCAATTGCTGCTCATTGTGGATGGGTTCTACATCAAATGGATGTAATATCTGCCTTCCTTAATGGGTATTTAGACAACCACCAAGCTTCCAAGTACAAGATGAAGGACACATGGTTTGTAAATTGAAGAAGGCATTATATGGCTTGCCTTGTAGCACAAGGGTTTTCTAAAGTTGAAGGTTTGATGTACATGGGACCTTTGCTCCAACAACAAAGATGATGACTATCCCGTTAGTTGTAGCTATTGCTGCTCATTGTGGATGAGTTCTACATCAAATAGATGTGATATCTACCTTCCTTAATGGGTATTTAGACAACCACCAGGCTTCCAGGTACAAGATGAAGGACACAAGGTTTGTAAATTGAAGAAGGCATTATATGGCTTAAAACAGGCAACAAGAGCTTGGTACAAATGCATTGACTCCTTCATGGATAAAGGATTTCATAGAAGAAAATTAAAACCCTACCTGTATGTTCTATGTGAATAGGGAAGGAAAGTGATCGTAGTACTATATGTAGACGACCTAGTGATAATTGGTGACCATGAAGAAAATATTCACCAAACCTAAGCAAGGCGGAGATAAGAGTTTGAAATGACAAACCTTGGGCTTCTGCATTATTGCCTGGGAATAGAGGTTTGGCAAAAACCTTGTGCAATATTTATGTCACAACAATGATATGTTCGTGAATTGCTGATTGCATTTGGTATGTACAAATGCAAGCTAGTGGTCACCACTATGGAGGTAAACACAAAGTTATCTGTTGATGATCCATCCCAATAAGTAGATGACAAGCTCTATAGAAGGTTGGTGGAAAGTCTCTTATTCTTGTGTAACACTAGACCTAACATTTGTTATGCTGTGGGAGATCTTAGTAGTTTTTCAAACTAACCAAGGGAATCCCACTGGCAAGCAGGGATGCAAATCCTGAAATACCTCAAAGGCACTTTGGAGTATGGGATCTCATATACCACATGAGAGATCTTATCTGGGTATTGTGACTCAGATTAGGCTGGTGATGTTGACTCCAGGAAATCTATTACAGGCTATGGATGTATATGCAGAGGTGGCGTCATCTCATGCGTAGGCAAGAAGCAAACTACAATTGCACATCAACAGAGGTTGAGTATAAAGCTGCTTGTGTAGCATCTTGTGAAGCCATATGGCTACGACGTATCCTTACAGACATAGGAGTGTCAACAGATGATGCAACAATACTAAGATGTGAAAGTCAAAGCTGCATAGCTATGGCAAAGAACTAGTATTCCATGCTAGGACAAAACACAAAGATTCAGTGTCACTATGTCAGAGACTTGACTAAATAAAATTCTATCTACATGGAATACTACCCTACAGAGGACAATTGTGCTAATATGTTCACCTAAGCACCTGAAAGTACCCAACTCTGCCAACATCTTTGTAAATTGGGCATTGGCCTAATAACTTAGCATACATGAGGTGTACATTTTGGAGGGAGGGGGTGTAGGGTGGGGGAGGGTTGTTGGTATATGACAATGGCCACCTCAATAAGATACCACTAGATGTTACATAGTGGTATGACCAACTTGTAGTTGATGACGTCATTAGAGACTGTCATGGTTACGAGAAGAAATAATGAGGTTTCAGGGGCAGCACCCCATGGCGGCAGGGTCCAGGGGCTGCCCCTGAACCCCCAGTGCCTGACCAAGACATGTCAAATACAGATGAAGTGTTTGAAGAAATTGAAGACCAACTTGTTGCACCCATAAGGAAGCTGCAACCAAAATGGATGAAAAGCTCTTTGATGACAGAAATCCACAAGTTGTGGAAGATGACTCAAGTCCTCATGGGCAACAAAGATCAAAGAGAATAGAGGAGCTGAGTAGGTTAGGACAACAAATTAGTTAACATACCTTTAATGAGTCAAATTAGTAAAATAGTTACTGAACCTGTAACTGTGGATGAACCCATGTCTGATCCAAACTAGGGAGCAACAATGCAAGTCGAGTATGATAGTATCTTGAAAAATGATGCTTGGGATATTGTTCCTAAACCAATGAATAGGAAAATCTTTAGCACCAAGTGGATCTTGAAAGTAAAGTAAAAGTTTGATGGAAGCCTTGAAAATAATGTAGCACAAGGGTTTCTCAAGTTGAAAGTTTTGATGTGCATGAGACGTTCACTCCAACAGTAAAGATGACGATTATCTGGTTAGTTGTAGCTATTGTTGCTCATTATGGATGGGTTCTACATCAAATGGATGTGAAATCTGCTTCCTTAATGGGTACCTACAAGAAGAGGTCTATGTAACAAAACCACCAGGCTTCTAGGTACAAGATGAAGGAGACAAAATTTGTAAATTGAAGAAGGCATTATATGGCTTAAAACAGGCAACAAGAGCTTGGTACAAACTCATTAACTCCTTCATGGATAGAGGATTTCATAGAAGCAAATCAGAACCCAACCTGTATGTTCTATGTGCACAGGGAAGGAAAATGATTGTAGTACTATATGTAGATGACCTAGTGATAATTGGTGACCATGAAAAAGATATTCACAAAACCCAAGCATGGCTGAGCAAAGAGTTTGAAATGACAAACCCTGGGCTTCTGCATTATTGTTTGGGAATAGAGGTTTGGCAAAAACCTGGTGCAATATTTATGTCACAGCAATGATATGTTCATGAATTGCTAATTACATTTGGTAGGTACAAATGCAATCAAGTGGTCACCCCTATGGAGGTAAACACAAAGTTATCTGTTGATGATCCTTCCCAACAAGTAGATGACAAGCTCTATAAAAGGCTGGTGGAAAGTCACTTATTCTTGTGTAACACTATACCTTACATTTGTTATGTTGTGGGAGTTCTTAGTCATTTTTCAAAAACAACCAAGGGAATCCCACTTGTAAGCAGGGATACGCATCCTAATATACCTCAGATGCACTATGGAGTATGGGATCTCATATACTACATGAGAGATCTTATCTAGGTATTGTGACTTGGATTGGGTTGGCGATGTTGACTTCAGAAAATCTATTACAAGCTATGGATTTATATTTGGAGGTGGCATCATCTCGTGGGATAGCAAGAAGTAACCTACAGTTGCACTTTCATCAACAGAGGCTGAGTATAAAGTTGGTTGTGTAGCATCTTGCGAAGCCATATGGCTACAACGTATCCTTACAGATATAGGAGTGTCTACAGATCATACAACAATACTAAGGTGTGAAAGTCAAAGCTGCATAGCCATGGCAAAGAACCCAGTATTCCATGCTAGGACAAAACACATAGAGATTCAGTATCACTATTTCAAAGACTTGACTGAAGAAAAATCTATCTACATGGAATACTACCCAACAGAGGACAACTATGCTGATATGTTCACCAAAGCACTCGAAAGTACCCAACTCTGCCAACATCTTTGTAAACTGGGCATTGGCCCAATAACTTAGCATACATGAGGTGTACATTGTGGGGGGGTGTTGGCATATGACAATGCCCACCTCAATAAGATTCCACCAGATGTGTCATAGTGGTATGATCAACTTAGCAGTTGATGAGGTCATTAGAGACCGCAATGGTTATGAGAAGAAATAATGAGGGTTCAGGGGTAGTGCCCTTGAGGAGTGGGGTCCATGGTGGTAGCCCCCGATGGGGGTCCAAATGGCAGCAGGGTTCGGGGGCTACCCTCGAACCCCCAATGCCAGACAAAGACATGTCAAATATAGATGAAGTGTTTGAAGAAATTGAAGACCAACCTATTCCACTCGTAAGGAAGCCACAACTGAAATGGGTGAAATAGCTCTTTGATGATAGAAATCTACAAGTTGTGGAAGAGGACTCAAGTCTTGTTGGGCCACGAAGATCAAAGAGAATAGAGGAATTGAGTAGATCTGGACAACAATTAGTTAACATGGCTTTAATGAGTCAAATTATTGAAATAGTTACTGAACCTATAACTGTGGATGAGGCCATGTCTATTCCAAACTGGAGAGTAGCAATGCAGGCTGAGTATGATAGTATCTTGAAAAATGAAACTTGGGATATTGTTCCTAAACCAGTGAATAGGAAAATCATCAGCACCAAGTGGATTTGGAAAGTGAAGTACAAGGCTGATGAAAGCCTTGAAAAATACAAGGCATGCCTTGTAGCACAAGGGTTTTCTCAAGTTGAAAGTTTTGATGTACATAAGACCTTTGCTCCAACAACAAAGATAACGACTATCCTATTAGTTGTAGCTGCTGTTGACTCCTTCATGGTCACAGGCATGGAGAGCTTAGTACAAACGCATTGACACCTTCATGGATAAAGGATTTCATAGAAGCAAATTAGAACCCAACTTGTATTTTCTATGTGAACAGGGAAGGAAAGTGATCATAATATTGTATGTAGATGACATTGTGATAACTAGTGACCATGACGAAAATATTCACAAAACCCAAGCATGGCTGAGCTAAGAGTTTGAAATGACAAACCTTGGGCTTCCGCTTTATTGCTTAGGAGAAAGGTTTGGTAGAAACCTCATGCAATATTTATCTCATAGCAACGAAGTGTTCATGAATAGCTGATTGCATTTGGATCTACAAATGCAAGCCAGTGTTTATCCCTATGGAAGTAAACACAATATTATCTACTGATGATCCTTCCCAACAAGTAGATGACAAGCTCTATAGAAGGCTGGTGGGAAGTCTCTTATTCTTGTGTAACACTAGACCTAACATTTGTTATGCTGTGGGAGATCTTAGTAGTTGTTCAAACAAACCAGGGGAATCCTACTAGCAAGCAAGGATGCAAATCCTAAGATACCTCAGAGGCATTGCGAAGTATGGGATCTCATATACTCCAAGAGAGATCTTATCTATGTATTGTGACTCAGATTGGGCTGGCTATATTGACTCTAGGAAATCTATTATCGGCTATGGATTTATATTTGGAGGTGGCATCATCTCATGGGATAGCAAGAAGTAACCTACAGTTGCACTTTCATCAACAGAGGCTGAGTATAAAGTTGGTTGTATAGCATCTTGTGAAGCCATATGGCTATGACATATCCTTACAGATACAGGAGTGTCTACAGATGATGCAACAATACTAAGGTGTGATAGTCAAAGCTGCATAGCCATGGAAAAAACCCAGTATTCCATGCTAGGACAAAACACATAGAGATTCAGTACCACTATGTCAGAGACTTGACTGAATAAAATTCTACCTACATGGAATACTACCCTACAGATGACAATTGTGCTAATATGTTTACCAAAGCACTCGAAAGTACCCAACTCTGCCAACATCTTTGTAAATTGGGCATTGGCCCAATAACATAGCATACATGAGGTGTACATTGTGGGGGGTTGTTGGTATATGACAATGCCCACCTCAATAAGATACCACTAGATGTGTCATAGTGGTATGACTATCTTAATAGTTGATGAGGTCATTAGAGATTGTCATCGTTACGAGAAGAAATAGCAGGGCTTCAGGGGCACCGCCCTCAAGGAGCAAGGTCTAGGGAAATTGCCCTGGTGGGGGTCTAAGGGGGCAACGCCCCATGGTGGCAGGGTCTGGGGGCTACCCCCTAACACCCGGTGCCAAACCAAGACATGTCAAATACAGATGAAGTGTTTGAAGAAATTGAAGACCAACCTATTCTACCCATAAGGAAGCCACAACCAAAATAGGTGCAATAGCTCTTTGATTATAGAAATCCACAAGTTGTGGAAGATGACTCAAGTCCTGATGGGCAACAAAGATCAAAGAGAATAGAGGAGCTATGGATGAGCCCATGTCTAATCCACACAGGAGAGCAGCAATGCAGGCCGAGTATGACAGTATCTTGAAAAATGATACTTGGGATATTATTCCTAAACTAGTGAATAGGAAAATCATCGGCACCAAGTGGATCTAGAAAGTGAAGTACAAGGCTAATGGAAGCCTTGAAAAATACAATTCCTGCCTTGTAGCATAAGGGTTTTCTTAAGTTGAAAGTTTTGATGTGCATGAGACCTTCACTCGAATAGTAAAGATGATGATTATCCCTTTAGTT
Organism: Warburgia ugandensis; assembly: GCA_035236585.1. Taxonomy (NCBI): domain Eukaryota; kingdom Viridiplantae; phylum Streptophyta; class Magnoliopsida; order Canellales; family Canellaceae; genus Warburgia; species Warburgia ugandensis. The sequence goes on from CP141137.1 coordinate 38,235,356, forward strand.
GTAGCTACTGCTGCTCATTGTGGATGGGTTCTACATCAAATGGTTGTGAAATTTGCCTTCCTTAATGGGTATCTACAAGAAGAGGTCTGTGTAACACAACCACCAAGCTTCCAGGTAGAAGATGAAGGAGACAAGGTTTGTAAATTGAAGAAGGCATTATATGGCTTAAAACAGGCAACAAGAGCTTGGTACAAAATCATTGACTCCTTCATGGATAGAGGATTTTATAGAAGCAAATTAGAACCCAACCTATATGTTCTATGTGAACAGGGAAATAAAGTGATCATACTATTGTATGTAGATGACTTAGTGATAATTGGTGACCATGAAGAAAATATTCACAAAACCCAACCATGGTTGAGCCAAGAGTTTGAAATAAAAAGCCTTGAGCTTGTGCATTATTGCCTGGGAATAGAGGTTTGGAAAAAACCTAGTGCAATATTTATGTCACAGTAACAATATGCACGTGAATTGCTAATTGCATTTGGTATGTACAAATGCAAGCCAGTGATCACCCCTATGGAGGTAAACACAGTGATCCGTAGATGATCCTTCCCAATAAGTAGATGACAAGCTTTATAGATGGCTGGTGAGAATCCTCTTATTCTTGTGTAACACTAGACCTGACATTTGTTATGCTGTGGGAGTTCTTAGTCATTTTTCAAACAAACCAAGGGAATCCCACTAGCAAGCAGGCATGCGGATCTTGAAATACCTCAAAGGCACTATGGAGTATGGGATCTCATATACTACAGGAGTGGTCTTATTTGGGTATTGTGACTCAGATTGGTCTAGGGATGTTGACTCTAGGAAATCACTTACAGGTTATGGATTTATATTTGGAGGTGTTATCATCTCATGGGCTAGCAAGAAGCAACCTACAGTTGCACTTTCATCAACAGAGGCTGAGTATAAAGCTACTTGTGTGGATCTTATGAAGTCATATGGCTACGACGTATCCTGACAGATGTAGGAGTGTCTATAGATGATGCAACAATACTAAGGTGTGATAGTCAATGTTGCATAGCCATGGCAAAGAACCCAGTATTCCATTCTAGGATAAAACACATAGAGATTCAGTATAACTATGTCAGAGAATTGATTGAAGAAAATTCTATCTGCATGGAACACTGCCCTACAAAGGACAACTATGCTAATATGTTCACCAAAGCACTCAAAAGTACCCAACTCTGCTGACATCTTTATAAATTGGGCATTGGCCCAATAACTTAGCATACATGAGGTGTACATTGTGGGGGGGTGTTGGTATATGACAATGCCCGCCTCAATAAGATACCACTAGATGTGTCATAGTGGTATGACCAACTTAGTAGTTGATGAGGTCATTAGAGACCATGATGGTTATGAGAAGACATGTCAAATATAGATGAAGTTTTAAAGAAATTGAAGACCAACCTGTTCCACCCATAAGGAAGCCACAACCGAAATGGGTGAAATTGCTCTTTGATGATACAAATCCACAAGTTGTGAAAGATGACTCAAGTCCTGATGGGCCACAAAGTTCAAAGAGAATAGAGGAGCTGAGTTGATCAGAACAACAAATTAGTTAACATGGCTTTAGTGAGTCAAATTATTGAAATAGTTACTGAAACTGTAACTGTGGATGGGGCCATGTCTGATCCAAACTAGAGAGTAGCAATGCAGGCCGAGTTTGACAGTATCTTGAAAAATGATACTTGGGATATTGTTCCTAAACCAGTGAATAGGAAAATCATCGCACCAAGTGCATTTGGAAAGTGAAGTACAAGGCTGATGGAAGCCTTGAAAAATACAAGGCATGCCTTGTAGCCCAAGGGTTTTCTCAAGTTGAAGGTTTTGATGTACATGAGAAGCTTCTAGCACTATTTGAAGGTTGTAGATGGAGTTACAATTCAAAAGTTGTCCAGTGTGAACATAAGAAGCTTCCAACAACCACTCCTTTGACCCATTCTACAGTAGCCCATGTGGAAGGTGTGCTAAGTCCAATTTGCCGGGATGGTTGATGAAGGGTTGGTGAAGACTCAAAGGTTATAAATAGGCATGCCACAGCCTCTCAAGCACAGAGACAAAAGTTCTTTATTAACTTGTAGATTTTCTTTCCTATTAGTTCTTCTCTGTCAGTCCAGAAGCCATTGAAGCTCTGTTAGAGAGCACATGGTGGGACGATCATTTGTAGTAAGTTATTAGATTGGAAATTTGAGTAATGTTGTCTTTCTTCCTAATTGGTGTTCAGACGTTTCTCGTGCAAGTTTGTTTTCTTACATCAAACACATATTATGACAGGCATACCTCAAGCAACAATTTGCTTACCTTTTTGAATGAAACTTCAAAATCTAAAATATGAAACTTCATAGACTCAATGTATTCGATCTATAATGATCAATTTGAAGTATTTGCAAGTATTAAAGAACCAAAAAATAAGGAACATATACAGTAAAAAATTGCATGGTAATATTTGCATTCAAACATATATTCAAGCAACAATTTGCATGCTTTCTTGAATGAAACATCAAGATCTAAAACATGGTTCTTTTTAAACACAATACATTCTATCTAAAATGACCAATTTCAAGCTTTTACAAGCATTAAAAAAAGTAGAAAATTAGTAACATAAATAGTAAAAAATGCATGGTAGTGTTACCATTCAAATGCATATTCAAGCATCAATTTGCATGACTTCTTAAATGAAACGTGGAAATCTAAAACATAAGTCCTCTTAACACATATTCAAGCAACAACTTGTATGCCTTCTTGAATGAAACATCAAAATCTAAAAATTGGGTCTTCTTAAACTTAATGTATTCTATCTAGAATGATAAATTTCAAGCATTTGCAAGCATTAATGAAGCAAAAATTAAGGAACATATATACAAAAAAATGCATCGTAATGTTACCATTCCAACTTGTATTATGACTAGCATACTTCAAGCACTAATTTGCATGACTTCTTTTAATGAAACTTCAATATAAAAAAGATGGGCCTTCTTAAACTTAATGTATTCTATCTAGAATGATCAATTTCAAGCATTTATAAGCATTAAAGAAGCAGAAAAAAAAAAAGGATCATATATAGTAAAAAAGCATGGTAATGTTATCATCCAAATGCATATTCAAGCAACAATTTGCATGCCTTCTTGAATGAAACATCAAAATCTAGAACCTGGGTCTTCTTAAACTCAATCAATTCTATCTAGAATGATCAATTTCAAGCATTAAAGAAGCAGAAAATAATGAACCTTCAAAATATAAAACATGGTTTTCTTAGACTCAATGTATTCTACCTTGAATGAGCAATTCTAAGCAATAAAGAAGTAAAAAATAAGAAAAATATATAGTAAAAAATGCATGGTAATGTTACCATCCAAACTCATATTCAATCAACAATTTACATGCCTTCTTGAATGAAACATCAAAATCTAAAACATGTACCTTCTTAAACTTAGTGTATTCTATCTAGAATAATCAATTTTAAGCATTTACAAGCATTAAAGAAGCAAAAAATCAGGCACATATATAGTAAACAATGCATGGTAATGTTATGATTCAAACACATATTACAACATTCATACTTCAAGCAACAATTTGCATGCATTTTTAAATGAAACATCTAAATGTAAAACATGGGACTTCTTAGACACAATGTGTTCTATGAAGAATGATCAATTTTAAGCACTCACAAGCATTACAAAAGCAAAAAACAAGAAAATTATTGTAACAATGTTTGGTAATCTTACCTTTCAAATGCATATTTAAGCATCAATTTGCATGCCTTTTTAAATGAAACATCAAAATGTAAAATATGGGTCTTCTTAAACTCATTGTATTCTATCATGATCGATCAATTTCAAGAATTTACAAGTATTAAAGAAACATAAAGTAAGGAACATATGCAGTAAAAAAATGTGCGTTAATGTTACCATTCAAAAGCGTATCACGATAAGCTTACTTCAACAACAATTTGCATGCCTTTTTTAATGGAATTTCAAAATCTAAAACATAAGCCTTGTTAGACTCATTGTATTCCATCTTGAATGATAAATTTCAAGCATTAAGAAAGCAAAAAATTGTAGTGACCTAGGTTTTTGTAACACATTTATACAAGTGCTTGCAAAGACAGGGCCCTTAGTAGTGAAATTTTTTGAAAACTAAATAGTGGAAAAATATTTTTCTTTGAAATTAATTGGTAAAAACCCAAGTGCCACTTCAACTTACTTATCATACATAAATTCTTGTATCAAAATAAAATTTCCATTGAAGAACAATAGAAATACTTTTATTAAACATCAGGATCCATGCAGTGGTTAACATACCTAGCCCCTTTATTATTACAATACATTGTCCAAATTACAAAGTACGCAATACAAATTCCTTGAGAAATATCCTGATTAATGATACTGTAGTTCGTAGCTTCAAGTCTTGAGCTTCAATCTTCCTTATCTATATATGAGAGATTATAAACATTCAAACATTTACAATATCTCAACAAGCTATGGTTGGTACGGGAATTAAGAAGCATGATAATTCAACAATATATCTCAAAATTCAATACTTCCATTATATTATAAATCCATGAAATATTTCCATTTCTATGAATTATGAAGTGGATGACATTCATTTAACTTCCCATGTTATATACCATATATGAATAAATCTATTAAAATTGTGAAAGTAGTCAATAACGACAATAGTAAAACATTCTCAAACTATACTAATTTTATTATCAACTCCTTTCACTATACTAGTGTCAATATTCATAATCAACCTTTCCACTATGGAGGTCAATATTTTAGTTGGTTTCTATATTGGGAATTTTTCCTTCATGGAAAATATTGGTAATACACAATTACCGAACATTTTATTATGCCATAATAATAAGGCATTTCACTATGCCCATCTCACATGCATTATTAAGTGTTCAATTTTGGTAAAAATACCCATAATTTAGCATTTAATTAGATCATCTAATCAATCAAATTTGTAATTTTTAGCTTAATTTTGATTCTAGCCCCAATTGATCATCGAACCATTAATTTGTCAAAATTAATGGTCAGATGATCATCAAAGCTTATCAGATGCTTAATGTATTGTTTAGATAACTCTAAGTCATTTTTTAAATTTTGCAGATTAACTAGAAGAAGCTACAATGGCTCCAATCAAAGGTGAACGATGCAGATTACCCATCAAGAATCAACATGCAAGATGGAAAGGGTTCCTAAAAGGGAATTAGTTTTAATTAAAGAATGGGAAATCAATTGGGAAATGGAAAGCTGCAACAAAAGAAAGGAGAGTTAGTGGAGAAGTTTCCAAAGTGTAGGAACCAAAATCAGAAGGAAATTAGGGGGAAATTTTTGAAAAGAGGAAATAGAGTGATTATTTTAGGGAGCATTTTTCCTTGTCTCATGAGAATTTAAAAGATTTATGTGAACCATTAGCTTATTGGATTTAATCACATAATGAGAAAAACATGTTTAGACCCTTTTCTAAGAGTTTCATTTCTGAGAGTATACTTGTGAGGATTTGAGGTCAAGACATATTTCCAATGGAATTTAAGCATATCTAGTTAGAAGTTAAGATTTATGTGACTATACACACACATGCACTTTGAGAAATAACTCAAACAAAATGTCTTTAATATGTGTATGATGTGCAAAATTGTCAAATCCTCTTTGTTAAGTTGTGAAAAACTAGTAGATTGCTAATGAATGAGGATTCTTTGAGATAAACTAGGGGACTCAACCTCATTGAAGGTCAATTTAGTGGAACCTAAATATGAAGATTCTGCCATTTATATTTATCTAAATTAATTCATAATACTTTAAATTGATATTCAAAAATTAGGATCATTATAGTTATTTTATTTGAGCATCAAGTGTGATCTTGCTAATATCGATACATACTTGACATGTGTTGATAGGAGACATTTTATGGTAATTGCTCTACTATGATTTTTTTTTATACATTGGGCTGGACATTTGAAATATAATACATTTAGTGATTTGAAATGATGAATATCTAGTTTAACTGATTACTACAAGATTTAAAGTAATCATATCTTACTTGAATTGTCAAGTATGATGGAGATTTTGTGGAAGATATACATATGTACATATATATGCATATGTGTGCTTATGATGCATTCCATGTGATGGCTTGTGGCCAAGGAATTTTATCATTCAAAAAAACCTTTCTTCAAATCATTGTATGTGTATGCCGTGATTTCAAATTTATAGTATTGGATTATCTACTAAGTATGTTGTATGTTGTGTTTTCCATAAGTACATGGGCTATTGTAGTGTAGCATGTGCAAGTACAGGTCAATCCCATAGGGACTCGCTTTAAGAATTTGGAGTTTAAATTAAATTTAATTAGTCAAAAATCAGAATTACTTGACAAAAATCAACAAAAAGTAAAATCAGACTTCAGATGTGTTTAATCAATGAAATTACAGAGGTCCAATTCAAAAATAATAGAAAATTAACTAAAAGAATAAGAAAATTTCACTTCCCTAGACTGCTATCATCAATTGCCTTAAGTTTGATATCTTAAATTGTGATCTACCTTCATTAACATGTTTCTAGTGCTTCTGATTAATGATCACCAAGATGGATTAGGCAGATTCCAAAAATTCTTAAAGATCTAGCTAAATATGGATTTTGAGGTTTGACAGCTCAAATCTGATTTTATATTCTCAGAATGAAGATCAGGAACAATTAAAAATCTTTAAAATGTTCTGTAACCTAGATCTAAAAGTTAATTGAAAATCAAAATTGAAATGAATGAGAAATTGAAGATATACTAAAATTAAATCAGAACCGTTGATTCAACTAAACAAGGATATATAAAATAGTTCCTGGATTAATTGAGAATAACATAGAACATAGATAACACAATGGGAATAACACAAAACATGCATAAGAATAGTAACAAGACTGAAATGTAATAAAAATTATTATACTAAGGGCAAAATAGGAATTTTTCCTTTAAAGTTCCTTAACTTTCCCATAAAATAAAAAATAGGGGAGAAGAAGGTTTTGCTGAAGAAGATGGAGCTACAGAAGCCAGTGATTGTGGTTGGTGAACCGAGCTGGGCGTGGTCGGTGGAGGGCTGGAAGCAGAGGCCGGTGATCGACGTTTTATGCAGTCCCAGCTGGGCAGAGATTGGAACGATGATTGTGCACACCTAGGCTGCGTTGCTGATCAGAGAGGGGGTCAGTGATGGGAGGAAGCCTAGTGAAGAGACTGGCAATCTATTGGATAGGTGGAAGAGGAAGGTCGCCTGCTAGGAAAATTACTATTACTGCTTGTGTGTGGAAGACGACAATGGCCTAGGTCTAGCCAGTGAAGTAGAGGAGGATGAATAGAGATCAGGTGAGAGAGGAAGCATGGTGGACTAGGAAAAGAAAAAAAAAAAAAAAGAAAGAATATAGAGTGAAACTATGGGGTTCATATAAGGAAGGAGAAGAAGGCTGGGCAGGGAAAAGAAGAGAAGTATGGGTTGTGCGATGTTGGTTTGGGCAGAGGTGGAGAAAGATAGAAAAAGAGAGAGTGGAAGGAGATGGGGAACATCGGGTTTGGGCATGGAGGATAGGGAAGGAAGGTAGCAGACAATGGGAATGGTAAAACAAAGGGGCAGTACACAAGAGATAAGGCTCATGTAGTGAATGGAAACTGGAACTTGGGAAGTTTGGATGGTGCAACCAAACAAGGAAAGTGGCTGGGAACATAAAAGATATACAGAAAAGCAACGATGAAAGCAAGAAGAACAATGGAGAAAGTAGAATGGCAAGCAAAAGGTAAATAAAACTAAACTCAAAAGACTCTCCTTAAGACTCCCAGGTGTCACTGACTTGCACTGCAAGGCCCGTGACCAGGGCTTACAGCCTCTAAGGAAGGCTCACTTAGGACGTGGACCCGACCTTAGGGACTTAGGTCTGCCTGTGAAGGTCCATGGAACTTGGCCTGAATCTAGATGGCCTAGTTTCTAGTAGATTCTTTGTAAATATCTAGAAAGGTAGAAGGTTAGAAAGTTGTGTAGAGTTTTCTTAAGTGAGTTCTAGATTAGTCCTCAACCGTTAGATGGTTGACATTTGTAATAATTTAGACCATCCATTAAGTAGGTGGATGAGGGAGAGCAAGTATAAATAGGTGTAAGCTCCTCACTTGTAAACAGCTCAGGCTAGTTCAGCTCAGCTAAGGTTAATGCATTGGGAGGTTTCCTTTCTGAATTCTCTTGAGTTCCTCCCATTGCTTCCTAGGGTGAGTGAGTGTAGCCCTAGTAAGTGAGAGTACTTGGGATTGAAGGCTAACTAGTGCCAAGAAAGAGAGTTGTGCGCAAGTGCCGCATGGGTTTAGCATAGGTGAAACTGCGACCCCATGACAATTGGTATTAGAGTAGGTTGGTACCATGAGTTGGTATCAGAATAGATCGACATGGGAGTTGCTTAGTGAGTATTGGAGAAAGCTCGTGGCAACATCATGGTAAGTGAGTATGGGGAGACCACCATGCTAGTGGAGGTTCAGAAGAAGTCAAGGAGGGAGAAGTCCAGAGAGCCATCAAGGGATTTGGCTTTTGATGCTCGCCTCGCTATGTTGGAGGAAAGATTCAGTAAGTTCAAGCAAACTCTTGGTAATTGCTTGAACAAGTCTAGTGCCTATGTGGATGCTTTACATGGTCTCCAAGAGGACATGCAAGGTACCTTTGAAGTGGTCAAGGTTATGAATTCTAAGACCATAGAAAAGGTGGAGGGCATGCCTGATCATCTTGAGACTGTGGAAGGAGAAGTAGCCAGCTTACATGAGGAAGTAGCCAAGCTAGATGAAATTAAGATTTGTTTGGCCCTATTGGAGAAGGCTGTGGCTAGTGGTGGAGGGCTTGGACCAAAGGAGTCCGCTCCAAAGGTCAAGATCCCTGAACCTACAAGCTACAAGGGGACTCGTAATGCTAAAGACTTAGAGAATTTTCTATGGCAAATGGAGTAATACTTTATAGCTGCCAAGATTTCAGAAGAAGCCATGAAGGTGGACGTGGTAACAATGTATCTTTGTGACGATGTGATGCTATGGTGGAGACGAAGGCATGGTCACATAGTTGATGCTCGTTGCACCATAGCCCTGTGGGAAGACTTTAAGAGAGAGATCAAAGCCCAATTCTTCCCAAAGAATGTAGAATACTTGGCTAGGAAGAGTCTGAAGCATCTAAAGCATACAGGATCTATTTGGGAGTATGTCAATCAATTCACAGCTTTGCTCCTGAACATTTCGGATATGAATGAGAAGGACAAGTTGTTCTTCTTCGTGGATGGGTTACAACCTTGGGCAGAGCAAGAGTTGCAAAGAAGGGGAGTGCAAGACTTGGCCAACACACTCTCAATTGCTGAGAAATTGGTGGAGTTTGACAAAAGGACCGAAGGCACTAGAAAGGAGGAAAAGGGCAAGGCTAATGGAGGCAATAGTGAGTAGGACATACCTAAGGGTCATAAGGAAGAAGGCAAGGGAGGTCGACATGACCCAAAGGGCAAAGGTAAGTTCATTCCTCGATGCATTCGTTGCTTCATATGTGATGGAGATCATCGGGCAACAAATTGCCCAAAGAAGAAGACTCTTAATGCCTTGGTAGTTGAAAGGGAGAACCATAAGGTAGTGGATGAGGATGAGGAGGAGCTTAAGATGGGGGCACTTAGACTCCTCAATGCTATGACGGGGCAGGCATCAGGGACCAAACCTGCCAATGGAGGAAAAAGTCTAATGTATGTGGACGTGTGTCTCAATGGCAAAGGCAAACGAGCTATGGTGGACATGGGAGCTAATCATAACTTCATCTCTAAAGGAGAGGCTAAGAGATTAGGCCTCAAGATAAAGAAGGATGAGAGCATGGTCAAGGCAATCAACTCTGATGTGAAGTCCATATTAGGAGTTGCCAGAGATGTACCAATCAAGGTTAGGGAGTGGCAAGGCACCATCACTTTGACTATAATACCTTTGGAGGATTATGAGGTTATCCTAGAAATGGATTTCCTCACTCGGGTTAGAGCAGTCCCTATGCCACACCTTAAAATGTTGAGCTTCTTTGATGAGGAGAGCCCTTATGCAATCCCTGTGTTGAAGTATGGTAGGGAGCAAGGGAAGATGCTATCCACCTTGCAGTTAATAGAGTGATCCACAACGAGTGTGGAGTTAGCACAACTAGACTTACAATGTCTAAGTGCCATTGGGGTGCTGAGGTCTGAGGGGTCCAAGTAGAGACCAATTGATGACAAGGGTGTATCTCAACAAGGAAACTCCAAGAGGGACAAGACCAAGCCGAGACCTATAAGGACCATGGGAGATGGTAGCTGCTACACCAATGTGTAGGAGGCACAGCAACGAAGTGCAGCAAAACAGAAGCGTTAGAGGGGTGACAACTTCCAACTGTGCCAAGGTGAACAAGTGTGCAAGAACACACACCACATGGAGGAACCAAAGGATGTCCCAGATGTGCACAAGAGGGGCCAAAGGGCAAGGTGCAAAGGGGGGGACACAACAGGGCATCTCATGCAGAGGATAAGGCAACATGAGACTTACCCAAGAGCAAAGGGCACGACACCAGCAAAGGTGTGTAGACGAGGGCATTGACATTATCAGGTGGGGGAGTTTGTCACAGACTTGCACTGCAAGGCCCGTGACCAGGGCTTACAGCCTCTAAGGAAGGCTCACTTAGGACATGGACCTGACCTTAAGGACTTAGGTCTGCCTATGAAGGTCCATGGAACTTGGCCTGAATCTAGAAGGCCCAGTTTCTAATAGATTCTTTGTAAATATCTAGAAAGGTAGAAGGTTAGAGAGTTGTGTAGAGTCATGTAGAGTTTTCTAGAGTGAGTTCTAGATTAGTCCTCCACCGTTAGATGGTTGACATTTGTAATAATCTGGACCATCCATTGAGGCGGTGGATGGGGGAGAGCAAGTATAAATAGGTGTAAGCTCCTCACTTGTAAATAGTTCAGGTTAGTTCAGCTCAGTTAAGGTTAATACATTGGGAGGTTTCCTTTTTGAGTTCCCTTAAGTTCCTCTCATTACTTCCGAGGGTGAGTGTTGAGAGTACTAGGGGTTGAAGGCTGACTTGCGTCAAGAAAGAGAGTTGTGCACAAGTGCCGCACGGGTTTAGCATAGGTGAAAGTGCAACCCCGTGACACTCGACTCCCTTTTAAAGTTTTCCTCTCCTTATAATTCTTCTTTGCCCCTCTTTCCTTATCCTCTAAGAATTAGTTTCCTCCTATGAAACTTTCTCTTCTTCTCATCTGATTCTAATTAGAACTATTCTTCTTTTAGGAAACCTTCCACTTCTACTTTATCAATGATCTGGTTCATCAATGCTCTCTTAGATAATCTGCACTATTGAATATCGATCTGAGCCATCCAAGCCTCCTTTAGTTGATCTATAAGACATTATACTATATTAGAGTCATCTAACCATACATTAAGCATCTAATTAGCTCAGATGATCATTTGACCATTAATTTTGATAAATTAATGATTGGATGGTCAATTGGAGCTAATTCAAAATTAAGCTAAATTTTGCAAATTTGAACAGTTAGATGGTCTAATTGAACACTAAATTAGGGGTATTTGGACTAAAATTTAATAGTTAACACACACCCTTAACCAGCATTTTGCTAGTCCCGAGCAAAACATATAGAAAACTATTTTACAAAAAATGGTACAAAGTTCCACTTTTGTAAGTACTCACGATTGCAGTTAGCACATGCAACAAGCCCTTGAACACCTAGGTTACCCCTAATGGATGAATTAGGCTCATGAGGGTTTGTAATGAATATACCTACAAAATTCACTAAGGGTGAATCCCCTATTTTATCTTAGAGAATCCTCATTCATTAGCAATCTACTGGTTTTTCACAACTTAATAAAGAAGATTTGACAATTTTACACATCATACACATATTAAAGACATTTTATTTAAGTTATTTCTTGGAGTGTGCATGTGTGTACAGCCACATAAATCTTGACTTCTAACTGGATATGCTTAAATTCCATTGGAAATATATCTTGACCTCAAATCCTCACAAGTATAAGCTCAAAAATGAAACTCTCAAATAAGGGGTTCAAACATATTTCTCTCATTATGTGACCAAATCCAACAAGCTAATGATTCACATAAATCTTTTGAATGCTCATGAGACAAAGGAAAGTGATCCCTAAGAGTGGATGTTATCACCAAGAATATTAGGTGTCTTTTACCTTAATTCCTTCTTTTTATCTCCTCTTTAAGGCTATGTTCCACCTAAGATCAATAGGTCTTTAACTAGGACGAAATGTAGGCTTAGGACAAGGTCAAAAAAGATGGGTATAAGAGTTTCAAATATTCAAAATTGAGTAGAGGTCATCAATGAATAATTGTTAGGACAACTTTTCTTTTGGGTCGTACTTGAAGTGAATATCTCTTTCATATTTTTGTCTTTTAATTTTTTTTTTCATACACTTTTTTTCCTTGACTTCTTTGGAAGAAATACTACTCATTTTTCTCACTTCTTTGACTTTTTGTCCTATTTTTGAACTTTTTCTAGTAACTCTACTGATTTTGACAATGGATAATAGATATTTATTTACTAGTTATTCTAGGTTAAGGTAAATGTGACTAGGAGAGAAAAGGCTTAATATTAGGCTCAAAGGGTTAACTAGTGGTATGATATACTAGGCAAGCTTTATATCTCTAGGCTGAGCAAGGATGGCCTATATCATTTCCTAGGTTTCCTAAAGCCTATCAAATTTTATAAATTTTTTGGAAATAAACCTATTACTGTTATTTATTCTTGATGTTTAACCAAAACAAGAATAACAAGATCACACTAAGTTATGTATGCTGAAGAAATTGTGAAATTACTTTAACTCTCTAAAAGAAGATAGTCTCAAAATCTCACTGGGTTATAGGTCTCCACTAGTTTCCTCAAGGTCTCTGAGTTATAGCTCTCTATTAGTCTTGATTATGTGTTGCATGTAAATGGTTTCTGAGAACTAACTTTCATAAAATACTTCAACAAATGTATAATATGCAAAACTAATCATATGCATTTTATTAAGAAGTGAAAACTGTGGAATTACTAAATTTTGAACATCCAGTTCTCATCACAATAAGAGAACTCTACCTTAAAAAAATTACTTTTTTTTTCAAAAAAAAATTTCAACTTTTTTTCTTGAAAAGAATCAAGAAAATTCAAAATCCTTATATGCATCTACAACTCCCAACCTGAATGAAAAATTTCCCTCAATGTTTGAAAAACATAAGGTCCGATATGGAAATTAGAAGGATGTAGAAGATGGAGGTTTGAAAAACATCTGGGTTGCCTCCCAGGAAGCACTGAGTTTTACCTCTTCAACTAGACAAAATGATGAGTGCAATGATGGTACATTGCAAGGATCTTGAAGTGGTAATCTAAGGTAGGTCATGATATTGAGATGGCTCTAAAAGTGTCTCTTCAATTTTAGGGCCAGGCAGTTCTAGGAAAGGTTTTAACCTTTGACCATTGACTTTTTGGATTTCTCCATCCTTTTCAATATCGATGGCCCCATGAGGGTAGATTGTGCATATTGTATAAGGTCCGGTCTATCTAGATCTAAGTTTTCTTGGGAATAGATGCAGTCTAGAGTTATACAATAAGACCTTTTGACCAGGCATGAAGGATTTTCTTAAAATATGTCTATCATGTACAACCTTCATTCGGTCTTTGTACAATCATGTAGAATCATATTCATCTTTTCTCAATTCTTCCAACTCATTGAGTTAGAGTTTTCTTTGGGTCCCAACAGAATTTAAGTCAAAATTGAGCTTTTTGATAGCCCAATATGCTTTATATTCTAACTCTATTGGTAAGTGGCAGACCTTTCCATAGACTAGGCAATAGGTTGACATTCCTATAGGAGTCTTATATACTATATGAGAAGCCCATAATGCATCATTAAGTCTCAAAGACCAGTCTTTCCTACTGGGATTGACTCTCTTTTCTAAAATTCGATGTATCTCCCTATTAGATACCTCTACTTCACCAATGGCTTGAGGGTGGTATAGGGTAGCTATCCTATGGTTGACACCATACTTTTTCATTAAATTCTCAAATACTTTATTACAGAAGTGTTTTCCCCCATCACTTATTATAGCTTGAGTACCAAACCATGCAAAAATATTTTCTTTTAAAAAATTTACCACAACCTTGTGGTCATTGGTTTTGATGGTATAGCCTTTACCCACTTGGACACGTAGTCCACTCCCACTAGGATGTACAAATTTCCAAAAGAATTAAGAAAAGTTCCCATAAAATTTATGCCTCAAACATCAAAAGGTTCTATGACAAGGATTGGGTTTAAGGGCATCATATGTCTCCATCCTAGACTTCCTAACTGTTGACACCTTGCACTTTGCTTTGCAATAAGCATGTGCATCCTTAAATATGGTAGGTCACTAAAATCCACACTGCAAAATTTTTGCAATGATCTTTCTAGAGCTGAAATGGCCTCCACATGCATGATCATGTTCGCTGTCTAGGACACATCTGTTAATTACTTGGTCAGGATAGTACTTGAATAAGTATGGATCATCCCAAGTAAAATATCTAACCTTGGTTAAAAATATTTTTTTATCTTATTTAGTCCAATGATTAGGCATTGGTCCTGTAACAAGTTAATTAACAATATCTCCATACCAAGGTAACTGGAAAATATGCAATAACTATTTATCTAAGAATGACTGAGTGATAGGCCCATGATTGCTAGTGTGCTCCACCACTAATCTGGATAAGTGATCTACTATGAAATTTTCTACATCTTTCTTGTCCCTAATTTCTAAGTCAAACTCTTGTAGTGGTAGTAGTATCCAAGAGATCAAACTAGGTTTTGCCTCCTTTTTAGAAAGGTGGCACAGCGTGATCCAAGTATATTATAACTTTAGACCCTAACAGGTAAGATCTAAACTTATCCAAAGAAAAGACTATAGCTAACTACTCTTTCTCAATGGTTGAATAGTTGAGTTGTGTGTCAGTTAGTGTTTTACTATCATAATATATCACGTGGGGAAGTTTATCAATGCGCTTTCCCAAAACAACTCGAATGGCATAATTCGATGCATCACACATTATCTCAAATAGTGTGTTCCAATCTAGTGGTTGAATAATAGGTGTAGAAGTCAACTCAACTTTAAGTTGCTCAAATTCTATCTTACAGTCTTCATCAAAGTCAAAAGTGGCCTCCTTTGAAAGTAAATTACACAAGGGCTAGGTAATTTTGCTAAAATCTTTGATGAAGTGTCTGTAAAACACAACATGTCTTAAAAAGGGGCAGATGTCTTTCACCTTCCTTCGTGGAGAAAGGTTGGCAATTAAATCCACTTTTTCCTTATCAACTTCTATCCTATTAGGTGATATTATGTGACCTAATACTATAATAACACCAAATTTTTGTGTAATTATTGAGGAAAATTAATAAAATTTGAATTTTTAGAAATTATGGGCTAGGATATTAGGTTATTAAAAATTCTACTTTTATAAAGATTAAACCATGATTTAAAACCTAGAAATTATGGATGTACTTAGAAAATCGATCAAAATGACATTAAGTACGTTCAATTCTGAGTTAAAATGAAAAATCCCTAATTTTATAAATAAAAGGATAAAATGGTAATTTCACTTATAATCAAGAATTAAAACATGAATATTTAGAATGTGCTCAGAAAATCGATCGAAATGACTCTAAGTACACTAAATTCCTCGTTTGGATAATTAGTGCCTATTTTTCTCCATTTTTGGGAATAAAAGGGCAAAATGGTCATTCACATTTAAGGTGGGGCGCACAACGTGGCCCAATGTTCTGAAAGCAGCCATTAGTGGTCAAACCACTATAAGCTGGTAGTGGATACAAAGGTGGAGTGGCAACTTCACTGCCCATTAGATTAATCAAAAGTATAAAATAAAATAAAAACCATAATTATAGGAAATTCATAAAAAATTACAAAACATGCCTATAAATGCCTCAGAAAAATCTCCAAAATTTTTCAAAATTCCATTATGAGGTGCCCTAGACTCCCCCAAAATCTCAGGTCTAAATTCCTTCCCTATTCCTCCAAATTCTCTTTCTTTCCCTCTAATTTTTTTTCTTGGTTAAAGCATCCACAAATGCATCCAGCCTTCATACCCAATGGAGATGATGGGCAAGTCAATTGACATGTCATCCCCAAGTAGCTACTATTTCTAACAAAAACCCTAATTCAATTATGCATCCAATTTTAGAGAGTATTTCAACATTTTAAACTATTAGATCTATTCGGGCTATCTTGATCTATAAAAGCCCCAAGAAATATTGGTGATCTACTGCTGATATCGCCGAAAAAGTTCAAATCACTCTCAAGTCTAGTATTGATATTGTTTCCAACAAATAGTTCAAGTTATTTCATCCAATCTAGCCGGTGAATGGAGATCTTGGACCGTTAAAACTGTTCAGCAAAGGGGTTTCTAAGTTTCCCCCAAGTTATTTCGTCTTCTCTAGCAAAGTTATCAGAGAAATCTCTGACTGTATGTAAACCCGACGAAGCTAGGGTTTTATGATTTTTCTCTCTTTCTTTGGTGATTGTCTTCACTCCGACAACACCAGGTCGGTGGTTTCCCTATCCCCCTTTTCATTCCAAGCATACCAATAGCAATCTCCAGCCTCCGAGACAACGGTTCTGGCATGAAGAGTTTAGATCCCATCATACAACAACTTAGATGAAAACTCTAAGCCATTGGATGAAAAGTTGGGACCCATAAACCCTCGATAGGTGAAATCCAATTATAGATAATGACATATCTATAAGGATTAAAGAGATCTACCTTTAATGATAGAAATAGCCCAAAAATACAAAGGGACCCACTTGATTAGTAAGATCAAGCATGATTAGACCTATGGATGGGTTGGATGAATGGTATTATGATGGAATCTAGTGAGATCCTGGATTAGATGTGACAAAAACTTGTGCATATGACATTTGGACCTTAATGAAGTAAAAATCCTTAATGGAATAAAAATCCTTGAGCTAAAGGATGAACATAAAATTAGATGGTTGGATCATGATTAAAAGTTTCTAATAAAACTAATTTCATTAGTTTAACAATCTTTTATTTGATAATAGAGTTGTAAATATGATGTGTGCAGCATGATAGTGTAATTATTCGATTATAGCATGCTATGCTCTAATGTTCTTAGGTTGTTATAATAGGTTAGTAAATTTAATCATCTTAGGGTCTTGCTATTTTAGTATGATTCCATTAGAACACTAGTAAAATTTTATGTAACCTAGGATCCATGTTAGTATATTAGAGTATAAATGTTCTTACAATGATATAGATGTACAATTCTATTTAAAGTGTATGATTATTTGATTATCAAGTGTAAGCATCTTAATTGTCCTTAAGTTAGTGGATAGAATTGTTAAATTAGTGGTTATGCTTCAATATTCATAAATCACCAAAAAATATAATCTAATAAAATATAGAGATTCGTGGACAAATAAGACGAATGAATGATTTTGACTTAATATTCGTAAGGGCTACAGTTAGTAGGACAATATAAGGAATGGTTTACCATTTCCTTGGCCCAAAGTAGGAAAATAATGAACATCCATGGTAATTAATTAAAATCAATTAGACAAAGGACTTATGGTAAAGAGCTCATAGGAACCTTGGAAAAGGTTGAGCTAGTGCCACTCTAGTGGACTTTGAACATTGTGGTTATAGGGGTATACAAGAGCTAAGTGCTTTTCCCTCGCCACCCTTTGATGTAAGTGAGATCTAAACAACTTCTTACATGAGGGCTATATTGACCACTCTTTAAGCAGACTTTAACTAGTAAGCACTAGTCATCCTGAAATAAGGAGGGGCTATCTAGTACTAGGAAGAAATAAATTATCTTCAACCAAGTAAGACATTAAATGGTTGAATAATAATAAGAAGAACATAAAAAGATAGCAAATTATCTACCCTAATAAAAATAGGAAGTAAGATAAGGATGATCAAACAAGATGAGATCTTGAATGATTAAAAACAATAAAGGAAAAGAAATACCCATAAAGATTAGATTGTTTATGTATGATATAGATAGTACTTGTATAGAAGATACTGAACTCTTGGTTATATGTGATTCAAGAAAGAAAGATTTAGATCATCCTACACAAGGAAGATCAAATGACCATGTAGTATGTACCCTTGACTAGAAAGATGGTATTATACGTATGATTTGACAGATATATGTTAATCAAGACTAAGGCAGATTTCGAGGAGTAAGAATACTTTATTGAGGTGGGTGGATTTTAAGAATGCCTTTACATGAAGATCCATGTTTAATACATAATCTTATGTTTTGAAGTATTGACATGTACAATACCAATATATTGTAGTAAATACCTCAAAATTAAATATGATCCAACCAAATGATGAAGAAAATAAGTCTAAAATTGTTAAGTCGAGAATTGAGAATAACCCTAAGTGAATAAGAAAATAGAAAATATTCTAGCCCTAGATAAACAGACAGATAGTATGATATGTATAAGTATTATTTTACATATAAGCATAGAGGCTTGTGATTTTTTTTAAATAGGCATAGGCCTAGGGATGCTATGCTAGGAGAGTTACGAGGGTTTGGCCACCCACTCTCTGAAACTTGATGATATTGAATACCAAGCTTACGAAAGGCTAAAAGGCGGGTGGAGCAATTAGGGGAAGGCCACCACTGTAACAACCATGGTCCCCCCATGCGGACCTGGATATTGTAATTTCCACTGATAATGGTATAAGTGGATTATAGAGCAATTATCTGGGCATGCTGTACAGATCATATTGTATGCATAGTAGTCTTTGATTATTTTGCATTATGATGCATATGAAATTGGCATAGTGAAATGCCTAGGTGATGGCATGATGAAATGCCAGGTAATTGTATATTACTAGTATTTTTCCCTAAAAGGAAAATTCCTAGTATAGTAACTGGCTAAGATACAAATCTTCTATAGTGAAAGGAGTTGATCAGCGTAGTATGGAAATGATTATTGACTATTTTCACAATTTTAATGGATTTATCTGTATACAATATGTATGTATAAAGATGAACACATATGACAAAGTAATGAGATGGCCATGTAAATGATAATGGTCCATAAATGGGTTTATGATAGAATGAATCATGTTATAATTGAATATTGAGATTATACTATCAATATATTACATTTTTATTCACTACCAAGAATAACTTGCTGAGATATTATAAATATTTGAATGTTTACAATATCTCAGACACAAAGAAGGAGATTTAGGAGCTCAAGACTTGAAGAACTATTGAAGAATAACTAATCAGGGTACATCCCTTGGAACATTGTATTGAGAGCTAGTATTGTATTGAGAGCTTGTATTGTATTTAGAGCTTTATAATTTGGATTGTTTATTTGGATAAGTATTGTAAGGATACAATGGGTTGTGTACTATCAACCACTGGATGGATCCTGAAGTTTAATAAAAGTATATTCCTTTAATGAAATTTTACTTATGTTATGTATAAAGTGGTGACTTGGGTTTTACAAAACAAATTCTTAATAAAATAATTTATGATCCTTTGTTTGCAAAAATTTTTTACTACTAAGGGCCCTGTCTTTACAAAATGTATTATAAAATGTGTTATAAAAACTCGGGTCGTTACAATTGGTATCAGAGCCATTCATCCTATCACTGTACAATCCCGATATGTCCAAGGGAGAGTTGACAATCCAAATTTAGATTAAGATAGAAATAGTATAAGAAATACTTATAAAAATTTTGGTTTATGAGCACATGCCACCCAAGAGAGTCACAGGGTAGTTAACTCAAGGTGCTCTATAAAACAATATGGAGGAATTATCAATGAGCAATATGGAGGAGATGGTAACAAGAGCATTAAGGAACCTTCTTCCTAACATTCAACTACCCCAAAGTTCATCGCCTCTAGTTGAGATACCTAGCATTCAAGCACAAGCTCAGTCTAAAGTTAGACCCAATACACCAACCCTAGATGCTACCACAACAATACAAGGTCAATCTTCCCTTGTGCCAAGTGGGGAAGACGAAAATTCTCCACCAGTGCTAGAAAAGATTGACAAAATGATGGAGAGATTTAAAAAGATGATAATTAGATATAATGGTAAGGGTGAAGCCAAAATGGCAGAGGAATGGATGTACAAAGTAGAAAGAACATTTGATGTACTACGTACCCCTTTAGAATTGAAGGTCAAATTCACCACATATTTATTAAAACAAGAGTCTACTTTTTGATGGAGATCAACCAACAACACCTTCTTCTCAAATTCTGATGGGACTACTTGGGAGGATTTCAAAGAAGTTTTTAATAATAAGTATTTTCCTATCCATGTAAAATCAAGGAAGGAGAAAAAATTCTTGGAACTTAAACAAGGAAACCTATCGATGGTGGATTATGATAAAAAGTTCACCCAATTAAAGAGATTTGCTATATATATATGTGTGACATAGAAAGGTGCACTGTGGACAAATTTATGGAGGGATTACATCCAACACTAAAGGTGAAAGTGATGGGTATTAAACCCACCACTTTGGCCAACTATGTAGTGATGGTTTCCAGGTTTGAAGAAGAGTTCAAAAGACTCAACCCATTAAGTTTGGAGGAGAAGAAAACTACAACCAAAGGCCTTTTCAAAAGTGCAAGAGACCCTTCAACAATTTCAAACCTCCTAGAAATCAAGGGAATTATACAAAAAGAAGGCCTTGTCCTATATGCAGAAGATTCCATCCTGGAAATATGTGTCCCACCCAATACAACAACGACCTTCGATCAAATGTTTTAATTGTGGAGAATTGGGGCATATATCTACAAACTACAACAAATCGTTAGCTATTAAGGAGGCGAAACCAGACAATGTTCCTCGTCACCAAGGAAGGGTATTCACTATCACTAACGACCATGCTAGACCATCTAATGCAGTGATTAAAGGTACATTACTTGTATCTGACAACCATGCCAATGTACTGTTTGATTCTGGATCTAAGCATTCCTTTATATCTTGAGTATTTGCATCTAGTATACAATTTCCAGTGAAAAACTTGGGATTCAATCTAGATGTAACAACTCTAGTGGGTAAAACAGTTAGACTACAAGAATACCTTCATAATGTACCAGTAGAAATACTGGGGGAAAGAATGGATGTAGACCTCATTTTCCTAAACATGGTAGACTTTGACATCATACTGGGTATGGACTGGTTAGCAAAATACTGGGTAGTTATGGATTGTAAAAAAGAAGAAAATCACATTTAGTATACCGGGTGAGGAAGTAATAGTACTATATGGGAAACAACATGACTTAGACAAATCCATTATTTTTGCTATGAAGGCTGTCAAACACATGTCCAAAGGGTGTCAGGCATTTCTAGCAACAGTGGCTTGTTTGGATGTTGAATAGCCCAAGATAATAGAAATTGAGGTAGTGTGAGAATTCCCAAACGTATTTCTAGAAGAGCTTCTAGGATTACCCCCACATAGAGAAATTGAGTTTACCATTGAAGTAATTCCTAGTACAACTCCAATTTCTAAAGCACCTTATAGGATAGCCTCAGCAGAATTGAAAGAGTTGAAGGGTCAGTTACAGAAATTGTTAGACAAAGGGTTTGTTAGACCAAGTAGTTCACCATGGGGAGTACCAGTAATATTTGTGAAGAAGAAGGATGGGTCTATGAGATTGTGCATTGATTATAGAATGTTGAACAATGTCACAGTGAGAAATAGGTATCCCTTACCTCGCATTGATGATCTCTTTGATCAACTCCAATCTGCTAAGGTCTTTTCAAAAATCAACCTTAGATCAGGATATCATCAATTGAGTATTAATGATGAAGATATACCAAAGTCAGCAATCAGAACTCGGTACGGGCATTATGATTTTCTAGTCATGTCTTTTAGGCTGACAAATGCACTTGTAGTGTTTATGGATCTAATGAACAAAATCTTCAAGGAATTCTTAGACAAATTCATGATTGTATTTATTGATAATATACTAATCTACTCTACCAATATGGTAGAACATTAAGAACACTTATGAATTGTACTAAATACCCTTAGAACACAAACTATCTAGTAAATTTAGTAAGTGTGATTCTGGTTAGAGAAGGTCAATTTCTTGGGTCATGTAATTTCCAAGAATGGAGTAGAAGTAGACCCTACTAGGGTTGAAGCAGTAATGAATTGGGAGAAACCTAAGACTATAACAGAAATACGTAGTTTTTTGGGGACTGGTAGGATACTACTGTACATTTATTCAACAATTTTCCCGTATAGCCCTTCCTTTGACTTTATTGACTAGAAAAGGGGTACAGTTCACTTGGACAGATGAATGTGAGAATAGTTTTCAAGAGCTGAAAAAGAGGTTAACTACAGCACCAATCTTGACACTGCCATCAGGAAGTGGGGGATACAAAGTATACTGTGATGCTTCAAGCAAAGGGCTAGGGATTGTATTGATGCAAAATGGGAAGGTCATTGCTTATGCATCTAGACAATTGAAGAAACATGAAATAAATTACCCAGTACATGATCTAGAATTAGCAGCTATAGTTTTTGTATTAAAATTTTGGAGACACTATTTGTATGGAGAAAAATTCAGTGTATTCATAGATCATAAAAGTCTCAAATGCATCTTCACTTAAGCTGATTTGAATATGAGACAAAGGAGATGGATGGAATACATCAAAGATTATGATTTTTCCATCTACTACCATCCTGGAAAGTCAAACGTAGTTGTCGGTGCATTAAGTAGACAAACAAGAGCTGTACTTACAAACATCATCATTAAATCAGCTTTTGTAGAAAGAGTCCTCAAGGCCCAAGAAGGGGATACAATAACTCAGGGATTGTGTATAAAGACAGGGTTTTGTAAAGGTACAAATGGGGGTATACTTTTTCAAGAGAGATTAGTGGTTCCTTCAAACACATACTTGAAAAGAGAATTGTTACAAGAAACCCATCAGCCCAAATTTTCTATACACCCTAGGGATACAAAGATGTATCAAGATTTGAAAAGAAATTTTTAGTGGGACGTATGAAAAGAGACATAGGGAAATCTGTGGCTAAGTGTCTAAATTGTCAACACGTAAAAGTTGAACATCAAAGACCAGTCAGAATGTTACAAACACTTGAACTTCCAGAATGGAAATGGGACAATATCACTATGGATTTTATGGTGGGATTACCAAAGACAAGGGAAGGTCATGATATGATTTGGGTGACTGTGGATAGATTAACAAAGTCAGCACATTTCCTTCTAATTAGACAAAACCAGTCAGTTGACAATCTAGCTAAGTTGTACATAAAAGAAGTAGTATGTCTTCATGGGATTCCTTTATCCATCATCTCTAATAGAGATGCGAGATTTATTTCAAGATGTTGGAAGAGTATACAACAAGCATTGGAAACCTCACCTAGATTCAGTACAGCATTTCATCTTCAAAGAGATGGTCAACCAAAAAGAACTCTTCAGACACTTGAAGATATGTTGAGGGCATGTGCGTTAGATTGGAAAGGAAATTGGGATGAACATCTTCCATTAGTAGAATTCGCTTATAACAATAGTTTTCATGCAAGTATTGGTATGGCACCATATGAAGCATTGCATGGGCAACCATGCCGATCACCAACTTGTTGGAGTGAAGATGGAGAAAGGAAACTAATGAAGTTAGAACTGGTGGAACAATGTACAAATAAGGTTAGAATGATAGAGAAAAGGTTGTTAATAGCACACAATCGTCAGAAGAGTTACGCAGACAAAAGAAGTAGATATTTGGAATTTGATGTGGGAGAGCATGTGTTTTTGAAAATATCACCAGTTAAAGGGGTTATGAGATTTGGAACCAAAGGAAAACTTAGTCCTTGGTTCATTGGTCCATTTGAAATATTAGAAAGAATTGGTCTAGTGGCTTATAGATTAGCCTTACCACCTCAACTCTCTAAAGTACACAATGTATTTCACGTATCCATGTTATGGAAGTACCTACAAGATGATACTCACATACTTCAAAGAATACCAGATGAATTGAAGCCAAACCTAACCTTTGAAGAAAAGGCAATACAAATCTTGGACCGTAAGGAACAAAAGTCAAGGAGCAAAACAATTCCTTTAGTCAAAGTCCTGTAGCAACATCACTCTATTGAGGAAGCTACATGGGAAATAGAAGTAGAAATGAAGAAGACAGATCCTAGTTTATTTGATTAGGGGGTAGTATTACAAATTTTGAGGACAAAATTATTGTAAGGGGGAAAGATTGTAATAACCCCAAATTTTTGTGTAATTGTTGAGGAAAATTAATAAAATTTGAATTTTTAGAAATTCTAAGCTAGGATATTAGGTTATTGAAAATTCTCTTTCTATAGAGATTAAACCATGATTTAAAACCTAAAAATTATGGATGTACTTGAAGAATTTATCAAAATGACATTAAGTATGTTCAACTCCTAATTAAAATGAAAATTTCCTAATTTTATAAACAAAAGTGTAAAATGGTAATTTCACTCATAAGCGAGAATTAAAACATGAATATTTGGAATGTACTAGGAAAATTAGTTGAAATGACTCTAAGTACACTAAATTTCGAGTTTGGACAATTAGTGCCTATTTTTCTCCATTTTTGGGAATAAAAGGGCAAAATGGTCATTTCACATTTAAGGTGGGGCCCACAACGTGGTCCAATGTTCTAGAAATAGCCATCAGTGGTCAAACCACTACCAGTTGGTAGTGGAGACAAAGGTGGAGTAGCAGCTACACTCCCCATTAGATTAATCAAAAGTAAAAAAAAAAAAAAAACACCATAATTACAGGAAATTCATAAAAAAATTGCAAAATATCCCTATAAATAACGTATAAAAATCTCCAAAAATTTTCAAAATTCCATTACAAAGTACCCTACAGTTTCCCAAAATCTCATATCCAAATTCCTTCCTTATCTCCCCCAAATTCTCTTTATTTTTCTCTATTTTTTTTCTTTGTTGGAGCATCTACACACGCACCATCCATACCCAGTGGAGACGTTGGGTGTGTCAATTGACACGTCATCCTCGGGTAGCTAGGATTTTTGAAAAAAAAACCTAATTCAATCAGGCATCCAATTTCAGAGAGTATTTCAACACTTTAAACCATTAGATCTGTTTGGGCTATCCTAATCTAGAAAAGACCTAAGAAATATTGGCAATCTATCGGTGATATCACCAAAAAAGTACAAATCACTCTCAAGTCTAGTACTGACATCATTTTTGGAAAATAGTTCAAGTTATTCTAGCCAATCTAGCTAGTGAATGGTGATCTTGGACCACTAAAACTATTTAGCATAGGGGTTTCTAAGTTTCCCCCAAGTTATTTTGTCTTCACCAGCAACGTTATCACAGAAATCTCCGACTGCATGTATACCTGACGAAGCTAGGGTTTTTCAATTTTTCTCTTCTCCTCTGGTGATTTTCTACACTCTGGCAACACCAAGTAGTTGGTTTCCCTATTCCCCTTTTCATTTGAAGCATACCAATAGCAATCTCTGGCCTCCTAGGGGTCTCCTTGGCCGTTGATCCATCAGAGACGATAGTTCCAACATGAAGGGTTTAGATCCCATCATACAACGGCTCAGATGAAAACTCTAAGCTATTGGATGAAAAGCTGGAACCCATAAACCCTAGATAGGTGAATTCTAGCCATAGATAATGACATATCTATAAGGATTTGAGAGATCCACATTTAATGGTAGAAATACCCCAAAAATACAAAGGGACCTACTTGATAAGATCAAGCATGATCAGACCCTATGGATGTTTTGGATGAATGGTATTATGATGGAATCCAGTGAGATCCTGGATTAGATGTGACAAAAACTTATGGATATGGTATTTGGACCTTAATGAAGTAAAAACCCTTAATGGAATAAAAATCCTTTATCTAAAGGATGAACATAAAATTAGATGGTTGGATCATGATTAAAAGTTTCTAATAAAACTAATTTCATTAGTTTAACTATCTTTTATTTGGTAATAGAGTTGTAAATATGATGTGTGAAGTATGATAGCATAATTATTCAATTATAGCATGCAATGCTCTAATGTTCTTAGGTTGTTATAATAGGTTAGAAAATTTAATCTTCTTAGGGTCATGAGATTTTAGTATGATTCCATTAGAATACTATATGCAACCTAGGATCCATGTTAGTATATTAGAGTATAAATATTCTTACAATGATATAGATGTACAATTCTATTTAAAGTGTATGATTATTTGATTATCAAGTGCAAGCATCTTAATTGTCCTTAAGTTAGTAGATAGAATTGTTAAATTAGTGGTTATGCTTCAAAATATTCATAAATCACTAAAAATATAATCTAATAAAATATAGAGATTCATGGACAACTAAGACGAATGAACAATTTTGACTTAATATTAGTAAGGGCTATAGTTAGTTGGACAATATAAGGAATGGTTTACCATTTCCTTGGCCCAGAGTAGGAAAATAATGGACATCCATAGATGACATTATGCATATCCATGGCAATTAATTAAAATCAATTAGACAAGGGACTTATGGTAAAGAGCTCATAGGAACCTTGTAAAAGGTTGAGCTAGTGCCACTCTAGTGGACTCTAAACATTGTGGTTATATACAAGAACCAACTGCTTTTCCCTCGCCTCCCTTTGATGTAAGTGAGATCTAAACGACTCCTTACATGAGGGCTGTATTAACCACTCTTTGAGCAGACTTTAACTAGTAAGCACTAGTCATCCTGAAATAAGGAGGAGCTGTCTAGTACTAGGAAGAAATAAATTATCTTCAACCATGTAAGACATTAACTAGTTGAATAATAATAATAATAATAATAACATAAAAAGATGGCAAATTATCTAACCCTAATAAAAATAGGAAATAAGATAAGGATGATCAAACAAGATGAGATCTTGAATGATTAAAAACAATAAAGGAAAAGAAATACCCATAAAGATTAGATTGTTTATGTATGATATAGATAGTACTTGTATAGAAGATACTGAACTCTTGGTTATATGTGATTCAAGAAGGAAAGATTTAGACCATCCTACACAAGGATGATCAAAAGACCATGTAGTATGTACCCTTGACTAGAAAGATGATATTATACGTATGATTTGACAGATATATGTTGATCAAGACTATAGCAGATTTCGAGTAAGAATACTTTATTGAGGTAGGTGGATTTTAAGAATGCCTTTACATAAAGATACATGTTTAATACATAATCTTATGTTTTGAAGTATTGACATGTACAATACCAATATATTGTAGTAAATACCTCAAAATTAAATATAATCCAACCAAATGATGAGGAAAACAAGTATAAAATTGTTAAGTCAAGAATTGAGAATAACCCTAAGTGAATAAGGAAATAGACAATATTCTAGCTCTAAATAAAAAGACAGATAGTCTGATACATATAAGTATTATTTTACATGCAAGCATAGAGGCTTGTGATTTTGTTTTAAATAGGTGTAGGCCTAGAGATGCTATGTTAGGAGAGTTATGAGGATTTGGCCACCCACTCTCTGAAACTTGATGATATTGAATACCAAGCCTAAGAAAGGCTGAAAAGCGAGTGGGGCAATTAGGGGAAGGCCACCACTGTAACAACCATGGTCCCCCCATATGGACCTAAATATTGTAATTTCCACTGATAATGGCATGAGTGGATTATAGAGTAGTTATCCGAGCACGCTGCATGGACCAAACTGCAAGCATAGTAATCATTGATTATTTTGCATTATGATGCATATGAAATTGGCATACTAAAATGCCTAAGTGACGGCATGATGAAATGCTAGGTAATTGTATATTACTTGTATTTTTCCCTAGAAGGGAAACTCCCAGTATAGTAACTGGCTGAGATACAAATCTCCTATAGTGAAAGGAGTTGATCAGGGTAGTATGGAAATGATTATTGACTATTTTCACAATTGTAATGGATTTGTACGTATACAATATGTATGTATAAAGATGAACACAAATGACAAAGTAATAAGATGTCCATATAAGTGATAGTAGTCCATGAATGGGTTTATGATAGAATGAATCATGAGATAATTGAATATTGAGATTATACTATCAATTTATTATATGTTTATCCCCTACCAAGTATAGCTTGCTAAGATATTGTAAATGTTTGAATGTTTACAATATCTCAGATATAGAGAAGGAGATTTAGGAGCTCAAGACTTGAAGTACTATTGAAGAATAAGTAATCAGGGTGCATCCCTTGGAACATTGTATTGAGTTCTAGCATTGTATTGAGAGCTTTTATTATATTTAGAGCTTTGTAATTTGGATTGTGTATTTGGACAAGTATTATAAGGATACAATGGGTTGTGTACTATGAACCACTAGATGGATCCTAAAGTTTAATAAAAGTATATTCCTTTAATGGAATTTTATCTTGTACAAAATTCTACTTATGTTATGTATGAAGTGGTGACTTGGGTTTTACAAAACAAATTCTAAAGAAAAGAATTTTTGCTACTTTGTTTTGGGAAATTTTTTTACTACTAAGGGCCCTATCTTTACAAAATGTATTATAAAAACCCAGATTGTCACCAATACTATCCTACTCTATACCATAAAATGAAAATTTTCCCAATTTAAGATAAGATTCTTTTCCTGACACTTTGCAAGGACTAACTTCAAGTGTTGCAGGAAGTCATCAAATGATGACCCAAATACTGAGAAGTCAGCCATAAACACCTTGAGAAACCTTTCTACCATGTCCTAGAAAATGCCCAACATACACCTTTGAAATGTAGATGGAGCATTATAAAGCACAAAAGGCATACATCTGTAGGCAAAGGTTCCAAATGGGCAAGTGAAGGTGGTCTTCTCATGATCCTTTGGTGATATAGAAATCTGGTTGTAACCAGAATATCCATTCAGAAATCTGGTTGTAACCAAAATGATCTTTCCTCATGACCTCGTTCAATTTTCGATAGTCAATACAAACTCTCCACTCTGTGGTCATGCAAGTGGGGACTAACTCGTTATCCTCAATTTTAACTGTCACGACCCTGGATTTCTTAAGTACAACTTGAATGACGCTGACCCAAGTACTATCAAAGATAGGGTATATGATGCCAACATCTAAGAGCTTTAGGACTTCATCTTTGACCACATCCTTTATGTGAGGGTTCAGTCATCTTTGGGTTTCCCTAGAAGGTTTTTCATTTTCTTCTAGATGTATCCTATGCATGCATACAGCTAGACTAATCCCTTTTATGTCTACTATTGTCCAACCTAGAGCAGTTTTATGTTCCTTAAGAATATCTAAAAACTTACCCTCCTATTCTTTATATAAGTCTGATGATATTATTACAAGTAAGGTTTCATCTGGGCCTAAGTATGAACATTTTAAGTTGTCAGGCAAGGGTTTTACGTCCAAAGATGGTAGTTGCTCTATTGAGGGTATGGGGACAAATTTAGAATGTGGGAGTGGTTCCACATAAGGACCCCACTTGGAGGTATCCATGATTGGTGCAACATCTAAAAGATTGTTTACCTCCTCAATAGACTTGCTTAGATCAATTTCTTCACAAAAATGCATGAGACAAGCCTCTAGTGGGTCAGAGATAGACAGTAGTGAATGGCTCTCATTAATTAGACTCTCGAGCAAATTGACATCACATGAATCATCAAGGTTTAAATGTTGTTGATTGGAAAAGACATTAAGCTTAACCTTCATGTTGCCGAACAAGAGTTTCATTATACCATCCTTACAATTAATAATGGCATTGGACATTGCCAAGAATGGACATCCATGGATGACTAGAATCTAACTACCAGGATTAGATACAGGCTAGGTGTGTAGTACAATGAAATCAATAGGATAATAAAACTTGTCTGCCTATATCAACACATCTTCAACCAAACCACAAGGTATTTTAACTAATATATTAGCTAATTGTAGAGTAGTAGTGGTTAGCTTTAACTCATGGAGTCTTAGTTTCTCATGGACAGAGTATGGCAATAAGTTAATACTAGCCCCTAAGTCAAGAAGTGCCCTATCTATGACATGATCTCCACTGATGCAAGTAATTATAGGACATCCTGGGTCTCTAAACTTTAGTGGGGTCTTGTGTTGAATCAAAGAGCTTACCTGCTCCGTGAGGAAAGCTTTCTTTTGTACATTCAACTTTCTTTTTCTTGTGCAAAGCTCTTTTAAGAACTTGGCATAGGCAGGGATGTCTTTAATTGCATTGAGCAATGGTATGTTGATTTGTACATATTTGAATACCTCCATTAACTCATTGAAGTTTGGTCCCTTCTTAGCTTTATTTAGTAACTGAGGAAAGGTTGTTCTCAAATTGACTCTTAGGGTTGGGAATGGGTTGATTAGGGAACTGACCCTTTCCTCTATTATGTAGTTCAGCTAACAATAGACTCATCTGCATGTCTAATTTAGTTAGGCCTTAAGAATTGATATTCTGAAATTGGTTCGGAGCCATTTTTGTTTCTTCATTCTATTTTGCAAACATGCTCTCAATTCTATCTTCTAAAGATGGTTTCTTTAGTTGCTAAGGTTGTTGAAAGCTCAGTAGTTGTTTAGGAACTGTAGGAATAGGAGGAAAATTTTGAGTAGGAGGTTCACTAGTGGTCCCCCTTGGTGATTATTCTTTCACTAGGAAAAATTGGGATGCCTGGCCCATCTAGGGTTGTAGTTCTCAGAATATGAGTTGTTGCTTGGTTAGTGATATGCATTGAATGCATTCACTTGATCTACAAGATATTTAATGTATACTTTGGACAGACAGGCTAAAGTTAGATGAGCTCGCCTAGAACAAGTTGTGCATACCACTTGTGGAGGTTTATGAGATAATGTAGTAGCCATAAAAGATTGAAACATAGTTTCAAGCTTGTCCATTCTTCCACCTAATTTTTCAGCGACATCGAGCTTGTAGGATAGATCAGTATGCACTCCTATCTCATAGAGACCTCCTTTCTTAGTGGGCTAATTAGTTCTTTGTCTCCCATTTGAATAATCCCATTGCTGAGAATTATTAGCCACTATCTAAAAGAATTCTCATGCCTCATTTTCATCCTTTAACATGAGGGTCCCTCCACTCGCTACATCTATCATTTGTCTATTTTGAGGCATCAATGCGTCATAGAAGTATTGAACATGCTATCATTTCTCAAATCCATGATGAGAGCATTTTTATAGTAGTTCATTCTATTGTTGGCAACATTTGTAATATTGCTATCATCCCTTTATTGAAAATTTATAATTTCACGATGCATGACATTTTTTTTGTGAATAGGGAAGAAGTTATTCAAAAACTTCTTAGATAATTGGTCTCATGTATGTATGGAACCTACCTCCAAGGAATTAAGCCATGACTTGGCTTTGTCCTTAAGTAAGAATGAAAAGAGCCTAAGCTTAATAGAATCATCCAAAAAAATTTGAAACCTAAATGTGGAGCAAATATCAAGGAACTCCTTGATATGTAGGTAGGGGTCTTCTCAATCTTCGCCATAAAAAGTACGGAGTAATTGAATGACTCCCAACTTTAACTTGAAGTGGTGGACATTTGTGGGAGGTAAAGCTATGCAGGATGGGGTATTAAGTTGGAGCGGAGCATAGAAATCTCTAATTGTTTTTTGCTCAATCTTTATCGGTGGTTCAACCATGGGGATAGGAACTAGGTTTATTTCCCCTTAGTGTTGGATGTGTTGAATCTCTAGGTCTAAAGGTAGTAGCTCTTAGTTCTGAGATCGATGCCCTAGCATGAACTAGCCTAATCTAAATGCTTACTTTAACTCTATGGGATGCAAGCAAAAGGCACAGTCAAACAATCCTTAGGCTAATAAGCAGCAATATTTTGACTTTCTTGAATTTGTGGGGGAACAATACTTTTAATTTAGCCTAATCTAGTGCTCCTCCTGTCTTTTATATTTAACTATATCTTACTAGTTAGGTTCTCCTCAAGGTGGTTATTACCATTCTCATGTAATGAGGCATTTAGACCTAAACAAATGTCAACAAAAGGAGTGGGAAAATTACTTGGATTTTAAAACACCTACTATAACCACAGTGCTCAAAAGCCGCTGGAGTGACAATAGATCGTGTCTTAGTAAGAGGGTCCAATGAGCATGTGATGGCCCTATAGGTCTCTTCTAATTAATTTTAGATTAATTTGAAAGGTAGGGTTTCTCGTTTGAGGTGATTATCCTAGGCCGGCCAAGTAGTGGTAATGAAATCCACCCTTTATCTTATGGAGTTGGGTGCCCTTACTAATTAATTTTCACTCTCTATGGAAGTTTGATCACATATATATCACCTTAAAGCATTAAACATGCCCTAAGAATGCAATTAAAATAGTAAACTAATGCAAAACCCTAAAAATGCAACAATTATCAAATATGCTTTCTATATGCAACTATTATACCAAACTATGCAAGACTATCCTAAATGTAAACCCTAATCTAAGAAATAAAAGGAGTTACAGTGCGGTTTGTGATGAAGATCAAGTGTGGGCCACCTTATCCCACGCTTACCCTATATTATAGAACCCTTTTAAAATGAAAATGAAAATTGCAAATTATAAAGATCATCACTACAAGATTCACATAAAAGGAAAGGAAAATCCTAATCTTATAAAGAAGGAAAATTTCTATTTTGATGAAGACCCGCTTGCTAATTTCCTCCACTTTCCTATTTCCTTGAAAAATAAAATTAAAAATAAGTACCAAATACATGAAACAAGGTAATTATGCATTAAAAGATTGAAAAATGCACCTCAAAATCACTAAACTACTAAAAGTATGCAATTCTAAAAATAAATTTATTTTTTTGGATTTTTCTAAAAAAATTTGAAATTTTTTTAAATTAAATTTTATGACAACTCCATTGTAGGTCACCAAAAATGGTGCCAAAAACTTATTGTATTTTTTGCAAGTGCATGAGTTATTTTAGTGTAGCATGTGCACATACGGGTCAATCCCATAGGGACTTGCTTTAAGAATTTGGAGTTTAAATAAAATTTAATTAGTTAAAAATTAGAATTACTTGAAAAAAAAAAAGTAAAATCAAACTTCAAATGTGTTTAATCAATGCAATTACAAAGGTCCAATTCAAAAATACCAGAACATTAACTAAAAAAATAAAAAATTTCACTTCCCTAGACTGCTATCATCAATTGCCTTAAATCTGACATCTTAAATTGTGATCCGTCTTCATCAACATGTCTTTGGTCCGTCTAATTAATGATCACCTAGATGAATTAGGCAGATTCCAAAATTTCTAAGAGATCTGGGCTAAATAAGGATTTTGAGATTTGATGGCTCAAAACTAATTTTAGATTCTCATATTGAAGGTCATGAATGATAAAAATTCTTTAAAATGTCTTGTAACCTAGATCTGAAAGTTAATTGACAATTGGAATTGAAACAAATGAGAAATTGAAGACATTCTAAAATTAAACTAGAACTGTTGATTCAGCTAAACATGGATAGATAAACATAGTTCCTGGATTAATTGAGAATAACATAGAACACAGATAACACAATAGGAATAATGCAAAACATGGATAAGAACAGTAAAAGGACTGAAATGAAATAAAAATTATTCTATGAAGGGCAAAATAGGAATTTTTCTTGAAAGTTCCTTAATTTTCTCATAAAACAGAAAACAGAGGAGAAGAA
Source organism: Warburgia ugandensis (assembly GCA_035236585.1). NCBI lineage: Eukaryota > Viridiplantae > Streptophyta > Magnoliopsida > Canellales > Canellaceae > Warburgia > Warburgia ugandensis. The sequence continues at coordinate 38,269,094 of CP141137.1, forward strand.
GATTTTTCCAGAGAAGATGGATGTGCAAACACTAGTGATCAAGGCTAGTGAACTAACTTAGGCGTGGACAGTGGAGGGCTGGAAGCAAAGGCTAGTGATCAAAGTTCTGTGCGGTCTCAGCTAGGCAGAGATTGGGACAACGATCGTGCATGCCTAGGCTGTGCTAAGGAGAGTGGTTGGTGATTGGAGAGGGGGCCTGTGATGGTAGAAAGCTTGGGCTATCTAGTCAAGCTGGACTGGAGGAGTGAAGAAACTGGCGTTCTATTGGATAGGTGGAAGAGGAAGGTTGCCTACTAGGAAAATTGTCGGTGCTTCTTGTGCATGGAAGATAAGGATGACCGAGGTCTAGCCAATGATGTAGAGGAGGATGAATAGAGATCATGTGAGAGAGGGAGCATGGTGGACTAGGGGAAAAAGAAGAAGGAGAGAGAGTGAAATTATGGGGTTTGGATAAGGAAGGTGAAGAAGATTAGGCAGGGAAAAGAAGAGAAGTTTGGACTATTCGGTGTTGGTTTGGGCAGAGGTGGAGAAAGATAGAAAGATTGAGAGTGGAAGGAGATGGGGAACATCGGGTTCAGGCGTGGAGGATAAGGAAGGAAGGTAGCAAATAACAGGAATGGTAAAACAAAGGGGCAGTACACGAGAGATATGGCTGGTGAGGTGAATGGAAACTAGAACTTGGGGAGTTTGGACGGAGCAAACCAAATAAGGAAAGTGGCTGGGAATGTAGAAGATAGACAGGCAGTCCACCGTGATTCAAAAGAACCAGACAGTCCTTTCCCTCAAGGTTTACCAACTTGAGAGGCTCAATAACCTACAATCTATTCTTCATAGTTTACCATCTTGAGCAACTTTGCCTTAATTGCAAGAAACTAGGTAACCATTTCCCTCAAGGTTTACCATCTTGGAAGGCATCATCATAGCTTACCAGGCAGGCCTCAAGGCTTACTATCTTAAGATTGACCATTTTATCACAATTTGCTTCATCATAACAGTTAAGCATGGTTAATCAAAATATCATAAGACAATTTCAATAAGTAATTGCAATTCATATCATCCATTCAACCAATATGATAATCTATTTATCATACACATTCATAGCGTTAATTTTAAGTGAAGATATTAACAATAATATAAGGATAAAGAAGGGTTTGAGGTCCTTACCTACATTTACGACACTTCACAATTCAATTGCCAATGTCATTCAAACCACACTCAAAATCTCTGTTAGGAATACAAGTTCTAAGTAAATTTTAGAATTTCATGCAATTTACTATAATTACTTCTAGATTTCAATTCATAATGTCATTGATCCAACCTTGTATATCTAGATTGACAATCAATACACCAATTGGTCGTTATCTACTTAGATCAACACCATTGGTCTTAAACCAATAGTCTAGAATGAGCGTGTACCTCTAGAAGTTTTAATATCCAACATTTAAGGTAAGTTATTTAGCAATTCAATTATTTTAGCCATAATCCACAGTCTGATCTCCTTTCCTAACCTTTGATCCTCACTAATCAGGTTTTGGATGGTCAAGTCGGATCTTCCATCAAATAGTCCACAATTGGTCTAGTATTTTTGTTGCAATTCATTATTGATAGAAAATTGAAGTCATATTTTATACAGATCTACCTTCTGATCATATTTTTAACGGTCAGATGATAATATCTTAGTTTTTTCCTACCCACTATCAAGCTTTCGATCAAAAATTCAAAGACCAATTGATTCCTGATCGATGATCCAACTTCACAGATGAAAAGATCAAGTTTGATTTATTTAAAACACAAAATTTTCAATTTTTCACATTTTGAGGGGTTGCCGAAAAATGTCACTATTGCTGTTTTTCAGTGTTTTCCCCTTTCAATTTCTACTAAAACACCATTTTTTGTTAGATTTTTTTTTAATGATTTTTAAAATCAATGATGTTACTTTTTTTTTTTTTTCCAAATTCTAGTTCCGTTCCTTAACGGATCTTCATGAAACCAAAGGGTTTCACTCAGGATCACTTAACAAACAAGATGAATGGTTTGGATTATTGATCCAACACTATTCTATCTGGTATGCTCACTAAGTCCAAAGGATTTTTCACCATCTTAGTTTGTTGGAAAAAGAGATATAGACATGGGAAATGAAATGGGAAAATGAGGGGAAGAGTAGAGTTGATGGCTTACCTGTGACGAGCTTGCCTGATGCTTGTTGTTCACCTCTCCACCTTGTTCAATACAGTAGGTCATCTACTCCACCTCACCAGCAAGGTGAGTTACAGAGGAAAGAACTAAAGATGGGAGGGTGATGATGGGTTGAGGCTCAATCATATGAGGGGTGACTAAAGATTAATGATGTTTGGTGGGGGAAGAAGAGGAATGTGAGGGACTGTGCGATGTTAGAGGAGGACAGGGGGTTTACTGTGCAACATTGTGAGAGGAGGGAGGGGATGCCATTGTTGTTGCAACTCCCTGACGGTAGTAAAAACTTGTTGTTTTAATTAAAACTCACAAGTACATGAATCATTTGCAATATAGTATGCTTAGTGAGGCCAATCCCATGAGGAGCTAGACTAATGTGATACTAGTCGTCCCTACTTTAAACTATCTAATCTAGCCAAATTCAAGTGATTTTTAACCTAGACTAAGAATGGAAACTATAACATAAAAATTGGAAACAATGTGAAAACAAGAAATATGCTAAATTGAAAACCTTCCTAAAATATGCACTTTCTAAAATTAAATTTTCCTATATTGAAGATTTCTAAATTGATGACTTTCCTAAAATGAAAACTATCCTAAAGTGAAAACTTTCCTTTAATGAAGATTTAACAACTTTCTTGAATTAACTTTCCTAAGCATGAAATTAATCAACTATTCTATGGAAAACATGCTTTAACATATACTTTCTTAATCATGAAATTGTCTAGGGAATGCAATGGGAATGAAGAGGATGAACTTTAACAACTAACAACAACTAAACAAGATCAACGTAACCAACTTTTCCTACTTGAATGAATGCCATAACTTGGTATCTATTCACTTACCAAATCAATCAAAGCTATGTGTTCTAGCCATGGCTTGCATGCATAGTTCCAACATGTTTTGATAAGAGCATTTCAAATCAGTAGACATGGAATATTAAACTATGGATCTACAAGTAAACAAGCAGTTCAACAAGGTTTCGACTTTCAGACCTAAAGCGCTTCTTAATCATGTGTTCCATCCTTGGATTAGATGAATAGTTTTAAAGGTATTTTAATTAGTTTTTTGGAAATTCCAAAAGTAAATATTCATGTCCTTAATATCCCATCAACATAAACAAACAATTAAGAAGAAGCATGGGCAAAAATCACGTAAAAAGCATTCCATTAATCATTAAAAGTTTATGGCATACAATGGATTATGTGGAAGATTGCTGTCCACTTTTGAATGAAACACACCACTATTGTTTCTATCTTAAATCCAAAAACAAATACAAAAACCAGGCTATTTCAGATGGTTAGGATGAGGGAAAGGCCAGAGTGTCTAATTAGGAAGGTGGTTGGATTTAAGGAAGGGAAGTAGGTGGGAGACGCCTACTTTCTAGGGCAAGGATGTCTCCCACCTTCAAAAATTGTTGAAGGACTAAAATTTAGGAAAGTGGGTGGAGTGATAGGGTGGAGGGAAAATGGGAAGAGGAAAGGAAAGTGGGAGGAAAGAGAGGTGTAGGAAAACTTAGGAAAGTGAAATGATTTGGAAGTTTTTTATTAGCTGAATGGTTTCCTAAAGACTTAGGATTGGTTGGATGGTTAGGGTAAGAGTTTAGGAAGGTGGAAGAATTATGGAATAGTGGGACTATTGTATAAAAATTCAAACTCGTGGTGGACTTTGGTGTTGAGGTGGAAATTGAAGAAAAAGTGAGAAAAACACCAAAAATGAGTTGCTCTTATCCCATTGGTCCACATGCCAACTTATCCTAATAAGATTTCCCTTTATTATATTCAAAATTTTCATTAAAATCTTATGATTAATTCTCTTGAATCTCCTCCAATCCTAGTCTTCCATTTAGCTTAGCTTGATGGCTTAGATGTCTCACTTCAAAAGCTTCATTGGCTAAGCTTCATGGCTAGCTTTAGAGGCTTCCTTGGCTTATTTTCTTAGCTTCACCCCTTGGCTTGAATAGCTTAGCTGGTCCATAAGATGATCTTGGCCTTTAGTTTATGTTGAAGTGATAAATTTGAGGCTCTGACTCGATCTTTTGATCTTGATCTTCAATTTCATCCTGATTGATATCTGTTGTTGGATCAACATCTTACTTCCTATAAAAAGTAAAAAATACTAATAAATCCTAGAAAAACTTGATTAATCACATACTTACCTTGGATTAGCTTCTGGATATACAAAATGAAAGACTTTTACTTCATTAGGGAAAAAATGCATGTGTTAAGAATTTTGGTCTAAAAGTCCTAATTTAACGCTCTAAGTTGTATTTTTTCAAAAACTAATACAAGGTGCCACTAAAAGTGTCTCTTCAATTGAATTTTTGGATTTCTCCATCCTTTTCAATCTCGATGACTCCATGATGATAGATTGTGCATACTATATAAGGTATAGTCCATCTAGATCTAAGTTTACCTGGGAATAAATGCAATCTAGAGTTATATAACAAGACCTTTTGACCAGGTGCAAAGGATTTCCTCAAAATATGTCTATAGTGTACAACTTTCATTCGATCTTCATACAATCTTACAAAATCATATGCATCTTTGCTCAATTCTTCCAACTCATTGAGTTGGAGTTTCTGGTGGGTCTCAGTACAACTAAGTCAAAATTGAGCTTTTTGATAGCCCAATGTGCCTTGTGCTTTAACTCTATTGGTAAGTAGCAAGCCTTTTTGTAAACCAAGTTGTAGGGTGACATTCCTATAAGGGTTTTATATACTATACAATAAGCCCACAAAGCATCATTAAGTCTTAGAGACCAATCTTTCCTAATTGGATTGACTATCTTTTCTAAAATCTACTTTATCTCCCTATTGGATACCTCTACTTGACCACTAATCTAAAGGTGGTAAGGGGTAGCTATCCTATGGTCGACATCATTCTTTTTCATTAAATTCTCAAACACTTTATTACATAAGTGTTTTCTGCCATCTCTTATTACGGCTCTTAGAGTATCAAACTGTGTAAACATATTTTCTTTTACAAATTGTATCACAACCTTGTGATCATTGGTTTTGCAGGGTATAGCCCTCACCCACTTAGAAATGTAGTCCACTTCCACTAGGATGTATAGATTTCCAAAAGAATTAGGAAAAAGTCCCATAAAATCTATGCCCCAAACATTAAAAATTTCTATGAAAAGGATTGGGTTTAAGGGCATCTTATATCTCCTTCCTAAACTTCTTAACCGTTGACACCTTACACATGCTTTATAATAAGCATGTGCATCCTTAAATATGGTGCACCACTAAAATTCACACTGCAAAAATTTTTTAGCAGCCTTTCTAGAGCTAAAATGTCCCCTACATGCATAATCATGATAAAACAAAATGATTTGATTATGTTCACTATCTGGTACGCATCTCTTAATTACTTGGTTAGGATAGCACTTGAATGAGTATAGATCATCCCAAGTAAAATATCGAACCTAAATTAAAAATCTCCTTTTATCTTATTTGGTCCAATGATTACTTGTCCTTTAACAAGACGATTAACAATATTACCATACCAAGGTAATTGGAAAATATGCAACAATTGTTCATATGAGAATGGTCTAGTTATAGGCCCATGATAACTAGTGTGCTCCACCACTAATCTAGATAAGTGATCTACTACTACATTTTAAAATCCTTTCTTGTCCCAAATTTCTAAGTCAAACTCTTTGTGATGACCCGGGTTTTTTTAACACATTTATAATAAATTTTCAAAGGCAAGGCCCTTAATAGTAAAAAAATTTCACAAAACAAAGCAGCAAAAATTCTTTTCTTCAGAACTTGTTTTGAAAAACCTAAGTCATCACTTCATACATAACATAAGTAGAATTTTTGTACAAGATAAAATTCTATTGAAGGAATACTCTTTTATTAAATTACAAAATCCATCCACTGGTTCACAGTACAATCCGGGTATCAGTACAATACTTTTCCAAATTACATAATCTAAATTTCAAAGCTTGCTAGAGAATAGAAACTCTTAATACAATACAATGCTCTCAAATAAAATACATGTCTTCAAGGGATATACCTTGATTGATTATTCTTCAAAGTCTTCAAGTCTTGAGCTCCTAATTCTCCTTCTTTATATATGAGATATTGTAAACAATGAAACATTTGCAATATCTCAGCAAGTTATGCTTGGTAGGGGATTCAAGAAGCATATTAAGTCGACAGTATAATCCTAATACTTCATGATCTCATTATTCATAGTTACGGATTAATCTCTTTACTTTGTCATATATGTACATCCTTACACATACATACTGTATACTTTGTATAGATACGGTCAAAACCATGAAAAATAGTTAATATCTCAAACATAATCATACCCAACTTATACTGAGTTGATAAATCATCTAGACTCTGCTGGAAATACTCCCTCATTTCGGCAATATTGATAATCCACTATTACCTAGCACCTCATCATGCCATATTATAAGGCATTTCACTATGCCATGCATCGTAATGCAAAAATACTTAAAGGACTACAATGCATGCAGTCAGAATCCATACCAGCGCTCCCGAATAACTACTCAATAATCCACCTATACCATCCTTGGTGGAAATCACAATATCCATGTCTGTATGGGGGGACCATGGCTATCACAGTGGCGGCCTTACCATAATTACCCCACGAACTTTTAGCCTCACTTAGGCTTGGTATCCATATCATGGGTGGCCAAATCCTATTAACTCTCCTAGAATAGCATCCCCAAGCATACTCCTATTTAAAACAAAATCACAAGCCTCCATGCTTGTATGTAAAGTAATTCTCATATGTATCAGACAATCTGTCTGTTTACATAAGGCTGGAATATCATCTAGTTCCCTATTCACTTGGAGTTTTTTTTCCTCAATTCCAACTTAACCATTTCATATGTGTTTTGATTGGATCATAAGGGTTTTCAAGGGATTTAATACAAGTATTTACATTACACTTGTCAACATTTCTAGACATAAGATCATGTATTCAACAAGTATATCTCATGTAGATGCATTCATGAAATCCTCCTACCTTTAAGTAGTGATTCATCTCTTCAGATCTTCAATGATCTTGACTGACGTATGTAATCTATAAATCCATACATATTGTCAATATTTATACAATCTGAATAATCCTACAATTTTTATCCTATCTATATTCTTTTTTTTAATCTTGTCCTTTGATATAAAAGATCTAGATATTTTGTCCTATCATAATCTATCTTCCTTAGATAGTGTCTATCATATTGATCAATAGATTTGATGGTTGGAATAATCTTCTAATCTTTCAGATTTAAGTATTTTCTATTCTTTGTGTATTCCTTTTCTTTGATCTTGATCTTTCATAAATCCTTCGATTAACAATTTATACTTGTTAATAAAGATCAAGGGCTTGAATCTTCTATCATCTAGGTCTTCTTTTATTTACGTTCAGTTTTTTTATCATCCCTAAGGAGGATCATCTTAGTTCTCTTCCTTGAATCATATTTGATCAAGGGTTTGGATTCTCTATCTAAATTTGTCTACAACATTCATACATAAATACATAATAAAATATGACATTGGGATTCTTATTGTTCTTGATCATTCAAGATCTTATGGATCTTGTTTGATCATCCTTATCTTACTTACAATTTTTATTAGGATTAGATAATATGTTAATATTTTATGCTCTTATTATTATTATTCAACCAGTTAATGTTTTACTAGCTGAAGATAGCTTATTCCATCCTAAGTTTAGACAACTCCTCTTATTTCCAATTGACTAAGGCTTCCTAGCTGAATGGATGAATACAAAGTGGTTACTTCAATCCTCATGTAAGGAGGAGTTTAGACCTCACAAACATCAACGAAAGGTAGGGGAAGAGTGAGGCTCTATTAAAGAACCCCCTTAACCACCGTGTTCAGCATTCATTAGAGTGACCTTAGCTCAACCTTTCATAAGGTTTCTATGAGCATTTTAACCCTAAGTACTCTTTCTAATTGATTTTAATTAAATCCATGAACATTTAAAATGTCATTCATGGGACTTATTATTCTCCTAATTTGGGCTAAGGATTTGATAATCCCTATATTGTCCTACTAACTATAGCCCTTGCTAATATTAAGTCAAAGTCATTCACTCATCTTAATTGTCCATGAATCTTTATATTCCATTAGTTTACATTTTTGTGATTTATGCTCATTATATCTTAACAACTACTTAACAATTGAATCTACTAATAAAACTTGACAATAAATAAATCATAAAATTTAAAGCATAAATCTAATATAAAATTAACAACTATTTATACTAACATGCTTCCTATGAATGTAACTTAACCTAATGAAATAAAACTATACTTAAACTAGCATGATCCTAAGCTATGAAATACATGAAATTTTACTGGTAATATAATGGAATCAGGCTAAAATCTTAATTTCAAACTAACATGACCCTAAGATAATTAAATTACCAACCTATTATAACAATTTAATAACATATAAAGCATAGCATGCTAAATTTTAAGAATTACACTATCATGCTTCCTAATTTATAACATAAATCACATTTACAATTCTATTATCAAATAAAAGACAAAAAAACTAATTAGATTACGATTATTAGAAACTTTTACTTATGATCCAACCATTAGATCTTAGATATTTTCCTTTTAATCAAGGTTTTTAATTACATTTAAGGCTTTTACTCCATTAAGATCCAAAGATCATATCCACTTTTTTTTGTCACATTTAATCCATGAACTAACTTGATTTCATCACAATCCCATTCATACAACCCATCCAAAGGGTTTGATCATGCTTAATCTTATTGATCAAGTGGGTCCTCCATAAAGGGTAGATTCCTAATTTTATGTTAGATCTGTGAAAATAAATCATGGATATTACTTTATTTCAACATTAGATCATCATTGCATTGGATCCTCAAGATCTGATCATCTCAGATCTTGAAGATCATGAAAATTAGAAGATTAATTCCTAAAAACAGAAATTTTCTTGAATATTTTTATCAAGTTTATGATTTAAGAATAAAATAGACATTACAAGTTTTTCATAGCTTCTTTCCAATGTTAATTTGGAGTTCAGATGACTCCATAATTGAACTTTGAAGTTCATAGTCATTCCAAGGGTCCAGATTTGATCTGGGCCCAATGAAACGGACAACCCTAATTAGTCAGGCGAAACGGGTTCGGTAGGATAGATTGGTTGCTGCACTCTCATCACCAGGACACACATGGTAATGAGCTCCCTAGGACCTGCGCTGTCGCACAGTCATTCCGTCGGGACGGCGTCACACGCAAAGCGCGCATGTAGAGATGCTCCCACAGGGCGGGTTTCCATGCGGCGTCCCAAGATCTCAATCTTGTAAAGAAGATTAGATAGTCCATTTTGACCTGTCCAATCAATTCTTCTTCAATCAAGGCTCAAAACTTGATAAATTTTCTTTAAAATTCCACCCTACGGGTTTTGAACCCTTCTAGATTGATTGGATGGCTCAAATTTTTCATTTGAGACCTCCATCATATAGAATTGAAGGGTTCTTTCCCTTACTTGATTTTTATAGTTTTTAACCTAAAATTAATGTAAAAAAAAATACAAATTATATAAACTAACATGAAATAAGTGTGGGAAGAGTTTCCACCTACCTTATTAGAGAAAATTGTAGTTTTTGCAGCCCAATTTAAAAGAAATATCCACTTAATGCTAGGATCACGCGATAATTACTTGTTTTGTGAGTTTCGTTGATTTCATTGTTGGATCTTGAAAGTTCTTTAGGGGTTTTGTAGATAAGGAAGTCTAGGACAATATCAATGGTTAGATTGATGGTATTTGATTTGGAATAGAGTGCTTAATTGAATTTAGGTCTCTTGTTCTAATTTAGAGAGAGGAGAGAGAAAGTGAAAGAGAGATTTTTGGGAATTTTGGAAATTTGGAAGAGTTTGGATCTGGTTTTTCAGGGGAATTTAGATAATTTTGTGTTAATTTTTATGAACATTTTTGGAGGATTTTTTGGGGTGTATTTATAGATATTTTTGAATTTTTCATAATTACTTGTAATAATTACGTTTTAATTCTTTTGAATATTAAATTAACATTGAATCCTCCACTACCACCTCATTCTCCACTATCAGATGGTAGTGGTTTGACCACTCATTACATATTTTCTGGCCACTGGATTCATTTGTGGGCCCCTTGTGGGCCCCATGGAGGTTTGAAAGGACCATTTTGCCCTTTTATGGAGAAAATTTTCTTTTACTCTCCTGAACTCGGAATTGAGCGTACTTAGTGGCGTTGGAATCATATTTTTGAGTATATTCTAAATATTGAAGTCTTAGATCTCAATTATTACCATTTTACCCTTTTATTCATAAAATGAAAAAAATTAGGGATTTTTCATTTTAACTCAGAATTGAATGTACTTAGTGTCATTTCAATCGATTTTTCGAGTACATTCATAATTTCTTAGTTTTAAATCATGTTTTAATCTCTATAAAAAGAGAATTTCTAATAACCTAATATTCTAGCCCAAAATTACTAAAAATTCAAACTAAATTGCTTTTTTTAATCAATTTACAAAAATTGGGGTTATTACAATCTTATAGCAGTAGTATTCAATAGATCATCTATGTTTTGCATCCCTTTTAGAAAAGATATACTTTAAGCATGATCCAAGTATACTATAAATTTAAATCCTAACAAGTAAGATCTAAATTTATCCAAAGCAAACATTACAACTAGCAACTCTTTCTCAATGGTTGAGTAATTGAGTTGCTCATCATTTAGTGTTTTACTAGAGTAATATATTATATGGGGAAGTTTATCAATGTGCCACCCCAAAACAACTCAAATGGCATAATCCAAAACGTCACACATTATCTTAAATGGTGTGTTCCAATCTGGTGGTCGAATAATATATGCAAAAGTCAACTCAGCCTTGAGTCACTCAAACTCTTTCTTACAGTCTTCATCAAATTCAAAAATGGCCTCCTTTGTAAGTAAATTACACAGGGACTTGGCAATTTAGCTAAAATCCTTAATGAATCATCTGTAAAAGCCATCATGTCCTAAAGAGGAGCATATTTCTTTTACCGTCCTTGGTGGAGGAAGGTTGGCTATCAAATTCACTTTTACCTTATCAACTTCTATCCCATTAAGTGATATTATATGGCCTAAAACTATTCCACTTTGTACCATAAAATGATACTTTTCCCAGTTTAAAAACATACTTTTCTCCTAACACCGTGCAAGAACTAACTTTAAGTGGTGCAGGCACTCATCAAATGATGACCCAAATACTGAGAAGTCATCCATAAACACCTCAAGAAACCTTTCTACCATGTTAGAGAAAAATGCTCAACATACACCTTTGAAATGTAGCTAAAGCATTACAAAGGCTAAAAGGCATACATTAGTAGGCGAAGGTTCCAAAACGGAAGGTGAAGGCAGTCTTCTCCTGATCCTCTGGTGCTATAAGAATCTAGTTGTAATTAGAATATCCATCTAGAAAATAGTAATAGCTACGTCTCGCCAACCTCTCTAGCAGTTGGTCAATGAAGGGTAGAGGAAAATGATCTTTCCTCATGACCACGTTCAACTTTTAATAGTCAATACAAACTCTCCACCCTGTGGTTATGCAGGTGGGTACTAACTTGTTATCCTCATTTTTTACTACTGTGACCCTAAATTTCTTAGGTACAACCTAAACAGGGCTGACCCAAGTACTGTCAGAGATAGGGTATTTGATGCTAACATCTAAAGAGTTTAGGACTTCATCTCTGACTACGTCCTTCATGTAGGGGTTCAGTCATCTTTGGGTTTCCCTCGAAGGTTTTTCATTTTCTTCTAAATGTATCCTATGCATGCATACGACAGGACTAATCCCATTTATGTCTGCTATTGTCCACCCTAAAGCAGTCTTATATTTCTTAAGAACATCTGTTGTGTTTTCCACAAGTGCACAAGCTATTTTAGTGTAGCTTATGCAAGTACGGGTCGATCCGACATTGACTCACTTTAGGAATTTAGAGTTTTAATAAAATTTAATTATTCAAAAATTAAAATTAAATGACAAAAATTGACAAAAAGTGCAATCAAACTTCATATATGATTAATCAATGAAACCACAGAGGTCTAATCTAAAAATACAGAAATTTAATTAAAGAAACATGAAAATTTCACTCGCCTAGACTGTTTATCATCAATTTCCTCAAATCTGATATCTTAAATTGTGATTCACCTTCATCAACATGTTTCTAGTGCTTCTTATTAATGATTGCCCATATGGATTAAGTATATTACAAAAAATATGAGAGATCTAGGCTAAATAATGATTTTGAGATTTGATGGCTCAAATCTGATGTCTGAAGTTCAAATTAAAGATCAGGAGCATTAGATAATCAAGGAAGTGTCCAAAGAACATGGCCTGACATTTAATTGAAATTCTAATGTGGAACAGATGAAGAACTGAAGCTATCCTATTGGTTTAAGCTAAACCATTGATTAGGTTAAGCTTAAATCAATCAAGATCTAATTCCTGAAATTATCTAAGAACAAGAAGAATCTAGATAACACAAAACAGGGATAAAGAAAAGGACAAAATAAACTAAAAGACGAAGAAGGATGTATGGGGAATTAAAAAACCAACATGATGGGCAAAATTGGAATTTTGCCTGAAATTTGCTCATCTTCTTCTTCCCTCAAGGAGAAAAAATAGGGAGTTATTTCCTATTGTTTAAAATGCGAAAATAGAGGGGGAATGAGGGAGATGAAGGAAATTTTGAATTGGGTTTTCCGCTGCAACAAAGGGAAAGATGCTAGAAGGAAAGAAAGAGCGGAAGACAGGGAAGGGGAGTGTGTGTCGGGTGCATGAACAGTAGGAGCCTGTGGTGGTGGAGGAGCATTGGTGCAGTACAGAGAAGATGGCAAGTGTGGTGAAGGTGTGTGGTGAACAAAAGAGGGGATGTGCAACAAAGTTGATGTGACAGAGGAAGGTCGACTGGTCTGGTGCGGTGATTGGTGCATACAAAGCTCGAAGTAGAGATGGATAAGCTAGGCAAAGCAAGTACTGATTGGTTGGAAAAGGAGAAGAAGAGTCGCTCCAGCGTTAGAGAGAGAGAGAGAGAGAGAGAGAGAGAGAGAGAGAGAGAGAGAGAGAGAGAGAGAGAGAGAGAGAGAGAGAGAGAGAGAGAGAGAAGGTGGGGGTGATGCTATTTGGTTGTGCGGAAAGACGAGAGAGTGATGATGCAGAGCGGGCATAGAGATAGGCAGTGAAGGAGTAGGAGAAAAGGAACATGGTGGAGAAGGGGAAAACAAAAGTGATGATACTTGAGAAGGAAAAGAGAAAGTGGCAAGTGGAAAGAATAGAAAACAATGAAATAAAGAGACAAGCAATAAAAAACTCTAAGCAAAACTAAAAAAAGACTCCTCCCAACTCCCACAATTTTTCCTCTTTATAAAACTTTCCCTCCTTCTAATTCTCCTCTCCCCTCTTTCCCTATCCTTAGGAGTTAGTTTCCTCCTAGTAAACTTCCTCTTCATTGCCCTTCTTATCCATAGTCTCCCCTCCTTATCAAAACTCTTCTTCTTTTAGAAAACCTTCCAATTTTACTTTGTCAATGATCTGGTCCATCGATGTTCTCTTGGATAATCTGCATCGTTGAACATTCATCTAAGCCTCTGTTAGTTGATCTACAAGACATTAGACTATATCAGAGTCATCTAACCGTACATTAATCATCTGAGTAGCTTAGACGATCATCTGACCGTTAATTTTGACAATTTAATGATTGGATAATTAATTAGATCTAAATTCAAAATCAAGCTACATTTTGTAAATTTGAATGGTTAGATGATCTAAATGAATGTTAAATTAGAGGTATTTGGACTAAAATTTAATAATTAACAACATCTAAAAGCTTACCCTCCTCTTATGTATCTAAGTCTGATGCTATTATTAAAGGTAAGGTTTCATCTAGGCCTACGTATGAATATTTTAAGCTGTTAGGCAAGGCTTTGAGGTCCAAAGATGGTGGTTGCTCTATTGAGGGTATGGGGACAAATTTAGAATGTGGGAGTGGTTCCACATAAGGACCCCACATGGAAGTATCCATAATTGGTGCAACATCCAAAAGATTGTTTACCTCCTCAATAGACACGTATAAATCAATTTCTCCATTAAAATGCATGAGACAAGCCTCTAATGGGTCAGAGATGGACAACGGTGAATGGCTCTCATTAATTAGACTTTCGAGCATATTGACATCACATGAATCATCGAGGTCTAAATGTTGTTGATTGGCATTAAAAACATTAAGCTTAACCTTCATGTTGCCAAACAAGAGTTTCATTATACCATTCCTACAGTTAATAATGGCATTGGATGTTGCCAAGAATGGACATCCATGGATGACTAGAATCTGACTATCAGGATTAGATACATGATGGGTGTCCAATATAATGAAATCAATAGGATAATGAAACTTGTCTACCTGTATCAACACATCTTCAACCAAACCATGAGGTATTTTGACTAATCTATTAGCTAATTGTAGAGTGGTAATGGTTGCTTTAACTCACGGAGTCTTAGTTTCTCATAGATAGAGTATGGCAAAAAGTTAACACTAACCCCTAAGTCAAGAAGTGCTCTATCTATGACATGATCTCCAATGATGCAAGTAATTATAGGATATCCTAGGTCTCTAAACTTCGGTGGGGTTTTGTGTTGAATCAAAGAGCTTACCTACTCCATGAGAAAAGCTTTCTTTTGTACATTCAACTTTCTTTTTCTTGTGCAGAACTCTTTTAAGAACTTGGCATAGGCAGGGATGTCTTTAATTGCATTGAGCAATGGTATGTTGATTTGTACATGTTTAAATACCTCCATTAACTCATTGAAGTTTGGTCCCTTCATAGCTTTATTCAGTAACTAAGGAAAGGTGGTGTGACGACCCGGGTTTTTGAAATACATTTTATAATATATTTTTCAAAGGTAAGGGCGTCCCTTCAATAAATTTTTTTCGCAAAACAAAGCAGCAAAAATTCTCTTATTTTAAAACTTGTTTTGAAAACCCAAGTCACCACATCATACATAACATAAGTACAATTTGTGTACAAAATAAAATTCATTGAAGGAATATGATTTTATTAAACTTCCAGGATCCATCTAGTGGTTCACAGTACACAACCCATTGTATCCTTACAATACTTGTCCAAATACACAATTCAAATTACAAAGTTCTAAATACATTATATGTGCTCAATATAATGTTTCAAGGGATATACCCTTTTTACTTATTCTTCAATAGTTCTTCAAGTCTTGAGCTCCTAAGTCTCCTTCTCTGTATCTGAGATATTGTAAACATTCGAACATTTACAATATCTCAGCAAGCTATGCTTGGTAGGGGATAAGAATGTAAGTTATTGACAGTAAAATCTCAATATTCAACTATCCCATAATTCATTCTATCATAAATACATTCACAGACTACTATTATTTATATGAACATCTCATTTCCTTATCATTTGTGTTTACCTTTATACATACATAGTATATAAGAACAAATCCGTTAAAATTGTAAAAATAATCAATAATCATTTCCATACAAAACTGATCAACTCCTTTCATTATAGGAGATTTGTATTTCAGCCAGTTACTATACTAGGATTTTCCCTTCTTGGGAAAAATATTGGTAATATACAATTACCTGGCATTTCATCATGCCATCCCTTAAGGCATTTCATTATGCCAATTTCTTATGCATCATAATGCAAAATAATCAAGGACTACTATGCTTGCAGTCTGATCCGTACAGCGCGCCCGGATAACTATTCAATAATCCACTTATACCATTCTCAGTGGAAATTACAATATCCATGTTCATATGGGAGGACCATGGCTGTCACAGTGGTGGCCTTCCCATAAATGCCCCACCCGACTTTTAGCCTTTCATAAGCTTGGTATTCAATATCATCAAGTTTCAGAGAGTGGGTGGCCAAACCCTCTTAACTATCCTAGCATAGCATCCCCAAGCCTATGCCTGTTTAAAATAAAACCACAAGCCTCCAAGCTTGTATGTAAAATAATACTTATACATATCAGACTATCTGTCTATTTATCTAGGATTGGAATATTTTCTACTTTCCTATTCGCTTAGGGTTGTTCTCAATTCTCAACTTGACCATTTAATACTTATTTTTCTCATCATTTGGTTGGATCATATTTCAGTTTGAGGTATTTACCTTAATATATTGGTATCATACATGTCAATGCTTCAAAACATAAGATCATGTATTAGACATGTATCTTCATGTAAAGGCATTCTTAATAATCCACCTACCTCAATAAGGTATTCTTACTCCTTGAAATCTGTCATAGTCTCGATCAACATATATCTGTCAAATCATATGTATAATGTCATTTTTCTAATCAATGGGACATATGACATGGTCTTTTGATCATCCTTATGTAGGATGATCTGAATCTTTCTTCCTTGAATATCATATATCAATGGGTTTAATATCATCTATACAAATACTATCTATATCATACATAACAATCTAATTTACATTGATGTTTCTTTTTCCTTATTATTTTTTATCATACAAGATCTCATCTTTTTTTATCATCCTTATCTTACTTACTATTTTTATTAAGGTTAGATAATTTGCTATGTTTTTATGTTCTTATTATTATTCAACCAGTTAGTGTCTTACTTGGTTGAAGATAATTTATTTCTTCCTATTACTAGACAACTCCTCCTTATTTCAAGATGACTAGTACTTACCAGTTAAAGTCTGCTCAAAAAGTGGTTAATACAACCCTCATGTATGGAGGCGTTTAGACCTCTCTTACGTCAACGGGAGGTGAGGGAAAAGCACTTGGCTCTTGTATACCCCCTATAACCACAATGTTCAGAGTCCACTAGAGTGGTACTAGCTCAACCTTTGACAAGGTTCCTATGAGCTCTTTACCTTAAGTCCCTTCTCTAATTGATTTTAATTAATTTTCATGGATATGCACAATGTCATCCATGGATGTTCATTATTTTCCTACTTTGGGCGAAGGAAATGATAAATCATTCCTTATATTGTCCTACTAATTATAGCCCTTATTAAGTCAAAATCATTCATTCGTCTTAGTTGTCCATGAATCTCTATATTTCATTAGCTTACATTTTTGGTGACTTATGCTCCTTATATCTTAACAACTACTTAACAATTGAATAAAATTTGACAATAAGTAAATCATAAACTTGAAAGCATAAATCAAATATAAGTTTAACAACAATATACTAACATTCTTCCTATGAATGTAACTTAAGCTAGTGAAATAAAACTAACATGATCCTAAGTTATGAAATACATAAAATTGTTCTTCTATCTTAATGGAATCATGTTTAAATATCTAATTTACACTAACATGATTCTAAGATAATCAAATCTACTAACAAATTACTCATTTAGGGCATATCATACTAAAATTTAAGGATTACACTATCATGCTTTCTAACTTAGAACATAAATCACATTTACACCTTTATGTCCAATAAAAGACAATTAAAACTTCGAAAATAAATCACATTTACACTTCTATATCCAATAAAAGACAATTAAAGTAATTATATTAAGATTATTATAAGCCTTTAAATATGATCCAACCATTAGATCTTAAGTGTTTTTCTTTAGATCAAGGGTTTTAATTACCTTTAGGGCTTTTTAATCCATTAAGGTTCAAAAATCATATCCACTTGATTTTGTCACATTTCATCCATGATCTAACTAGATTTCATTATAATATCATCCATTTAATCCAACCCAAGGATTTGATCATACTTGATCTCATTGATCAAGTGGGTCCCTTTGTATTTTTTTATTTTTATTTTAGGGTTTTTCTAACATAAAGGGAAGATCCCCTAATTTATCCAAGATCTGTCCAAATTAACCATATATATTACTTTATTACATTATTATATCATCATTAAAATAAATTTCCAAGATCTTGAAGATCTTAGAAATTGGACACTTTTTTCCAAAATACAGAAATAATTTTTAGAAATATTATGAATTCATTAGAAACTAGACATTACAATATTTCCATAGCTTCTTTCTTATCTAAATTTGGAGTTCATATGACTTCACAATCTTAAATTAAAGTTTTCAGCCATTCCTAAGGTCCAGATTTGATCTGGGCCTAGCAGAATTAATCTCTCTCAATTGAGGGTCCAAACCGTGTTAGATTTTCTTGAAAATTGTACCCTAGGGGTTTGGGAACCTTCTGGATCGATTGGAAAGCTCAAAATTTCCATCTGAGCTCTCTATCACCATAAATTGAAGGCTCTTGTATTTACTTTATTTTTACCATTTTTCATTCAAATTAATTTACAGAAAAATAAAAATTACACTAAACCATAATAAATATGTATGGGAAGTAGGCCCACCTACCTGATTGGAGAAAAAACATATATTTGATGCTCAATTTGAGAGAATTACCGGTTGATGATAATATAGCCCGATTGTCCACCTTTTTGTGATTTTCTATTGTTAGAACCATTGGATCTTGAAATTGATTTAGGGATTTTGTATATATTGTAGTATAGAAGGTTATGGATGGTGAAATTTATCAGATTCTACCTAGAACGGAGTGCCTAATTGAATTTAGGTCTCTTGTTCTACTTAGAAAGAGGAGACAGAAATAAGAAAAATAGAAATTGGGGAGGGATGAATGAGAATTTGGAGCTGAAACTCGAGGGAAGATTTGGAAATTTCATGGTTAAGGTTGTGAAAATTTTTGGGACATATTTATAGCCAAATTTGAATTTTTTATCATTTCTTTTGATAAGATATTTTATTACTTTAGAATTTTTTTATTACAAGTGCATTCTCCATTCTCCACTACAATCTCCACTACATTCTCCACTACCAGCAATAATGCACTGAGCAATTATTGTTACTTCTAGAACGTTGGCCCACTTTGTGGGTCCCACTTTTATGTAAAAAGACGTTTTTGCCCTTTGAATATGGGTAAAATTACCATTTTACCCCCAAATGGAGAAATTAAGGAATTTTCATTTTAACTCAGAATTGAACGTACTTAATGTTGTTTCGATCAGTTTTCCAGGTACATTCATAATTTCTATGTTTTAATTCATGATATAATCTCCATAAAAAGAGAATTTTCAATAACCTAATATTCCAACCTAGAATTTTTAAAAATTCAAACTTTATTAATTTGCCTTAATAAGTTACAAAAATTCAGGGTCATTACAGGTGGTTCTCAAATTGACTCTTAGGGTTGGAGTGGGTAGACTGGGGAACTAAACCTTTCCTCTATTATGTAGTTCAGCTGACAATTGACTCATCTGCATGTCTAATTTGGTTAGGCCTTGAGAATTGATATTCTGAAATTGGTTTGAAGCCATTTTTGTTTCTTCATTCTATTCTGCAAACATGCTCTCAATTCTATCTTCTAAAGATGGTTTCTTTAGTTGCTGAGGTTGTTGAAAGCTGGGTAGTTGTTTAGGAACTATAGGGCTAGGAGGAAAATTTGGAGTAAGGGGTTCCCTGGTGGTCCCCCTTGGTGATTAGTCTTTGACCAGGAAAAAATGGGATGCCTAGCCCATCCAAGATTGTAGGTCTCAGAATATGAGTTGTTGCTAGGTTGGTGATATGCATTCAATGCATTCACTTGATCTAGAAGATATTCAATGTATACTTTATTGGATAGATAGGCTGAAGTTAGATGAGCTGGATTAGAACAAGCTGTGCATAGCTCTTGTGGAGGTTTGTTGGATAAAGTAGCAACCATGAAATATTGAAACATACTTTCATATTTGTCCGCTTTACTATCGGACTTGTCCACTCTTGCATTATGGAATCGAGCTTATGAGACAAATTAGTTTGCACTTCTATCTCATAGAGACCCCCTTTCTTTGGAGGCTAGTAAGTTCTCTCTCTCCTATTTGAATAATCTCATTGCTGAGAATGATAAGCCAATGTTTACAAGAACTCCCAAGCCTCACTCTCATCCTTTAGCTATGTGTTTTAGCTATCGCTTACATGCATAGTTCAACTTAATCACTTTTTCCTACTTGAATGAATTCCATAATTTGGAATCTATTCACTCACTAAATCAATCAAAGTTATGTGTTCTAGCCATGGCTTACATGCATAGTTCCAACATGTTTTGATAATTGCATTCCAAATTAGTAGACATGGAATATTAAACTATGGATCTACAAGTAAATAAGTAGTTCAGCAAGGTTTCCACTTTCAACCCTAAAACCGCTCTCAATCATGTGTTCCATCCTTGGATTGGATGCATGGTTCTAAAGGGCTTTTAATTAGATTGTCAGAAATTCTAGAAGTAAACATTATTGTCCTTAATTTCCCATTAACATAAATCAACAATTAAGAAGAAGCACGGGCAATAATCAAGTAAATAGCATTCCAATAATCATTAAAAGTTTATGGCATATAATGGATTACGTGGAAGATTGCTGTCCACTTTGAATGAAATGCAACACTATTCCTTCTATTGAATCCAAAAACAAATACTAATAAAGATTTCTCTTCCAACAAAGCTCAATATTCAAAGGAAATCTTATGGCATATAAGCAAAGATCAATGGAGACTAATGAAAGATAGTGCTGGAAGTTAAAGGAATCTGAAAGAGAACTCAAAAACTATGAAAAGAGAAGGGAAAACTATGATCAAGATGATTTTCCTTGGCTATCACTCTAAGGAAGAACCAACCTTGAATTTAAGTTTTTAAGGCAGGGCAAGATCAAAGAAAAGCAAGTAAAGCTAGCATGAAAGTTTAAGATCACACAAGAGAGAACAAAGGAAGAGAACCAATCTTCAAAGATGATCATTTCCCTAAAACCAGATGTGGAATGGCTTGAAGAGATTCCTCACATCCTTGGAAAAGAAGTAGCACCCAAAGGAGATTCACAAAACAAAGCAAAAGAGAGAAGAATGATGGTTTAGGGAGAGGACATCTCCTTCCAATGAAGGAGGCGTCTTTTTTTTTCTTTTTTTTTTCTTTATAAAAGTTCTCCCTTTTCCCCAAGTTTTTGTGGAGTTTTATAATTTTTCTCCTATTTCTCTAGGGTCCTTTGATAACAAGGTGTGGTGGAGATTAAATCAGGTTATTTTGGATGGTTAAGATGAAGGAAAGGCTAGAGTGTACAATTAGGAAGGTGGGTGGAAGGTGGGTGGGATTGGGAGACGCCTACTTTCTAGGGCAAGGGTGTCTCCCACCTTCAAAAATCATTGAAGGCCTAAAAGTGAGGAAAGTGGGAGGAGTGATAGGGTGGAGGGAAAATGGGAAGAAGAAAGGAAAGTGGGAGGAAAGAGAGGTGTAGAAAACTTAGGAAAGTGAAGTGATTTGGAATTTTTTATTAGCTAAATGGTTTCCTACAGACTTGGGATTGGTTGGATGGTTAGGATAGGAGTTTAGGAAGGTGAAAGATTTATGGAATGGTGGGACTCTTGGATGAAAATTCAAACTCGTGGTGGACTTTGGTGGTGAGGTGCAAATTGAAGAAAAAGTGAGAAAAACACCAAAATTGAGTTGCTCTTATCCCATTGGTCCACATGCCAACTTATCCTAATAAGATTTTCCTTAATTATCTTCAAAATATCCCTTATAATCTCTTAGTTAATTATCTTGAATTTCCTCCAATCCTAACCTTTCATTTAGCTTAGCTTAATGGCTTAGATGTCTCACTTTGAAAGCTTCATTGGCTAAGCTTCATGGCTGGCTTAGAAGGCTTCCTTGGCTTGTTTTCTTGACTTCACCCCCTTGGCTTGAATGTCTTAACTGATTCATAAGATGATCTTGGCCTTTGGTTTATGTTAAAGTGATAAATTTGAAGCTTTGACTCCATCTTTTGATCTTGATCTTCAATTTCATCCCGATTGATCTCGGCTACTGGATCAATATCTTACTTCCTACAAAAAGTAAAAAAGCCTAATTAAATCTTAGAAAAACTTGATTAATCACATACTTACCTTGTATTAGCTTATAAAACTATAAAATGGCAAAGTTTTGCTTCAATAGGTCAAAAATGCATGTGTTATGAATTTTGGTGTAAAAGTCCTAATTTAATGCTATAAGTTGTAACACATGTGTACTAATTTGGTGGTTTTTATGCAAAATTAAACACTTATCAAGGGGTTTATTGTGCACCATTGTGGGAGAAGGGAGGGGATTCTGTTGTTGGTTCTTACCAGAGAAGGGGATCAAATGGGAATAGATCTTTTTTTGGTTGATCAATGTGGGTAGGTGAAGAGGAGCGAAGGGGGGAAAAGCCGTCTAGTGATGGCTCTCTCCTGTTACAGATGCGTTGGGGCGGGGGGGGCAGCAGGAAGGGGAAGGGGGCACTGAGCCCACGCATGAGTCTGTCTACCACACGTCAACTACTTCTCTAGTTTGAATGAGTTATCACACGGGGGTGCCAATATCAATTTCAATCCCCTCTTTTCATTCGTAAAAATTGTGGAATTTTGGATCCAGGTCTCTGTTTTATGCATTCTTAGTGTTGATGGAAATCTCTTATTGAGCACAATCTAAAAATTGACCTTTCATCATCAAATTTTAATGTTTTTAATTTATTTTTGAATTTCTTTCATAATCACTAATTTATGATAAAATTTTCATTTTAAAACAAAATTGTTCAAAATTTTTCCATGAATCTAAAATGGAATTTCCAATCATTAAATTCCTTGTAGGACATATAATTCAACAAGGTTAGGGTTTTCAATTTACCTAAATTCACTCCCGATGGAGGCCTTGACTCATGCAAGGCCCACTACTCAATCCAACCTTATGTGCCCTGTTTCACCATTTTTTTTAGAGAATCAATGAGTCAATTACCTTTTTACCCTAATCTCAGAACACGAGTATGACAACACATCCCTCCTTAAAAAAATATTTCATCCTCGAAATTTAAATAGATACCTTAGTCTTCAAATAGTTCTGGGTGTTTTTGCTAATTTTTTTACTTTAGCTCCCACGTGGCTTCTTCTGTCCCATGATATTGCCCTATGACTTTTACAAGTGGTCTCACTTTTCTACATAAAAGTTGTTCCCTTCAATCAACTACCTATATCAGTTTCTCCTCATATGAAACATCCTCTTGAATGACAAGATTTGTCCAGTCAAGAACATGAAAAGGGTCTAACCCCTACTTCCTCAATATTGACACGTGACAAATATCGTAACTGTGGAGGCAAGGCTAAACGATAAGCAAATTCTCTAGCCTATTCTAGAACCGGAAAGTAAACCTTGAATATCTATCCAAAACAATGGATATAGATGCACCATGTAATCTTACAATCTCATTTTTGTATAGTCAACTCAATGTCTTGAGTGAAGTAGTAACCTTATTTGGTAGGAACTGCGCTGACTTGGTTAATCTATCAACAATCATTCATATACTATTCCAACTTTGCCTACTACGTAGAAGACCTACCACAAAATCCATAGTAAATGTTTTATTTTAACTTGCTGATATGTCAAACATCAAGCAACAAACTGAGCAATGTCCTTCTTCATGTATTTTGGCTCAAATGTACATTTGGCATGGATTTGCCTATGGTGAGCTGATATGCTCTGATATGGATTTGGCATGGATTTACCTGTGGTGAGATGATATGCTCTGATTTGATATGGCATGGATTTTCCTAGTATTGAATCAAAACGCGATTCAATTGTTTTATCGTTTTATCACTAATTTATGCATACTAACAGCATGGATTATTCTTACATAGATACTTTATGATTTTACATGTATTGATGTTGTACATGGGTGAGATTTGGTTATGCTAATTGTGATACACATGATCATGGTTTATTTTGATTTAACTTGGCAAGGATTTTGCCTACTTAGTGATTTGATATATTACTAGGTGGATATTACTCCTTATGATGTAATATTGGGGATGGATTTCTTGTCCGAATATCATGCTATTATTAACTGTAATTGAAAAAGGTTCACGTTTGTCTTACTTAGTGGAGTTATAAAAAAAAATTTCTCCACCATGGAGGATTATAGTTGCCCACAAGTCTATGTTGGGTACAAATGCCAAGACGACCATGGTGGGTCATGATAATGTTGATGCCAATATTGAATCCATTCCAGTAAAAAGGGAATTTGCAAATGTTTTCGTTGATAAATAACCAAGCTTACCTCCAAAGAGGGAAGTCCACTTTGCTATTGAGCTTTATCCTAGTGTTTCTCCAATTTCAGTCGCTTCACATCGAATGACACACTGAGGTTATGTATTGACTACCGGCAATTGAATAGGATAAAGATCAAGAACAAATACCCATTGCCAAGGATTATTGATCTATTTGATTAGTTGAGGGGATCTACGTGTTTTTCCAAGAAGCGATCTGGATGCCATCAGTTGATGGGACGAAGATATCTCTATGATGACAATTAGGACTCGATAATGTCATTACAAGTTTGTAGTGATATCTTTTAGGTTGACAAATGCTCCAATGGCGTTCATGCGTCTGATGAATTGAATCTTCCTCCATTATTTGGATCAAGTCATTGTTGTGTTTGTGGACAACGTGTTGATATACTCGTTCAAGATCACATGACGACAATTCTACCATTGCACCAAGGCTCCCCCCTTCAATTCACTAATTTTCTTAATACCCAATTAAACAAGAAAGGGGAAAAGTAACATGTCTTGAGAGTCACAACTGTTAGGTCGTTTGATATTGGATTGAGAATTTTTTCTGAAAAAACAGTATTGAGATGAAGCCTAAGTATAATTTTTATTCTCCATTTCAAAGATTTTAGAACCACTTGACTCAATGAAGTTACGAGCTGAGTTGCCAAGTTTTTGCTACCTTACTATTTTCCTAATACTTAGCGCTGCAGATATGTCTCATATTCTACAATTTTGGTGTGTTTTAGATGGTCCTGCGTCTATCCGAAGAGAGATAACTCGTTGAGAGAGAGAGAGAAGGTGGCGAGTGTTTCAAGAGTTTCAGGTCTTGCCAGCATCTAACCCGACACATTTGAAGTCCCCGCCAAATTTAGTCCAGAAAGTGTGCAAGGAAAAAGAGATCCCTCCTTTTCATTACTGCCACCCTCCCCCTGTCTTTAATCTATTATTGCACATTTGCACAGTAAGATAGAGATTGTGCCTTGGTGGTCTAACCTTGAACGTGAAGACGTGACTGCCCAGCGTCATCATGTCGTTCAATTTTCATGCCTTTCTGACCAAAAGCCTTGGACCAACCCGCTTTCCCTTTCCGTTTGTCTTACCTTACATGCATATTTCATACCTGGCAAATTTACCCTCACATTTTCCACTAGCCCTTTCTATAACTTCACCCCTTTGTTTTTTCTCTTTCCTCAGTCACAAGTCTTCTTCTCGTCTTTCATTTCTATAAGAATGTTGTTTATAATCATTAACACTTTTCTTATGCTTAATAAACACCATTAGAAACTACGAGAAATTCTTCGTATCGCATGCAACATGGTACCAACACACGCACTACTCAACACAGCGAAATCCCAGCCTTTAGGGGTGGGAGAGTGGGACTAATCCATGTAACAGAGGGCCGCAAACCATGCGTATTTGGTACGTGTAAGGGGAAAGTAGACCCAAGTTCGGTTTAGGTTACACAGTGGACCCTACCTTTGGTTTGTCTAGGGAGTTCATACGATAGCGCCCAAGTTTTGGTTAGCAGGAATGCGTTGAGACTGGAAATTAAAATGGGTTTTCAGACTTCTATGATTTTCACTGTTTGATTCGATATGAAATTTTAGTTTCACCTGAAGTTTATTTCCAACTAGAAATCAAACCTTAATTTTGGCATAATTCCTCTACAAATTAAAAGGGGGAATCTAATTTATATGACAGTTAAGAAAAGGGTTGAATGTGGTAGAAATGGAAATGGCCTTCTCAGAAATGATTTTTCAGCGGAAGGTACATTGTTGCTAACCGAAAGGGCCCTAGTTTAGACCTTAATAGATCAATAATCATGTAGATTGAATCAGATGTTAGAAATGTTTAAGATATTTTGTTGAGTTTGGCATCAATTTGAAGCCACTGGGGTGGTTCGCATGAGGCCAGTGGTGTAGAAACGGTTGTGCCTGGTAGCGTTACAATGAGGCCCCGAGCGACTAGAACATCATACGCGCCCTTGCAAACACAACCGTGAGGCCCCACGATACTAGAACACATGCATTGCATGCTTTTGTGGTAGGCTCTACACCTTTGGCGATGCACATGCCTTGAGCTAAATGAGAAATCAAAATTCAGGGAGGTACCACACAATTGGTTTGTTATTCGGGCTGATCCAATAAGTAAGCGTGTGTTTCTTTCAGGAAGTCTTCTGTTGCACGAGCATGTGCTACCAGTCATTATGATAGCCTTGTACACTGTACGTTTAAGGCTTATTTGTGTTATTATAGGAACATCCGGTATACCAAACTTCTCTTGCTAACCTAAAACATCTCCATTCGTGCTCCTTTTGTTTTGCCAACTTCTCGTTTAGACCCAAACTGGAAGATGAAAAATCATCTATTGGCCGGTCTTTCTGGAGGGGCCATCCACAGTAAGATTCTAGTATCCGAAAATGGTTGGCACACTGACATTCCTAAATGAAATCCGTAGCTATTAAACATACAATGGGTTACCTCATTTCTTTCACCGTAAAACAAAGGACGCAACCTCATTGCAAGTTGCTGGAAGGCTCCCATTAGAGACCCGCTTTGGTCCATCTAGTCTGTTCAGCAGATTGTTCAAAATTTGATATTTATTTAGTAACCAATAATACTGCTGATTGGACAACTCTAGCATATAAAGGAACATTTTCTTGGTCATCGAACATGCACCGTTGCTTATATGGAGAATGGGATCTTTCCAATCGACATGTTTTCAAATTGCAGGATATCTAAAGCCAAGGAAATCAGATGAACAGGGTAGATCAATCACTTCCGGTGCCCATCATGTAGAGCATGGTAACTGTCCATAAGGGGGAGACCCGACTAGAGCATTCCTCTTATCAAATTGCAAGACGGAGTTTTGTATGTAGACGTATGACGGGTCTCCAAACTCATAATTATATAGGCAACATTGGCCCTACGATATGCTACAAGAACACTTGAAGGGCAGCTTTCTTCGTGCGAACCACAGGGCTACAATCCAGTCATTTTCTTAAAGGTATGTGTCCAGGTCCTGTCATTTACTCTATTTTAGCGCCCCTTCTGGTGGGGTCTCCCATCCTCGTTTCACACGCATCACAAAACCAAAAGAAAAGGCTCAAGAAACTGCACAGGTCTTCTCTCTCTCTCTCTCTCTCCTTTTTAGCATAAGTCTCTCTGGAACGCATCCAGAGATCGGGAGAGAGGCAACGATATATGGGAAATTTGGATTTGATCAGATGATCAGAAGGGCTACACACTGTTACACTCTTTCCATCGTTTTCAGTCGGGAAAATGATAGTTTCCATGATTGTCAAGTATGGCATCTAAATAATAAATAGCAATAAAAGATGGCGAATTTAACAAGAAGGAAAATGGTGTTGGTGGTGGGTTAAAAAGCCATTTACAGTCGATACCAGTGTCGAACGTATTAAGGGCATGCTCCTCTCTTCCTCGTTCTTTGCAAGCCCATGCTCTGGAGTAGCCAGATATCCTATCCATACATCTACGAGAATCCCACGCAAGGAAAAAGGAAACCAAAACCTCTTTAAGTGACACAGCCACTACTTTACTCTTTATCCTTCATTGGGTTAGTAGTCTCAGATTA
Organism: Warburgia ugandensis; assembly: GCA_035236585.1. Lineage (NCBI taxonomy): Eukaryota > Viridiplantae > Streptophyta > Magnoliopsida > Canellales > Canellaceae > Warburgia > Warburgia ugandensis. Next base: position 38,297,046 of record CP141137.1, read on the forward strand.
GAGGATCAAGCGCATGCTGGTGTGCTCGCATCCTACGGTTGGTAGTCTCAATGGTATTAGAGTTGTCTTGTCCTTTTAACTTGATTGAATGGGAATTGTCTGATTTGTAACTTAATTTGATGATGACCTGTACCATTCATTACACTAGAAGGGACCATCTTTAGCATGATCACTCCAAATGGCGACTCACCCGAGCCAGACCATGCATTTAGCCTGCTTTAGTGAATAAAATTGTCAGGCTAGTGGGAACCACCATAGATAGATTTCCATGCCAAAAAGGTTTATCAGTTCACAAATTACATCAAGCCCGTGATATGGCTAATAGGTAAAAGGGCCAGTTTTTTGTTAAAGATTTTTTTGCTAGTTAGGGAATCATCTTTGTTCCATGGCTCATCCACCAGGTGGTGAACTGGACTCCAGACATGTTCTTATAAGGGTTCTATAGTATTTAATCGCCTCAAGAAGTTCTGACACCACACCGATCTTTGGTTATCTTTCTCAAACTTTTGAAGTCCACTTTAACGAACCCTTCCCACAGAGCAGGAGGGATTCTCCGACAGTGTAACAAAGATAAAAGAGTAAATATAAACGCTAAGAAGATTAGTGATTTCATTTGATTAGATGTGGTGGCTTGTATAATTGCTCAATATTATTCCACAAAGAGATACTTATTTGGCACTTATAGATGCTCATCCTGTGTGTCTGACCCGCTGCATTCATGTAACTATAAGAGGAAGAAGATTTAGGCGGTCGGTTCCAATAGATTGTAGATGGTTCCGTTGTTTCTCCATCACGCAAGAAGTAAGGACCCATTTTTTGTGCTTTATAGTGGTATCTATTTTATATTCATTTTATATTCAAGGGCAGCAAAAAGCAAAGATTTATCTTTAGCTATTGAGAATCATTGGAGAATGTGAACGGGGTCGGTGCAATATCTTTTTAACCTTGAATGAAGGTTTTATTTTTTCATATCACTTGAACCACAGGTGGAAAGATTCACCAGATTCCAGCTGGATTCCCTGACAAATACATTTTAAGGAGTTAAGAAATGTCACTACAACAGGTAAAGAAGACCCACCTTAAAGCATATACGACTCTCTTGTATGCCCTTCCCACTTATATCATATGCAGTCACTTTCTTTCTAATTTTGAGATAAAAGAAAAAGAGATAAGTAGACGTACTTCGGAAAATGGGATCCATCCCAGAAGAGACTTGATCCTTGGATCTCAGGCTCCAATTTCTTTATTTGGTTTTTATTTTCCCTTTTCTCTCTTTTCTCGCAACACAATTTCTTGCTCCTTTCCAGGATGCAATTACCCGGGAACCATGCAGGTACACTGCATAGGACCGGAGGAAGCAATTGGACGTAGGCCTATGTAGAGCAAAGCCACAAACTTGAAGGCGTTTTTTTCCTCTGCTAGTGCTCTTGGAAGGACTTTTCCTAGCAGCCGGAAGAGTGGATTTGGTGGTGTTTTTTCAGTGGGTGCAAGACTTGTCTGTGCTTGTCAAAACCCTAGGTTGCCAGTGATCGAGAAGAAGGTAATTAGAGGGAGAGAAGAAGGAAAGAAAGAGGGAAAAGGAGTCTAGGGAGAAAAGAAGAGTGTGATGGGGGAGGGGGAGGGGGAGGAGATATTTATCGCTAGTGATCTTCCCTTTTCATGGGCAGCGTGATCACCGACCTTCTCCCTTGGAAAGGAGTCATAGACATAGGAGGGTGCCATTATAAAAAAAATGGCCCCTTCTAATTCTAACCATTTCCAATTTTGAAACGTATCAGTACATTATTTGTGAAATTACTAAAATAACCTTGTACTTAAAAGTTATGTAACTTTCTCATCTAAACTCCATTTTCAAAATTATAAAACTTTCATCCTTCTTTTCAATCCAAATTTTCAAAATAAAATATGGCTTAAAAATTCAGGTAGTTACATCACTACCCCTAAAATGAATTTCAACCTCAAAATTCCACAATTTACTACTCACTAAAGAGTTTAGGATATTTATCCCTCATTTCCAATTCCACTTCCCACGTTTCCTCTTCGGCAGATGCATTCCTCCATAACTGTGAGGGGAAATGACTATCCCTATCAGAAATGATACTCAGTGGTATCCCGTGCAAACTCACCACTTCCTTAATATACAACTGAACCAGGCTATCAGTAGCTTTATTTTGTTGCATTGGGAGAAAGTGCGTTAATTTACAATTACCCATATCATATCACATTCCCTTGTGTCTTGGGCAATCCCACTATGAAGTCCATTGTAATATAGTCCCACTTCCATTTTGGAAGATCAAGTGGTTATAATAGACCAATTGGTCTCTAGTATTTGACCTTAACTTGTTGACAAGTCAAGCATCATGCTACAAATTCTCCCACATCCTTTTTCATACCATTCCACCAGAAATGTCTCTTCAAGTCTTGATATATCTTTGTGCCACCAAGATGAATAGTATACCTAAATTGATGTGCCTCTTGAAGAATTTCTTACTTTATTTCATCATGGGCTTGTGCTATTAAGCTCCCTTGCATACAAACATTGTCATCTGTCTCCTTGGGGAACCCTAGTTTCCAACTAATGCTTGTACCTCAGCATCATATTTTTGCATCTGCCTACTTTCTCATTGATAATGGATCTCATGGTCAAATTTGTTGTCCAGGATCTCCCATGACCTACTTTGGGTTTGCACTCAATTAACTCTTGTAACAACTTCCATCTCTTGGAAAGTAAGGTTGCACACATTCCTTGCTCCTTACAACTCAATGCATCTCCTACTACATTAGCCTTCCCTGGATGGTATTGGATAAAGAAGTCATAATCCTTCAAATACTCCATCCATTTCCTCTATTGCATATTCAAGTCTTGTTGTGAAAGTATGTACTTAAGACTTTTATGATCTGTGAACACATTAGACATTTCTCCATATAAATCGTGCCACCAAATCTTTAAGGCAAAAACTATTGTAGCAAGCTCCAAGTCATAGGTAGGGTAATTGATCTCATGCCTTTTCAATTGTCAAGAGGCATTGGTGATCACCTTCTTGTTTTACATAAGCACACATCCTAGTCCTTTCATAGAAGAATCACTATAGATCTCAAATCCCCCACTTCCTGATGGTAGTGTGAGTACTAGTGCAGTGGTTAGTTTCCTCTTTAATTCTTTGAAGCTTTTTTCGCACGCATCATCCCACACGAACTTCACATCCTATCTTGTCAATTTGGTCAGGGGTAAGGCAATGCATGAAAATCCTTCAATAAACCTTTGGTGGTACTTTGCAAGGCCTAGAAAACTCCTTATTTCTGTCACTGACTTGGGTGTATCCCACTTTTCCATTTCTTCAACTTTTGCTAAGTTGATTGCAATGCCATGTTTAAGAATAACATGACCTAGAAAATTCACTTCTTCCAACCAAAATTCACACTTGCTAAACTTTGTGTACAATTTGTGTGTTCTAAGTGTGTCCAGTACCAATCGTAAGTATTCTTGGTGTTCCTCAAGATTTTTTGAGTAGATCAGAATATCATCCACAAACACTACATCAAATTTATCTAGATATGCTTTGAATACTCAGTTCATGAGATCCATAAATGCAATGAGGGAATTTGTCAACCCAAATGATGTCACCCTAACTTATAGTGTCCCTATGTGGTTCTAAATGCTGTCATTGAAATATCCTCTTCCCTAACTATGAGCTAATGGTATCTAGATCATAAATTGATCAAGGATTTTTTTTATTTTTTTTTATGACCCTGTTTAGCATTTAATTGTAACGAACTGGGGTCTACCCACAGTAACAATATTGTCCACTTTGAGGTGCCCATACACCACTCACGGCTTTGTTTTTTCCCCATAGGGGAAAATGCGTTGTTCCGTGGGCAGGAACCTTCTCCTGAGCGGTATGGGAGTAACTCTCAGTCCCTTACCTTGCCTAGAAGCCTGCCAGCCCTCTTGGCCCGCCCTCATTAGCCCGCCCTCATCGGCTAAGGCTTCACCTCTCCCCTCCTTAGAGGACACGTGCCCCACGTGTCACACACGATGGGCCCACGTGCGGTTAGCTAACCCCACACTGGGACGGGGGTCTCGCTCTGATACCACTGTAACGAACTGGGGTCTACCCACAGTAACAATATTGTGCACTTTGAGGTTCTCATACAGTGACGACCCAAGTTTTATATGATGCAATTTTGATAAAAAAAAAAGGCGAGATCTCTTGTTTTATAAATATGAAATGCATGAAAATCTTTTTGTTTTGGAAAACAATTTTTTGTATAAAACCCCGAGTGTCAAAACACTTTTTCCAATTATCTGGCCATGGCATAGTTTAAAATTGACTTTATTCCCAAGAAAGTGTTAGTCACAGCCTCAACTATAGAGAGTAACTACAATCAAGTAACATTGAAAGATAAGGTAGGGGTTTACTTGCACTTAGTCTGGGTGTCTTCTATCACAGGCGTACCTTGTCCTTAAATGTTTACTTTGTGTCTAAAACATGTTGAGGATTGGGTGAGTATGTACTATACTTAGTAGGAGTCCATCACTACTAGTTTTATAATGCATGCTATGTTAAAAGCATATGCTCTTTCAAAACATGTGCATGTTTAAACACTCAAGTTCAATATCAAGATTAAAAAAACCATTATCAAATTGGAATACTGACGACTTAAAGAAATCACATAATCCAAATCGAAAGTATCATTTATATCACAAACATAATGATATGCTTAAGATGCTCAACTGAATCCAACTCCTAGATATATGGTATGGTATGGTTGACCAACCTCATGTCATGTCATATGCAATGCAAGTAAATCCACGAAAACATAGGGCCCAACTATGCCCACGACCTCGCCGCCGTGTGGTCCCCAGGTACCTGAGGACACTCGATCATAGCCTCAACGGGGCATATGACACATCGACCCAGTGTCGTGACACCAGTGGTAGACCCCTGTACCACATGCAGTCGACGTAGGGACGTTGCCCTTTTTGGGCGTGGTACCCATTCCACCTAGTAGTGGTAGAGGCTGGAGGCCAACCCAGACCTCTCGACATAGCACCCAAGAGCTTATTAGCCCAAATCATATAAGACCGAACAAGCGAAAACCTCTTTTTCAAAACATGTCCTCTTTGGGTCCCTCACAACTACCTAGCCCTCACAACTGCCTACCCAGCGTCTTTTGGTAACCCTCAAGGTGAGGGACTGAGAGTTAGTCCCGTACCGCTCAGGAGAAGGTTCTGGGGCTGTTGATAAAGGGTTGGTGTTCTCTCATGGTACCCCAAAGTGCACAATACTGTTACTGTGGGTAGACCCCAGTTCATTACATTAATAGTCAATGCAAAGTCTCAATGATCCATCCTTCTTCTTAACAAAATGGATAGGTGCTCCCTAGGGAGATACGCTGGGTCTAATGAACCCTTTGTCTAGCAACTCTTGTAGTTGGGTCTTCAACTACTTTAATTCCACTGGAACCATCTAGTATGGTGCCTTGGAGATACGAGTTATGCCAGCTATCAGGTCAATAGTAAAATCTATCTCCCATTTTGGTGGTAACCCTAGTTAGCCTTCTGGGAACACATTTGGAAATTCACAAACTACAACTACTTCTTCTAATGTAGACTTTGCAATCTTAGTAGCTTCTATCTTAGCAAAAAAGAATTGGCATCCTTGAGCAATATGCTTCAATGGCCTTACTGAGGTAATATCACATGCTCCTAAATAATCTTGTCCCTTGCAATGATACCACCACTTCGCTAGGAATATTAAAAATAATTTTCTTCTTATGATAGTCAACTATTGTATGATGTGAGGCCAATCAATCCATCCCAAGTATGGCATCAAAGTTTGTCATTTCCAGGTGGATTAAACCATCATTCATTTGTTTGCCCTCGATTACAATTGGAACTTCTTGAAAGTATATTTTTGTGGTAATGGACTTGCCCAAGGGTGTCATAACTTCTAAATAGAATTCTAAGTTCTAGACTATATCATCAATACAAGAAGGAAACTCACATGATATAAAAGAATGTGTAGAACTAGTATCAAACAATACTCTGGTAGGTCTATCATAGATGTGAAGTGTACCTTTTACTATTGTGTGGATGTCTGAGCTTGTCTTGAAGTAATGGAAAACACATATCCTTGGCTTTGAGGAATTTAATCTCCTTTATGCTCTTCTTCTCTCCTCTTCTTAGGGCAGTTTGTGGCTATGTGTCCTGCTTCTTTGCAGATAAAACATTTGAAACAGGGCAAGGTGCAAGGTTTACCTGGGTGATATTTGTTGCATCGAGGGCAAGCTCTAGATTCTGGTGTTCTTCCTCTTTTGTCGAATTCTCATTTGTGTAGATGTCGGCACCTGAATAGGTCTTTTTCCTTTGTTGAATTGTCAAGTGATGTTGACATTCTTCTACTTCTCTTTCCTATCTACTTTTGCTCTCTGAAAATCCTTTTCACAAAAGCAGATGCCATTTCCATTACTTTTTCCATGGTGGCTGATTGAAACCAACCCCTCTGTTCCTTAGTCCAGGCTTTAACCCATCAATAAACTTCTTTGTAGAATTTTCTTTAGTGGCACAAACGATGAGTGTGAATCTACGAAGACATGTAAACTTTTTTTTGTACTAATTCATGGATAGGCTGCCTTGTTATAGATCCATAAATTCCTTCTCCTTTTGCTTTTGTACATGTCATGGGAAACACTTCTCATTAATTACAATTTTGAAATCCTTTCAAAGAATAGCATTACTATCATCAAAGTATGTCCTTTCGGCTATTCCCAACCAAAAACCTGCTTCACCTTTTAGGATAAAAGTGGCCATAGCAACCTTCCTTTATTTGGGAATTTTCATCGCTTTGAACAACTTTTCAATGTAGAAGATCTACTTCTCTACTATTGCTAACTCCTCTTCACCAGAGAATGATGGGGCCATCTTTTAAAATCGTTCAAGTTGGGCCTTAGTTCGGTCAACAATCCTCTCTAGTGATGAGGTCCTTGTCGCAAGTGCTTATGGTTGATTTTGTATAAACTGCCCCATATGTTGCATGATGAGTTGAAAGGCTCCAGTCACCCCATTTCTAGATTAAGAGGAATCAGTAGGGGATTTTTAAGTTTTTAGGCTGCACCTCCTCTTCTCTTAGGTAGCATATGTTTTACAAGAGTAATACTCCTTTTGAGGAATTCTATCATGCTAATCTAAAATTTTCCTATTGATGTACATTGATTATAAGTTCTTATTTCACAACTTGATTGTGAATAACTTGAACTTAGATTCTAACACCAACTGTGATGACCTGGGCTTTTATAATGCAATTTAAAGTAAGCTTTCACTTGCAAGATTGATCTCTATTTAAAAATAGTTTTACGAAATAATAGCATCAAAAATTTCCTTTTCTTCAAAATTCATTTGTGAAAAAGCCCAAGTGTCATTATTTATTTCTAATAAATAGATAATTATCTAACATCATTAATTAATGAAACATGCCATGACAATTTGAAAAATATCTAAAAATGGATAAATTCTGTTCCCAAGATTGTTAATCATAGCCCAAGTTATGAATAATCACTTAAAGTCAACTTACATCAAATATTAAAATGATCACTACTAGTTCTGGGACAACTACAATCACTTTTGTCTTTACATTTCTCACTTGATCGTAGCACTAAAACTTCCTGGTGCTTCTTCTAATCCTTCTTGAGCTGATATGAAAAAATATATTTGGTTGAGTATTTAGCATACCCAGTAGGTGATCTAATGCTACTAAATCGAAAACATGGCATACCACAATCATAATTTTAAGAAGGGTTTTTCGGGTAATAAAACCATTCGATCGTCTTATGTACATACAAGTATTCATGCACAAATCATTTGCACATTTCTATATTCAAGGAAGGAGATTATCAACAAATCAATTAATCAATCATATAAAGACTACTAAATTCCTTAAAGTAGTAACAGATTGAACCAGATGTTAGAAATTCAAACCCTACAACAGTGATTATGTGCATGGGTATCTTGGCAAATGCATCAGTCGAGTGGTCACAAATACTTGTCCAAAGAAAATCGTAAAGCACTATACATGGAGATGCAAAAACAGAAAGCATAGGGATCACTATGCTCATGATCGGCTCTCTGAATCTTGTGTCTCTGCTATCTAGAGACCAGCCTCCACAGCCTCCAAGGCGACTGTGGATATGTCTTAAATAGGGTGCTGTGAATACCTTTAGTGGTTATTTCCTTACCACAGCAATCAAGAAAAATAGGTTCCTCTTTGGGCATAGATACCTACCACCTATGGTGGTTAGAGGTCGAGAGGCCAAACCCATACAACCACACATTTAGATAGGATGACTAAAAATATATGAATTTGAAGTGAAACAGATAGGATGATTTAGGCCATCTGATCTGTCACTATCTAAACAAAGACATTGTGATCTCAGATCAATGATCAAATATCACAGATGGATTCCTAAACCCTGAATTGGCTTAGATATAATATAAATTTTGGAATTTGGATAAATATATATATATATATAATTAGTTGATATGAATTGTTCATGATGCTCATTATATCAGTTAGGATTAGGAATACAATTATATGTTGTATTGAGAACTGTAGTATGAAAAATAACATCTAACACCAACTCAAGAGTTGATTTGGTTAGGAATCAAGGGTTAGGACCATTGAGTAGTGAAAGTGACTTGCAGTCACTTAAGAAGAGGGTTGAATAGCCAATCAGAGCCAATGGCGTGGATTGGGAATCCAGTAATAATTTGTCATTTGATTAGTTATTAACTAATAGCTAATGAAACACCCTTAGCATAGAAATAAGCACTGTCACTTTGCATTGTGCCGAATAATGCCAGGAGTTAACTTTGAGGAAATTTCCATGCTAGGGAAGCTAAGATAAGTCTTACAATTGTATATCTGAATGTGTGTTTGTATTGTTACAGAGGTGTGACCGATCAGGAGCGTGTACATGAACTAAAAGAATTATTTACTATAGAAAAACCTAAAGATCTCCATTTGAGGTAGGTGGAATTAAGATTGTTAAGATTTTCACTATATATTGAATCATGTTTAAACTGCTCATGTACAAGAATTTGTTTTATATTATGATGCTCCAGTCCATTTGGTTGTTCATGATAAGACACATTCTAGACGAGTGACTGTGGGTAGCCCATCTCCGCCAAAGAAGACAATATTGTGTACTTTGATCATGGAAGGATGCATTCAGAGGAGGTTGACTATGGGTAGCCCATCTCCCTTCATATGAAATAGATCCTTGACCCGTGGCTATGGGTAGACCATCTCTCAGGAAGAGGATAATATTATGGCTGTAGCCAATGAGTTTGGGTAGCCCATCTCCTAGCGAAAACATAAGCCATGACCGGTGACTGTGGGTAGCCCATCTCTCAGATGAATGATAGTATTCTGAAGTGTTCTAAGGAGGTTGACTGTGGGTAGCCCATCTCCCTCCGCATGATACAAAGCTACGACCAGTGATTGTGGGTAGCCCATCTCTATGAAAATGGACTATAAAGACATGTATTTGCATACTTTGTGATTGAAGGAAAAGTTATTTTGGTATGGTACACTAAGATTTCTTTCTTATTAGTAGTCTGCTGAAATTATGTCTCAAATGGATTTTTGTTATATGGAATGTATTATGAATTCATTACTATGGTAAATACTTGACATATTTCAGACTACATTCTAAATAATTATAGTTTTGCATGATGCAATGTGAACAATTTATTAGATGGTAAATTATGATTTGTTTATGTATAATTACATCTTATTCCACCCACACAAGCAATTGCTTGCTAAAGCATTGCTTTGGTTTGCAATGCCTCATATACAGAGAATAGTAGCAGGTTTGGCATATTGATAGCATCTCAGCACAAAAGACTCTTAAGGAATAATTACTAATAGGAGTGCGTCAACGAAAGCTTTGGAAAAGGACAGGTATTTAAATTGAAGTTATCGTATTAGAAATGAGAAAGAGACTGCATTGTATGTAATTGAGGGAGTTTGGATGGCATATGTGGCTGGGTTGTGATGTGGAAGTTCTAGGTGTGTTTTGTTCTAGTATTTTGTGTTATTTTGTTACATGTATGAAAAGGAGATAGAGTCGCCAATTATATTTTAAAATTGTCAAAGAATGTTTATCGGGTACTTCGCAATGACATGTGTTAAATGTCATATGTCCAAAAAACTGAAGAAACTCTTCCAAATTTTCAATAGAAATGAGCGCTCGTTTCATCGAGAGTCCTTATTTTCAAAGTGAATTTAAAAGAAAAGATTCTTTTACTGTTGTTTACTCTTTAAAAATGATTTTATTAGAGATCAATCTTGTTAAGTCAATGTCTTTTTTTGTATTTAAAAAATGTTAACAAAACTTGGGTCATCACATTCTATCTCTCACAGTCAATTTTTATTCTCAAATGATAGGACAATTACATATATGCATTAATTGCATGTTTTGAAATGGGTTACATAAATTGCATAATTTAGTATATGCTAAATATTGCATAATACTATGATGTTTGAATTTGGAATGCATGTATATATCTATATTTATTCAGGCCAGTGAGTCTGGTGGGCACTATGCTAAGTGGTTGTATGGGTTTGGCCTCTCGACCTCTAACCACCAAAGGTGATAGGTATCTGTGCCCAAAGAGGAACCTATTTTTCTTGATTACTGTGGTAGAGAAATAACCACTGAAGGTATTCACAGCACCCTATTCACAGTTAAGTGTTCAAATAATTGAACACTTAACTGTGAACTAAAATGGAAATGGAAGAGCAAAGCAAAGAAGGTGATTACTTAGGAAACTTTATATTGTTTAGAGTGGAAAATATAGCCCAATGTAATGAAAAGATTAATGGACACCTAAGAAAATGGATTAAAGAAACCTAAGAAAGAAGAGTGCATGGTTGTGTAGATGAATGAATTGATGAAGCTCAAGATGGATAAATGCAAGATACATAGGTGATTACTTAAGGAAACTAAGTTGAATGATAATGGAAACATAAGTGAGAAAACGTGTGACTATAGGGTTTAATGTGTGAGGCATACCTATATATTACTAAAGACATCATAATGTATGAAATAAAAGGTTATTGCGTGTGAGAATGGCTGATATAGGACAGCTCATTAGCCCATGCGTGTGATGAAAATAACATGTTTAAAGCTAATGAATGCGACAAGGTAGCTGACCTCATGCATGGAGATAGCTTCCTTAACTAAACAATAGAGGATATAGAACAATGGGAAACTGATTTCCCTCATTACATGCCTCCCTCAACCAGACAAGGAGGAGAAAACCAGATCTGAGTGGAAGAGTAAGGAGCCATTGAAGGTGGATTGGAAGGGAAAAAGAGGCATCTAGTTGGGGTAGTGATGTTCAATCAGTTGGGAGTCTATTTCACCTAAGAAAATTGGTAAATTGAAGAGCTTCTTCTTGGGTAATGGGCATAGGAAAAAGTCTAATATGATCCATGCCATAGTTTTCCGAAAAATTTGAAGCAATTTGATGATTTTGAAAAGGGCTTTGTAAGTTGTATATATTAGCATACACTTAATACCATTATTGACTTACATGTTTGGGTAAAACTTACATTCATTGGATAGCAATTGGATGCATTATTAATGGTCCAATGGTGTATGGAATGGGTATTACTTATTGTAGTTTTCTATAGGGTAATGGCCAACTCCACTTTTGGGTTTCTTAGTGTAATCTATAATAGAGGAATTACAATGCATTATCTTCACAATTAGTTACTCTAACATTTCTTATTGTATCTCCTTCCTTAAAACATGATGACTTTGTTTATTTTCAATGAAATTCCAAGTTTAATCTATGCATCTAGTTTCTAGCTACACTTGTGTTATTCACAAATACTATTATTATATGGGAATTTTACTACTATGTTATGATGCCTTGCACATCATTGGATCTTGTATGGAATGATAGGCCATGATCTTAAATTTCAAGTGTTTTGATACTTTGTAGCATCATAAAAGAGGTGTTGAAGGATTGCTATTTTCAATAAAAACTTACACCTATACTTAGTGAATGTTTGAAACACCAAAAATATGGATTAACCGTTGGGCTTGTTATTGACATAGGAAATTTTGTACATATGCTATTTTTTAATGTTTATTGTGTCCAAAATATCATGGAATACTAGTGGTTCACATGCGTAATAAAACAAGCATTGTAACATAGTTCTTGTAGGTTTTGAACTATAGAATGTGTTAGGTAAATTTCTATGTTGTATCTGTGACGACCCGGGTTTTTGAAAACATGATTTGTAAAGTGTTTTGAAAGGCAGGGCCCTTAAGAGTGTAAAATTTTTTCGCAAAACAAAGCAGCGGAAATTCTTTTCTTTAGAACTTGTTTTGAAAACCCAAGTCACCACTTCATATATAACATAAGTACAATTTGTGTACAAAATAAAATTTCATTGAAGGAATATACTTTTATTAAACTCCAGGATCCATCCAGTGGTTCACGGTCTGACCAAATCTAGTACTGATACTTGTCCAAATTACATAATCCAAAACTCAAGCTCACCATACAATAAAACTCTCAACAAATAAAAATACATGTCTTCAAGGGTATACCTTGAAGATTATTCTCTTCAAGTCTTCTATAGTCTTCAGCTCCTAAGTCTCCTTCCTGGATCTGAGATATTGCAACAAGTACAATATCTCAGCAAGCAATGCTTGGTAGGGGATTCAAGAAACATAATAATTGACAATGTAATTCCAATCCTTCATAATCTCATTATCCTCAAACATACTCTTTACTTTGTAAGTTATGTATATCTATATACATACATACCCTTCATGGGTAAACCGAGTTAAATTCGTGAAAATAGTCAAATATCATTCCCAACTAAGTGATCAATTCTCTTCATTTTGAGAATTTAGTATTCTGACTAATCTCATACTTAGAATTTCCTTCTTGGGAAACATTGGTAATATACAATTACCTAGCATTTCATTATGCTATAACATAAGGCATTTCACTATGCCTATTCCATATGCATCATAGTGCAAAATAATCGAGAAAGGTTGCTATGGCCGTAGTCTAATCCGTACTAGCGCGCCGGATAACTGCCCTGTTCACCACTGATACCACGGTGGAAAATATTATGTCACTGCCCGTATGGGGGGGGCAAGACTTTCACAGTGGTGGCCTTCCCATAATTGCCACCACCCGACTTTTAGCCTCTCATTGGGCAAGGTATCATCATATCATCAAATTTCAAGGAGCGGGTGGCCAAACCCTCATAACTCCTCTAGCAATAGCATCCCCTAGGCTCATGCCTATTAAAACAAACTCACAAGCCTCCAAGCTTGTATGTAAAATAGATTTCATATATATCAGACCATATGTCTGTTTACTTAGGGACTGAAATATTTTCTAGTTCCCTATTCACTTATAGTTTAGTCCTTAACCATCTTATAGGTGTTTGGTTGGATCATAAGGTTTTCAAGAGATATACTACAAGTATTATCATTACTCTTGTCAACATAAGATCATGAGTACAATCATGAATATCTCATGTAAATGCATTCATCAAATCCTCCTACCTTTAAGGATTGATCTCTTTTCCCCAATCTTCCATGATCTTGACCGATGTATGTAATCAGTACATCCATACATATTGTCAATATATAAATTATGTACAATCCTATTGATCACTAGATCGATGTTTAGAATGATCTTTAGATCATTCATATCTAAGTATTTTTCTATCTCTAAGTCTTTGTATGTTCATCTCCTTGATCTTGATCTTTCATAGATCCTTTGATTGACAATCTACTCATGTTGATAAAGATCAAGGTCTTAGATCTTCTATCATCTAGTTCTTCTTTGATCTAAGTTCGGTTCTTGGATCATCCCTATGGAGGATGATCTTGGTTTTCTTCCTTGAATCACCTTTGATCAAGGGTTTGGATTATCTAATCTAATGAACTATAATAAGTATACTACTAAACATACATACTAAGTACAATATAGTGTTCTTATTCTTATTGTTCTTGATCATCCAAGATCTAATGGATCTTGTTTGATCGTCCTTATCTTTCTTCTTGTTTTTATTAGGGTTAGGTAATTTACTAACCTTTTATGCTCTTATTATTATTATTCAACCAGTTAATGTGCTTGATTGAAGGTAGCTTATTCAAGCCTAAGTCTAGATCAAGCTCCTCTTATTTCAATTGGCTAAGGCTTACTAGGCTGAATGGGTGAACACAAAGTGGTTACTTCAATCCTCATGTAAGGAGGCGTTTAGACCTCACAAACGTCCAACTGAAGGTAGGGGAAGAGCGAGGCTCTATTAGATAACCCCTTAACCACTATGTTCATCATTCACTAGAATGACCATAGCTCAACCTTTCATAAGGTTCCTATAAGCATGTTTACTCTAAGTACTCTTTCTAATGGATTTTAATTAAGTCCATGAATATTTATAATGTCATTCATGGGGTTTATTATTCTTTTCCTAATTTGGGCCAAGGATTTGATAATCCTTATATTGTCCTACCAACTATAGCCCTTACTAATTAAGTCCAAAGTACTCCATTCTTATTTGTGTCATGAAACTCTACTTTCTCATTAGAATGCATTTTTGATGTTTTATGCTCTTTATCTCATAACAAGTAAATCTACTACTAACATTCAACTATAAATGAATTATAAATTTAAAGCATAAAAACTACTTAATTTAACATTAAATGAAAATGAGGCAAGGTACTTAAATTAACTCTAGCAACTTATGATAAGAATGAACACATAAACTCTAAATGTTATACTAGCATGCTTTATAACATAATAACATAAAAATGAAACTAATTAGATTTACATTTTTAGAAACCTTTACTTATGATCCAACCATTTGATCTTAGATCTTTGCCTTTGATTAAGGACTTTAGTTATATTTAGAGAATTTTCTCTATTAAGGTCAAAAGATCACATTGATCTATTTTATCATAATCCATCACGATTTCCTTGGATTTCATCATATAAACAAGTTATTCTTTCCATCCCAAGGATCATCACACTTGATCTCATTGATCAAGTGGGTCCCTTTGTATTTTTTTGGGTTTTCAATCATAAAGGGTAGATCCTTAATATATCTCATATATATCCAATTTAAACATAGATATAACTTTATTTCGGTATTAGATCATTATTAAAACATGTTTCTAAGATCCGATCATCTCGAGATCTTGAAAATCAATGTAATTGGAAACTTAATTCTTAAATACAGAAAGTTTTTATTGAATAACATGTCATTTTATTATTCCATAAGAAAATAGAGGTTTTAAGCTTTCCATAGCTTCTTTCCGATCTCAATTTGGAGTTCGGATGACCTGCAATTGATCCTGAAGTTCACGGTCCTTCCTAGGGCCTAGATTTGATCCGGGCCCAAGGAAAGGACGGCCCATTAGTCGTCGGGCGGAACGGGCGGAACGAACCGGCGGAACGAACCAGGGCTGTCGTCGGGCGCGTCCGCTGGACGAAATCCCGACGCGCGCCTGCGGGACGTCCCTGACGTACGCGGACGGACGAGCGAACGCCCGTCGTCCGCGCGCCCCAAACCGGCCGGCATTGGGCGCGTCCGCTCGTCATTTGGACGGACGCGCCTTCCGTACGGCAGAACAGACGCTCCACGCGTATCGCACGCGCCGTTCCGACGGTGCGTCACGTGGGCGTCGTCGATCTGGAGATCGGACGGTCCATTACGGGACCGTCCAATCAATCCTCTTGCAATTGAGGGCCCAAAGGGTCTCCGATTTTGATGAAACTTCTACCCTGGGGTTTGGACCCTTGGATCGATTGGTACAGTGCAGATTTCTCCTTGAGCACTCCATCATCCCTAATTAAGGGTTACATTGTTTTACTTTATTTTTATCTTTTTATTATCAAAATTAATTACGGTAAAATAAAAATTACATAAAACATTACTAAAAATATAGGAAAAGGATTTCACTTACTTGATTGAGGAGAAAACTTGATTTACATGCCCAATAAAAAATACCTCCGTTGATGACGATATAGCTTAAAATCCACCTTTCGCGTAAATACCGTTTGTTTAAAACCGTTGGATCTTGAAATTTCTTTGGGGGTTTTGTAGAATAGATGTGTTGGGATGTTTTGGATGGTGGAATTGATGAAATTAGATCTAGAACAGAGTGCCTAATTGAATTTAGGTCTCTTGTTCTAATCTAAAAAAAAACAAATTGGAAAAAGATTTAGCTCTTGGAAATTTTGGGGTTTTGAGAGGGATCCTAGATCTAATTTTTCAAGGGGATTGAAGATAATTTCGTGGGGATTGTATGAGGATTTTTGGAAGATTTTTGGGGTTGTATTTATAGGCATTTTGGGTCTTTTTTTCATGATTATAATATGTATTTTTTTAATATAAAATGGCATGAAAGTCTTTAATGCTCCCATACCTAACCCATGACTAGCTGATCTTTGTTGACCCATGTTTCACATGGGCTGCTGATCAAAGTGGTTGTTGGGGACGTGGTGGTCCCCATGTGGGCCCCATGTGGGCCCCACATGGTGTAAAAAGTCCGTTTGCCCTTTATGCATAAAACTTTGGGTTTTATTCCCATGATCTCGGATTGAGTGTACTTAGTGGCGTTGGATTCGTATTTCTCAGTACATTCTAAATTTTGATGTTTCATATTTTGATTTTTGGAATATTTTTGATTTTTGGGTAAAATTACTATTTTACCCTTTTGTCCAAAAATGAAAAACTTAAGAGATTTCTCATCCAATTCGAAATTTGTCGTGCTTCTGATCATTTTGAAGGGTTTGCTAAGTTTAATTTCAATTTTACATGTCTTATGATTTGATTATACTTTTATAAAAAGTATATTTTAAATAACCCTAATATTTCGCCCAGAAATATCTAAAACTCAAACTTTATTGATTTTTCTCAATCAATTTACAAAAAAATGGGGGTTATTACAATCTTCCCCTTACAATAATTTCGTCCTCGAAATTTGTAATACAACTCACTTAGGAGTTTTCACAATACTTTCATATCCTTACACATGTGGCCTTGCCACTTATGGAAATTCTATTTCCTTTCATCCTTTTTTATACTATCTTTTCTCAAAGGTTAAAATGCTCCTCCATGACTAACCTTAATAATGCTATATATAATAAAGCTGGTTATTGCTAGAATTTCCCAAAAGATGATTAATAACTCTTATTGAGTTATCCCTTTTTGTTCAAAACCTTCCATTTCACTTGATTGGTAATTTTCACCAATCTTTCCATACTTCACAATTTTCCATTATGCCTTCTATTCCTCATTCTTTTTCAACTTATAAAGTTTTGACATAGCTTTCCTACTATGTATTAACATATAAAGTTTGGACATAGCTTTCCTACTTATGTATAGCCCTTAGACTTCTTATAATACATATTGATAAGATTCTATAACTTCAACTATTGTTCTTTGTAACAACCTTCCAATCTTTGGAAGTAATTTTCTCTTTTCTTATTCTTCCATTATTTGGAAGGATATACTTTATTTCTTCTTTACAGTTCATACTTCTTTACTATTTCCTTCTATTGACAACTTCTTGTCAAATTAAATCCTTCAATAATAGTTTCCTTGTAATATCTTTCCTCATTTCCATCCATTATTTTTGTAACACCCTTTGAGTACCATTTTATTCATAATACTTGACTTTTTACATTTTTCCATCCAAGATAGTGTCATTTAACTCTGCATATATATTCTTGATCCTCTTTTGTTATTTCTTTCTCATAATTAGAACAATATTCAGAACATTCTCACAATCTATGATAATATTTATCTCTTTTCCTCTCATATATATATATATATATATGTTTGTATGTCATAGGCTTCAAAATTTCTAGATTTTGCATTTCCTTATGCTTCTTTCAAGTGTACCTCATAGCCTTTATCATATCATACTAACTCTTTATTTGCGATATTCTTGATAATTTCAATTAAAAGAGTCCATATTGACTTTGTAATCATCCCTTCTTATGTCTTTACAAACACCATAATTTATCAACTAGTCTTTAATTCTCAACAATCTATTATCAACTCATTTAGGATTTATGTACCCAATGGCAAATCTTCACTAAAAGAATGTCCTTATGTTATAAAATCAATAAGAGATATATTTCTCTAATTGTCATTGTCATTTAATATTTCGATCTCATATTCCACCTTTGTTGGGTCAAATTCCATACTATCCTTAAAATTTATATAACCTAAACTTTGCTTCCTTTAATCACATGTACACTTACAAGACAAGTTTTGTAAGTGTCATGCCCTTAATGCTCTTGATTTCTTGAAATCTCTTTCCATATATCATTACCACTTCATTCAATATATTTCATTCTTCTCAAATTCATGAACATCTGTTATCTAACTCATAGAACTTTTAAAATTTGTTTTTGATTTTATACTTTGATGTTGCATTTCCAATTCCCAATTAAAAATGATCATCCTTATAGAGAAAAAGGATACTTAATTTCCTCAACATCATTTATGCATCCTTATATTGATTCCTCCTTTTATTTTCCTAAAAGAAATTTGTTACTCTCATAATGTAAATTGCTATAATCACTCCATATCCTTAAAAGTTGTTCTTTCAACTCATTCATATAATTTGATGTTCTTTTCCTCAACTATTATAGATATTTTCTCATTCAATCTCATGTAAGATTGAAAATCTTCAAACTATCTTAAAATTTCTAGCCACTTATTTCTCCAACAATTTGGATTTATATCTCATTCACAATCATCTTTAAACTTAAATTTAACAACCAATATTTGTTTTCATTTCTCATGTTTTATTTCACCTTTCCTTCAAAAAATTATATTTCCCTTACTATATTTCTTAAATCTTTCAATATCACCAACTCCATCATGTAATTGAAGTAATATCTTTATTCATAGTTAGCTCTTCATTTGCCTTGATCAATTCAATGACTATATTTTTCTAATAAATATTTCTGTTTGTTTTCATGTTCCATGACCATGATAATCAATGACTTAATCAATGCTAATCAATATTTCTCTTTGTTTTCATGATCCATGACCATGATAATCAATGACTTAATCAATGCTAATCAATGATAGTCCCAAAAATTATTTTCAATAGCACCAAAGTTATTATATCAATAATTATTTAATCCTTGAAAATCCTCTAGTGCTAATTTCCACAATGATTTGTCATACCTTTATAATTTCTAACTCGGTGATTTCATAATTGTTGTACCATATATAGAGCTATAATTTTTTTTTTTTTTTTTAACCATATATTCTCATGGTTTAATTGTCTTTCTTAATACTTATTTTTGTCCCTTTAACATATCTAACTCTCTTTTTCCTTTTCATTTTATTCTAATATCAAAGATCATCTCTTCATGTTCTAAAATTTTATCATTTCTCCACTAATTCCTTTGCCTCACTAATTTTGGAGAAAAATACTTGCTTCACTCCTTACTCATATTTATTTCAAACTATTCTCATTTACAAATTTTGCACTTTCTTACCTATCTCCTTAAATTTCTTTCAAGCCATATCCTCTCTATTTTGATGATTAAATTCATTTAACTAATTTTCATAATACTTAGCAAGTAGCAATTCTAATTCCTACATTTATATTTCTTTATATATGTAATGTTAACTTTGAATTTTACAATACTTCTAATGTTTTCATCTTTAACACCTATTTCTCATAAATCTCCATTTCATCTTTTCTATAAGGTTAAATTTTTTTCCTTTTTGTTTTTCATCCTCTTTTCCAATTTATCGTTTTTTTTCTCTTTATCTCCATTTCTTCACTTAGTAATGGTTATATACATACTTTACTTAATAATGGTTATATACATACTTGTATTAACGTACTTTGTATGTTTACTCAGGGACTTTAGGTTAGACCTGAACATCATACCTTACATCTATTGTAATGTTTTTCCTATGGATTTCTATATCTTATTATTCCCTTTATTGGAATTCTTATTTGCTAAGTAGTATTTCTAGTCCTTTCACTAAGTATATCGACTTTCCTTTCACTAAGTAATATCGACTTATACTATACTATTCCTTCATTACACTAACTCTTTCTATATTTATTCTTAATTAATGAGTTTAACTCTTTCTATACTCATCCTTCACAAATGAGTTACTCTTTCTTCACAAATGAGTCTACTCTTTCCATATTCCTCAAATAATGAGTTTAACTCTTTCCTCACTAATGAGTCAACTCTTTACATCCTCTTCAACAAATGAGGCTACTCTTTCAAGACTTATCCTTCACTAATGAGTTACCTCCTTTTATACTTATCTCTTAACTAATGAGTTTATCACATAACTCCTTCTCATCAACTGATAACTTATCTCTTATTCACTCACTTTAGGTTGAACTCCGAGCACAACGTACTTGGTATTTCTACAGAAGGTGATGAACCTTGGAGTTTGCTATAGGTGAGGAAGAAGGTTCTTCAACACCCTTGTCATCATCTCTTCCACATTGCTCATTGTTACTTTCTCCATATTGTCTTCGGGAGTATTTTGAGCTTTTGTCTTGTGACTCTCTTTGGTGGCATCTATTCATAATTTCAATCAATCCTCTATACAACTACTTCTATCTTAATCTAGACTTGGATTATAATCCCTCTTTTGGACATATTTGTACTTGTCTTGTGACTGGATGAATCGCTTTCCGATACCAAGCCGTGACGACCGGGTTTTTGAAAACATGATTTGTAAAGTGTTTTGAAAGGGAGCCCTTAAGAGTGTAAAATTTTTTCGCAAAACAAAGCAGCGGAAATTCTTTTCTTTAGAACTTGTTTTGAAAACCCAAGTCACCACTTCATATATAACATAAGTACAATTTGTGTACAAAATAAAATTCCATTGAAGGAATATACTTTTATTAAACTCCGGATCCATCCAGGTGGTTCACAAGAGGACCCAAATCTAGTACAATACTTGTCCAAATTACATAATCCAAAACTCAAGCTCACCATACAATAAAACTCTCAACAAATAAAAAATACATGTCTTCAAGGGTATACCTTGAAGATTATTCTCTTCAAGTCTTCTATAGTCTTCGGCTCTAAGTCTCCTTCCCTGGATACGAGATATTGCAACAAGTACAATATCTCGGCAAGCAATGCTTGGTAGGGGATTCAAGGAACATAATAATTGACAATGTAATTCCAATCCTTCATAATCTCATTATCCTCAAACATACTCTTTACTTTGTAAGTTATGTATATCTATATACATACATACCCTTCATGGGTAACCAGTTAAATTCGTGAAAATAGTCAAATATCATTCCCAACTAAGTTTGATCAATTCTCTTCATTTTGAGAATTTAGTATTACAAATTAATCTCATCTTGGGAATTTCCCTTCTTGGGAAACATTGGTAATATACAATTACCTAGCATTTCATTATGCTATAACATAAGGCATTTCACTATGCCTATTCCATATGCATCATAGTGCAAAATAATCAGAAAGGTTGCTATGCTTTGCGAGTCCTAATCCGTACTAGCAGCTCGGATAAGCGCCTGCTCACCACTGATACCACGGTGGAAAATAATATGTCACTGCCGTATGGGGGGGCAAGACTTTCACAAAGGGTGGCCTTCCCATAATTGCCACCACCTAGACTTTTAGCCTCTCATTGGGCAAGGGTATCATCATATCATCAAATTTCAAGGAGCGGGTGGCCAAACCCTCATAACTCCTCTAGCAATAGCATCCCCTAGGCTCATGCCTATTAAACAAACTCACAAGCCTCCAAGCTTGTATGTAAAATAGATTTCATATATATATCGGACCATATGTCTGCTTACTTAGGGCTGAAATATTTTCTAGTTCCCTATTCACTTATAGTTTAGTCCTTAACCATCTTATAGGTGTTTGGTTGGATCATAAGGTTTTCAAGAGATATACTACAAGTATTATCATTACTCTTGTCAACATAAGATCATGAGTACAATCATGAATATCTCATGTAAATGCATTCATCAAATCCTCCTACCTTTAAGGATTGATCTCTTTCCCCAATCTTCCATGATCTTGACCGATGTATGTAAACTGTACATCCATACATATTGTCAATATATAAATTATGAACAATCCTATTGATCACTAGATCTGATGTTTAGAATGATCTTTAGATCATTCATATCTAAGTATTTTTCTATCTCTAAGTCTTTGTATGTTCATCTCCTTGATCTTGATCTTTCATAGATCCTTTGATTGACAATCTACTCATGTTGATAAAGATCAAGGTCTTAGATCTTCTATCATCTAGTTCTTCTTTGATCTAAGTTCAGTTCTTGGATCATCCCTATGGAGGATGATCTTGGTTTTCTTCCTTGAATCACCTTTGATCAAGGGTTTGGATTATCTAATCTAATGAACTATAATAAGTATACTACTAAACATACATACTAAGTACAATATAGTGTTCTTATTCTTATTGTTCTTGATCATCCAAGATCTAATGGATCTTGTTTGATCGTCCTTATCTTTTCTTGTTTTTATTAGGGGTTAGGTAATTTACTAACCTTTTATGCTCTTATTATTATTATTCAACCGCTTAATGTCTTTGTCGATTGAAGGTAGCTTATTCAAGCCTAAGTCTAGATCAAGCTCCTCTTATTTCCAATTGGCTAAGGCTTACTAGCTGAATGGGTGAACACAAAGTGGTTACTTCAATCCTCATGTAAGGAGGCGTTTAGACCTCACAAACGTCCAACGAAGGTAGGGGAAGAGCGAGGCTCTATTAGATAACCCCTTAACCACTATGTTCATCATTCACTAGAATGACCATAGCTCAACCTTTCATAAGGTTCCTATAAGCATGTTTACTCTAAGTACTCTTTCTAATGGATTTTAATTAAGTCCATGAATATTTATAATGTCATTCATGGGGTTTATTATTCTTTTCCTAATTTGGGCCAAGGATTTGATAATCCTTATATTGTCCTACCAACTATAGCCCTTACTAATTAAGTCCAAAGTACTCCATTCTTATTTGTGTCATGAAACTCTACTTTCTCATTAGAATGCATTTTTGATGTTTTATGCTCTTTATCTCATAACAAGTAAATCTACTACTAACATTCAACTATAAATGAATTATAAATTTAAAGCATAAAACTACTTAATTTAACATTAAATGAAAATGAGGCAAGGTACTTAAATTAACTCTAGCAACTTATGATAAGAATGAACACATAAACTCTAAATGTTATACTAGCATGCTTTATAACATAATAACATAAAATGAAACTAATTAGATTTACATTTTTAGAAACCTTACTTATGATCCAACCATTTGATCTTAGATCTTTGCCTTTGATTAAGGACTTTAGTTATATTTAGAGAATTTTCTCTATTAAGGTCAAAAGATCACATTGATCTATTTTATCATAATCCATCCCCTGATTTCCTTGGATTTCATCATATAAACGATTATTCTTTCCATCCCAAGGATCGATCACACTTGATCTCATTGATCAAGTGGGTCCCTTTGTATTTTTTTTTGGGTTTTTCAATCATAAAGGGTAGATCATTTAATATATCTCATATATATCCAATTTAAACATAGATATAACTTTATTTCAAATATTAGATCATTATTAAAACATGTTTCTAAAAGATCTCGATCATCTCGGATCTTGAAAATCAATGTAATTGGAAACTTAATTCTTAAATACAGAAAGTTTTTATTGAATAACATGTCATTTTTATTATTCCATAAGAAAATAGAGGTTTTAAGCTTTCCATAGCTTCTTTCCGATCTCAATTTGGAGTTCGATGACCTGGAATTGATCTGGAAGTTCACGGTCCTTCCTAGTGGCCTAGATTTGATCCGGGCCCAAGGAAAGAGACCCGACATTAGTCGGGCGGAACGGCAGCGGAACCAACCGGCGGAGGAACGAACCAGGCGTCGTCGGGCGCGTCCGCTGGGACGAAATCCCGACGCGCGCCGCGGGACGTCCACAGACGCGGACGGGACGAGCGGGCGCCGTCGTCCGCCGCGCCCGCAAACCGAGAACATCGGCGGGGCGCGTCCGCTCGTCATTTGGACGGACGCGCCTTCCGTACGCTTGAACGAGACGCTCCACGCGTATCGCACGCCGTTCCCGGCCGGTGCGTCACGTGGGCGTCGTACGACTGGGAGATCGGACGGTCCATTCTCGACCGTCAATCAATCCTCTTGCAATTGAGGGCCCAAAGGGTCTCGATTTTGATGAAACTTCTACCCTAGGGGTTTGGACCCTTCACGGATCGGTGGTGCGGTACAGATTTCTCATCCGAGCACTCCATCATCCCTAATTAAGGGTTCATGTTGTTTACTTTATTTTTATCTTTTTTATTATCAAAATTAATTACGGTAAAATAAAAATTACATAAAACATTACTAAAAATATAGGAAAAGGATTTCCACTTACTTGATTGAGGAGAAAACTTGATTTACATGCCCAATAAAAAAAATACCTCGTTGATGACGATATAGCTTAAAATCCACCTTTCGCGTAAATATTTAGTTGTTTTGAACCGTTGGATCTTGAAATTTCTTTGGGGTTTTGTAGAATAGATGTGTTGGGATGTTTTGGACGGTGGAATTGATGAAATTAGATCTAGAACAGAGTGCCTAATTGAATTTAGGTCTCTTGTTCTAATCTAAAAAAAAAC
This sequence comes from Warburgia ugandensis, assembly GCA_035236585.1. Lineage (NCBI taxonomy): Eukaryota > Viridiplantae > Streptophyta > Magnoliopsida > Canellales > Canellaceae > Warburgia > Warburgia ugandensis. The sequence goes on from CP141137.1 coordinate 38,321,794, forward strand.
AAATTGGAAAAAGATTTAGCTCTTGGAAATTTTGGGGTTTTGAGAGGGATCCTAGATCTAATTTTTCAAGGGGATTGAAGATAATTTCGTGGGGATTGTATGAGGATTTTTGGAAGATTTTGGGGTTGTATTTATAGGCATTTTGGGTCTTTTTTCATGATTATAATATGTATTTTTTAATATAAAATGGCATGAAAGTCTTTAATGCTCCCATACCTAACCCATGACTAGCTGATCTTTGTTGACCCATGTTTCACATGGGCTGCTGATCAAAGTGGTTGTTGGGGACGTGGTGGTCCCCATGTGGGCCCCATGTGGGCCCCACATGGTGTAAAAGTCCGTTTTGCCCTTTATGCATAAAACTTTGGGTTTTATTCCCATGATCTCGGATTTGAGTGTACTTAGTGGCGTTGGATTCGTATTTCTCAGTACATTCTAAATTTTGATGTTTCATATTTTGATTTTTGGAATATTTTGATTTTTGGGTAAAATTACTATTTTACCCTTTTTGTCCAAAAATGAAAAACTTAAGGATTTCTCATCCGAATTCGAAATTTGTCGTGCTTACAGTCATTTTGAAGGGTTTGCTAAGTTTAATTTCAATTTTACATGTCTTATGATTTGATTATACTTTTATAAAAAGTATATTTTAAATAACCCTAATATTTCAGCCCGAAATATCTAAAACTCAAACTTTATTGATTTTTCTCAATCAATTTACAAAAAAATGGGGGTTATTACAGTATCACATGTCTAGCTACTGTTTTGGGATGAGTTTGTAACTTATATTAACATAAAGGAAGCTTAATAAGGTAAGGCTTCATATTCATAACCATCAATAAAAATAAGATGGAAAGAACCTAAGGCTTTGATAACCGAGAGATAGGAATATTACACCTTATTGGTAACATTCAAATAGAGATGTTTGAGTGTTTAGCTACTGATTTGGGGTGGTTTAAGCTCTTTTGTAGTCATATGAAATGTTCAAATTTAACCTTGAGAAGGTGCATATAATGTTATGAATAAGTGCTAAGGCTTTCAACATGCTTATAATTTAGAATGAAAGAATGTATACTAGTGTTTACTAAGGATATAACCATTTACTTTATTGTGAACAATGATGATCCAAAATGTTGTAGATCATTGTTGTATATTCTTATAGCCTATTGAAGATCCATCTCACATTATCTCTTATTTTGATGTCTTGTTTGAATGATTGAAAGGATGGGAAAGTTTGCATAATTTCTTTTTGTCATGAGATACAAATAATGTATGGAATGGATGGGCACTTGGAGTCTTTGAATTGATTGACAGATGCATGTTTGAAAGCTCAAGAAATTATGCCTTATAGCTGGACATACCTATGGATTTGGAAAGTTCTCATTATTTTGAAAAAGAATGCATAGAAAGCTTTTCATAAAGGTTGCACATAGAATGTTTTTATTCATAGACAAATGAATTGCAAAAGACAAAAAAGGCATGAATTGTTCTTGAATGGCATGAATCAAAGAATGCTTTCACTATACAGATGAATGAATTTGAATGTTTTTTTATGTTATTTGAAAGGAACTTAAGCATGTAGTAGTATCCTTTATGTGATGCTTCATAAAAAATGGTTGATAGGACAAGTGTAAGTCCCTAAGAGGCACTATGTTAGGAGGTGTATACTAGCCCTTGCCCTCTGACTTGGCACCAGCCTCTTTGTAGGCCATGATTGATTGATTTAATGCAGTATGCTTCATGGGGCTACACCTAGTATAAACTGGTAACCCCATGAGGCCCAATTCGTAATGGATTATTTGGTATCCACGGCTGATATAGAGGTGATGAAAGTTGCTTTGGTGATGGTAGCTGCTCTATGAACATAGATGTCTAGCTTTGATATAAAAACATGTGTTGACATATTGATTTGGACTAGAGCTTGTGGTAGAATGGTGTGCCACTGAGCAGCGATTTGTGCCTACATGGACTCGATTGATGAGTTGACCTAGTGATTCACAAATACAATTAAAAATAGAGTTTGTGAGAGTGAGTCTTGGTCTATTTATCAATTGATACAACATTGCCAATGTTTCATCAACAAATTGCATTTTGTTATTCAACACCATTTTATTGACTAGTTGCATTTAGCCAATGGTTTCATCAATCTATTGTGATTATATCAATTTTTAAAAGATTGATAGTTTTTGAAGATTGATTCATGAATGATTTTGATTAACTAAGCATTTTGAATTATTCTAAATGATCATGTATTTTGAATAATCTTGAAATACTATGTGCCCACAAAGAAAAGGATGTGATATGGCTATATTTACACAAAGATGATATAAATGTGAAATGACTTGATTTTTATTTATTGAATGACACACCATTTATTTCATTGATAATGCATCATGGAATGAATGTATACCTTTATATGTTTTGAATTTAGACAAAATTATATGATGATACTGATGAATAAGTATATCTTATTTGACTTATCAATTGGTTATGTATGTATGTTGTTTGCTGATTTTTTTGGTCTAGTTTATATTAGTGCTTTTCCTATTGAGAGGTTGTTCTCAACCCCACCAACATTTTTAAGTGAGAGTTCAGGCCGATTTAGTGCTAGGGATAAAGGAAAAGAAAAGAAGACATGCACTTGAGTTGGAAATGTATGGATTGAGTTTACTTTAGATGCCTTAGATAGGTTCTATTGTAATAGACAATACATATTAGATGTAGTTTTAGTTGGCACTACTTGGTGTTGTAAACACTAGTGGTACTATTAATTTATGGTTTGATGATAGTAGTCATGGTTGTGACCAGTAGATCGCATGGCATGATTTTCTATTCCATTTTATTTTGACTATATGTGAAGATTAAAATAGGTGACCTGGCCTTAAGAGTGGTTTATGAAATGTACCTAAGCACTATATGATTTACAAATACTTCATAAAAAAAACTATAGGAGTTAAGCTGCTTTTACAAAACATTTTTCAAAAGATCATTTCTGAAAACTAGGATGTCATAGCTTGGTATCAAAGCACATGCTTTATTGCTCACAACTAGATTATATGTAAATCATAAGTGTTAACAATTAGAGAGTTAAGTTTAGATTCATTCAAAATATTTGATTAGGATGTTATTAGAGTTTTGTTGATTTAAGATGTCTTCCAGGAGATGTAGAACATATCTCCCTCCTCCCACAGATAGATCGACTACCACTAAACCTAGGATAATATTGGGGTCCAAGGTGATTCTATATATGAGGAGTTGAGCTTCCCCTTCAAATGATGAAGTAGCTATTATAGGCTCTTAGGAGAGTGGGAGAGCCCTAGAGGATGAGGTTCCTAAGGCAAATAACCTCTTGGAGCAATTCAAGAGGATAGCACATATTTTCTAATTGAGAAGGACCTAACGTAGCTGAAACATGGTTATATGATGTGGAGAATATCTTTTCAGCGATGGGTGTGCCAGTGGATGGACATGTAGTTGTGGCTACCTTTCTTATGATTAGTGAGGCTGCATTTTGGTAACTAACAATTGAGAGGAATTTCTTTAAGGTGGAGATATGCTAGCATGTGAAGACTTTAAGGTAGTCTTTACAAACAAGTTCTTTCCTCCACGCATCTAAGAAAAGAAGGAGCTAGAGTTTCTAAGCCTTGTATAGGGCTCTAGGACTCTTGCATAGTATGAGTTAGAGTTTGCTTGTTTGTGGAGGTTTTCACTAGATGTATACAACTAGGAGTTTAAGCTAGCTTAAAAGTTTGTTAGGGGTTTGAATTATGATTTGAAGAGTAAGATTTTGACCTCCAACCTACCATTGTGTCTAAGGCAATGGAACTAGCTTCTATCCTAGAGAGGGAGTTAAGAGGTTCTTCCAAGGATAAGGTTAGACCTAACAGTCATAGGTCAGCTTGGAAAGGAAAGAGGAAGTTTGCAATAAGAAAGAATTTTGCAAGGTCAACTAAGCTGACCTTTGGTTAGCTCAGGAGGAGAGAGGAAGAGTAGGGTAAGTGCTAGACTTGGTAGTGTATACACCTTGACAGGCTCTGTTAAACTGCAGTGGGTGGATGCTTTACTTATGGGCAGCTGGGCCATCTCATCAATGACTGCCCATGGTCCTAGAGGGATGTCCAGCCTTGTTAGGATTAGATTCCGAGGATTTAGAGGAGAGCTTACACTATGACTTCTAATTAGGCATGTACCTCTAGTGTTGTCATGGAAGGCACACTTTTGGTGTTTGATAGATATGGTTGCATTTTTATTGATCCTAGTTCTACTCATTCATTTGTCACTAGGAATTTTGTATTTAGTGTGGATGCTACCTTAAGTAGATTCAGATTTTTATTAAAGGTCGGCACCCGAATATGTGAACCGGTTACCACACAAGAGTTTATGCATGATGTACCCTTATATGTCTTGGGCAGGAGACTTAGTGCTAATCTAATCATCCGAATTATGATTGATTTCGATGTCATCTTAGGTATGGATTGGTTGGCTAAGCATGAAGCATTCATTGATTTTAGGAAGAAGCAGATGATGTTATACACCCCATACTTGGAGTACTTTTTATTTTAGGGACGATTGGACACATATGGTGTGAGTATTATTTCTACTAATCAAGCAACATGCCTTGTGTCTAGTGGATGTTAGGCTTATTCAGCTAATGTTGAGACTCATGAGGAGTTGATGCCTCAGATTGAGGAGATTGATGTGGTGCGAAAGTTTAGAGATGCTTTTCCCAAGGAGTTACCTAGCTTACAGCCATGGGGAGAGATGGAATTCACTATTGAGCTATTGCCAAGAGTAGGTCCTATCTTGAAGGCTCCATTTCACATGGCTCTTATAGAATTGAAGGAGCTAAAAGTTTAGTTCCAACAGTTGCTAGATGGTAGACTCATGTGTGCAAACGTTTCACCTTGGAGAGCTCCAATCTTGTTTTTGAAGAAGAAGGATGGTTCTATGTGGTTATGTATTGATTATAGATTGTTAAATGGGGTTATGGTGAAGAACTAGTATCCATTACCTCATCTCAATGATCTCTTCAACCAGCTGCAGTCAACTAAGGTATTTTCTAAGGTTGATATGAGAACTAGCCGCCATCATCTTAGGATACATGAAGAGAATGTTTCTAAGACCACATTCCATACTTATTATGGTCATTATAAACTCCTAGTGATGCCATTAGGGTCAACGAATGTGCTCACAACTTTCACGGACTTAATGGACTAGGAACTTAAGGATTTTCTTAATAAGTTTGTTATTGTTGTTGATGATGATATATTTATTTACTCTAGCATCATTGAAGAGCATAGACAGTAGTCTAGCATCATTGTCAAGTTCTCAAAGTGCGAATTTTTGTTGGATGAGGTTCTTTTCTTGGCCATATAGTATGTAATGATGGTACTGATGTTGATTCTATGAATGTTGAAGCAATTTCTAAGTGTGAGGCACCCAAGACAATGATCGAGAAGTTATACAACCATTGATTGCTTTGAATTAGAAGGATCAAAAGTTCATTTAGATTAATTATTGTGACAAGAGCTTTTAGGAGTTGAAGAGAAAGCTCACATTTTCACCTTTCTTATCTTTCCTTGATGGAATTGGAGGTTTTGTAATGTCTAGTGATGCATCTAGTAAGGGATTAGGGAATGTTCTTATGCAAAATGGTAAGTTAATTACTTATGCCTCGAGATAGTTGAAGAAGCATGAGCAAAATTATCCCACCCATAATTTGGAGCTTGCCGCAGTCGTTTTCACCTTAAAAATATAGATACACTACTTATATGTTGAGAAATTTGATATTTTTATTGATCATAAGAGTCTTAAATATCTTCTCTTAGAATGACCTCAACATGAGACAGAGGTGTTGGGTGGATTATCTGAAGGATTTTGATTTCACTATCCAATATCACCCAGGCAAGGCTAATGAGGTTGCAGATTCTTTTAGAAGGAAATCAAGTGGCACGATTTCCAATATTACCATTTGCTTGGCTTTCCTAAACTAAGTCTTGTAACCACAACAGCTGTGTGATGAGACCCAAGCCTTGTGTGGAAAGGATAGATTTGAGAAGTGGTCAAATGTAGGTGTAACATTCAACAGGAGATTGGTCGTACCACTAAGTGTAAGTTTAAAATAGGAGTTATTATAGGTAGCATATGGATCTAAGTTCACCATACATCTAGGAGGTAAAAAATGTACCAAGACCTCAAAGAGACATTTTTTATGGGAAGGTATGAAGAAGGACATAGGTGAATGTGTTGCACCATGGACTTCATAGTTGGGTTGCATATAATTGAAGATGGAGCACCAAACACTGGCAAGTGTATTACAAATTCTAGAGCTTCTAGAATGCAAATGGGACCGTATAATCATGGACTTCATAGTTGGGTTGCTCAGGACATCTATCAGACATGATGTGATCTGGGTTATGGTGGATCAATTGACTAAGTAGGCTCATTTTCTACCTATTTGACAGAGACAGTCGCTGGAGAGCTTGGATAATTTATATATTAAGGAGATAATAAGTTTGAATGGTTTACTACTTGTGACCATATCGGACAGAGACATCAAATTTACATCTAATTTCTAGCGAAGAGTATAGGAAGGATTGGGTACCTAGATATAATAGACTTTGACATCATACGTGGGGTGGATTGATTGGCCTTACATCAAGCAACTATTGACTATCAAAAGAAGAAAGTTATTTTTAATATTCCTAGAGAATTGGTGGTATCATTGCAAGGGAGAAGAGATTATTCAGGAGCATGTGTTATTTTCACAATAAGGGTAGTGAAGTATATTGCTTAAGGAAGTCAATTCTTTCTGGCTAAGATAGAGGCTACTAAGATTGCAAAGCCTAACTTAGAAGAACTGGCTATAATTTGTGAATTTCCAAATGTGTTCCTTGAAGACTTACTAGGGTTGCCACCAAAAAAGGAGATAGATTTCACTATTGACTTGATACCTGGCACAACCCCTATCTCCAAGGCACTATACCAAATGGCTCTAGAGGAATTAAAGGAGTTGAAGACCCAACTGCAAAAGTTGCTAAACAAAGGGTTCATCAGACCCAACATATCTCCCTGGGGTGCACCAGTCCTTTTTGTTAAGAACAATGATGGATTAATGAGACTTTGCATTGACTATTGAATGCTGAATAGGGTCACATTGAAAAATAAAGGTCCTCTACCATGTATTGATGACTTATTCAATCAAATCTAGTTAGCTCATGTTTTTTCCTAAATTGATTTACGATCTGAATACCATCAGCTTAGAATTAGGGAAGAGGATATTTCAAAGACAACATTTAGAACCAGATACGGACACTATGAGTTTAAGGAGATGTCATTTGGGTTGACAAATGCCCCAACTACATTTATGAATCTCTTGAACTGAGTATTTAAAGCATATTTAGATAAATTTGTTATAGTGTTTGTGGATGATATTTTGATCTACTAGAAAAATCTTGAGGAACATCGAGAATACATACGATTGGTACTAGATACACTTAGATCACACAAATTGTATGCAAAGTTTAGCAAGTGTAAATTTTGGTTGGAAGAAGTGAATTTTCTAGATCATGTTATTCCTAAACATGGAATTGCGGTCAACCCAGCAAAAGTTGAAGTAGTCGAAAAATGGGATACACCAAAGATAGTGAAGGAAATAAGGAGTTTTCTAGGCCTTGCAGGGGGGTACTACTAAAGGTTCATTGAAGGATTTTCATGCATTGCCTTACCCCTGACCAAATTGACAAGAAAGTACATGAAGTTTGTGTGGGATGATGCATGCAAAGAAGGCTTCAAATAATTAAAGAGGAAACTAATCACTACACCAGCACTCAAGTGATGCTTCTGGGAAAGGACTGAGATGTATGCTTATGCAAAATAGGAAGGTGATAGCCTATGCCTCTCGACAATTGAAAAGACATGAGGGCAACTACTCTACCCATGACTTGGAGCTTACTACAATAGTTTTTGCCTTAAAGATATGGAGGCAATTTTCATACGGAGAAAAGTTTGAAGTGTTCACAAATCATAAAAGTCTTAAGTAGATCTTTTCACCACAAGACTTAAGTATGCAACAAAGGAGATGGATGGAGTATTTGAAGGATTATGATTTCTCTATCCAATACCATCTAGGGAAGGCTAATGTAGTAGGAGATGCATTGAGTTGAACGGATCAAGGAATGTATGCAACCTTACTTTCCAAGAGATGGAAGTTGTTACAAGAGATAATAGAGTGTAGACCCCAAGTAGGTCATGGGAGATCCTTCACATCGAATTTGACTATGAGATCCACTATCAATGAGAAAGTTAGGCAGATGCAGAAGGATGGTGCCAAGGTACAAGCATTAGTTGGGAAACTAGGGTTTGCTAAGGAGACAGATGACAATGTTTGTATGCAAGGAAGACTAGTAGTGTGAGACAATGACGAAATAAGCCAAGAATTTCTTCCAGAGGCACATCAATCTATGTATACTGTTCATCCTGGTGGCACAAAGGTATATCAAGATTTGAAGAGAAATTTTTGATGGAATGGTATGGAAAAGGGGAGAATTCGTAGGACGATGCTTGACTTGTCAATAAGTTAAGGCTAAACACCAGAGATTGACTGGACTATTACAAACCCTCGAGCTTCCAAAATGAAAGTGGGGCCATATTACAATGGACTTCATAATGGGATTGCCCAAGACACCAAGGGGATATGATATGATATGGTAATCATAGATTGGCTAACCAAATCAATGCACTTTCTCCCAATCCAACAAAATCAAGCTACTGATAGCCTAGCTTAGTTGTATATTAAGGAAGTGGTGAGTTTGCACAAGATGCCACTGAGTATCATTTCTGATAGGGATAGTCATTTCACTTCATAGTTATGAAAGTCAGTGTAGAAGTCATTGGGATCTTCATTAAATTTCAGCATGACTTTTCACCCTCAAACCGACAACCAATCTAAACGGATGATTCAAACATTGGAGGACATATTGAGGGCATGCACAATTGACTAGAAGGAGTGTTGGGATGAGAGCTTACCATTAATGGAATTTGCATACAGCAATAGTTTCCATTCAAGCATCTGTATGGTTCCGTACGAAGCGCTCTATGGGAGACCTTGTCGTTCGCCCATATGCTGGAATGAAGTGAGTGAAAATAGAATTATACAGTCAAAGATCGTAGAACAATGGTGAAACTTATTCAAAGATTACTTCTCACATCTCAAGTTGACGAAAAAGTTACACCGATAAACGATGAAAATAGTTGGAATTCAAAGTTCGAGACCATGTGTTCTTGAAGATTTCTTCGACTAAGGGTGTTATGAGGTTTGATATGAAGGGAAAACTCAGTCCTCAATTTATTGGTCCATTCAAAGTCCTATATAGAATTGAATTGACGGCATACAGACTAGCCTTGCCACCACAGTTATCAAAATTTCATAATGTTTTTCAATATATCCATGATGTGGAAATATATCTCGGATCACACACACATACTTGAGCATGTGCTAGTCGAGTTACAACTAGACTTGACCTTCAAAACAGAACTGTTCAAATTCTAAATAAGAAGGTCAAGAAGTTGAGAAGTAAAGAAATTTCAATAGTTAAAAGTTCTATGGAGGAATGTGTCTGTCAAAGAAGAAACGTGGGAAGTGGAAATGAGGAACAAATATCCTAAACTCTTTGGTGAGTAGTAAATTGTGGAATTTTGAGGATGAAATTCTTTGTAGAGCTAGTGATGTAACAACCATAATTTTTATGTCCTATTTTATTTTGAAATTTTGGATTAAAAAGAAGGATGAAATTTTTGTAATTTTGAATCTTAAAAGTGATATTTTATAGAAATGAAATTTGGTGAAAATACCCTCATAATTAGATTCTTCGGGGGAAATGGAATCTAACGAAACTAAGAACACTAAAAATGGAGTTTAGATGAAAAAGTTAAGGAACTTTTAAGTACAAGGGTATTTTGATAATTTTATAAATAATATACTGATACATTTAAAAATTGGAAATGGTCAGAATTAGAAAGGCCAGTTTTTATAATGGCACCCCCTTCGTCTTTGACTCCTTCGTGGGAGAAGGTCGGTGATCGTGCCACCTGCAAGGAAGGCAGATCACTAGCGATAAATATCTCCTCCCCCTCCCCCATCGCACTCTTCTTTTCTCCTCAAACTCCTTTTCCATCTTTCTTTTTTCTTCTCTCACTCTAATTACCTTCTTCTCCATCACCGACAACCTAGGATTCTAGTAGGCATAGATAAGTCTTGCACCCACCGAAAAAACCCCATCAAATCCACTCTTACGTCTGCTAGGTAACATGCCCCTCTGTCTCTCCCTCCTTTTCCTTTTCTCCAACATGTTTCCCCAGATCCAGGTTGGATCTACTCTCATCAGCTGGCAGATCACGAAAAAGATCTAACTGCTCAGATCAGATCGTCTCATCCCGGTTAGCCTGATCAGGCTACTAGGATGCTTCCCAGTGATGCGTGATGGAGACATACCCTCTCTGCCCATCTTCGTTCATACAACACATGCGGGCACGATCACAGTTCGACTGGGACACCACTGCATCCTGAGAACTGAGATGTAGCCCAATGCTTTATAGTCTCCAGGAAGCACTAGCACATTCTGGAAGGTGAATCTTAGTAACCTCGTTTTGAACTAGAATTTAAATCTAGATTGTTTAGAAGGATCAAAAACAAAAAATCTAATTCAAAAGGCTATACTAGTCTAGTTTACAATAATAAAGGACCATTGGATTTGTCTTGATGACATGGACCTAATTATGTAATAAAATTTAGGATCAGAGACCAATTTTAATTGATCATGACCTAGAAATTATAAAAATTTCATAGACCTATTAGATCAAAGACTATCAGATGCCAAGAAGTGATCAGTTAGATAATGTTGTAGATCTATATACATAGATCAATCCTAAATTAAGAACATCAGTCCTTGGATCATAAATCTAACCATTGATAAATAGGATTAGGGTCTAGATCGATGATCTAGGCTATTGATTTATGAATATGACTAATGATCTATGAAGAATGGGTGATATTAAATTTGGACACGATCTTAAATTAGCAAAATTTGTTCCATATATTACCTTTCGAAACAAATTCTACCAAGAAAAACCACGTAAACTTGTGAATGGGAAATAATAGTTAGATTCTCACCCTTAATTTATGCCTGAGACCCTACAAAGACCTTGAAGGAGATCCAAGGTTTGAATAACACTTAAGTAACATTCTTGAGGCAGATAGTTTGATGCTGCTAAGTTTTAACTGAATTTCAAAACTTAAATGCGTTCCTTGAAACTATTTCTGTGTTTAGTATGCTTTTCAAGTGACAATGAGGAGTAGCTATGTATGTGTGATGACCCGAGTTTTCCCATGCACTTTTAAATGCAAGATATAATTCCTAAGGTGGGATGCATCCCTATTTGAAAACCATTTTATGAAAACCATGCAATGCAGCGAAAAATCTTTAGTTTTAAACTTATTTTGAAAACCCCAAGTGTCATTTGTTCTCACAACCACTAAAGTAGTTTTTGAAAAACTTCAGAAATCATAAATATTTTTGAAAAACTACAAAGCCCAATTGTAAATAAATACAAATACATGTCCAAAGGGTAGAGCGTTTACTTACATGTATGATTGTCTCCTTTCGATCTACTTGTTCGTAGCACTAACATAGGCGTCCTCTACTCGTGGATGAAACTATCCTGAAAAATGTTAAGGATAGGGTGAGTATATACTATACTCAGTAGGAGTCTATCACTACTAGTTTTGCAATGCATGCTATGTTTAAAATCATATGCTCTTTGAAACATGTGCATGTTCGAACAATCATGTTCAATATCGATATTAAAAACCACTGTCGAATTGAAATACTGACGACTTAAAGATAGCATAATCCAAGTCGAAAGTATCATATATATCATAAACATAATGATATGCATAAGATGCTCCACTGAATCCAACTCATGGATATATGGTATGGTTGACCAACCTCATGTCATGCCATATGCAATGCAAGTAAATCCTCAAACCATAGGGCCCAACTATGCCCACGACCTCGCTGCTGTGTGGTCCCCGGGTACCTAGGGACACAGCGTCATACCCTCCACGGGGCATATGACACATCAACCTAGTGTCGTGACACCAGTGGTAGTCCCCTGTACCACATGCAGTCGATGTAGGGACATGCCCTTTTTGGGCGTGGTACCCATTCCACCTAGTAGTGGTAGAGGCTGGGAGGCCACCCTAACCTCTCGGCATAGCGCCCACGAGCTTACTAGCCCAAATCATATACGATCAAACAAGCAAAAACATCTCTTTTCAAAACCTGTCCTCTTTGGATCCCTCACAACTACCTACCCAGAGTCTTTTGGTAACCCTCAAGGACATGCAATTTTTCATGAACTCAATGCTCACAAATCATGCAATATATACAATTGTTTGCAAAACATGTCTGTGCATAATGTATTTGTCATATTCATGCTAAATTCGTTTATAAGATTAAGTCATGTTAAACAAGTCATATAACTTAAATTTAAAACATGCATTCTCAAAACAATCATAGGTTCTTTTTAAAAAGCCTAGTAGCGATAGAGCACCTACCTCAAAGTCTCCTGGAGTCGCGTCCTTTATCACTCAACCCGTCCCTGGGTCTCATTTATAAACCCCTAGATATGAATGGATACAAGGAGTCCTTATTAATATCAATCTATTTAGACATTAGATCGTTAGATTTTCCTTTTAGGGTCCATGGGTCCTTGCCTAATTCATTATCAGGCTAGATCCTATGATATGGATCTACTATTCAATAGTTAAACTCTGTAAATTGTCCTCTAATCCTAATTTTAAAGCCTCATTGGGTCCGCATGTCCCAGTTCCCAGGACACTTGTGCATCCTGATTGAACCGTGACCGCCTCACATGCCTGCGTGCCAAAAGGCTGTGTCAGGGACCGCGTTTTGCATGCGCACATGCATGCTCAAGTGATGTGCTATGACACGCATCATCGCACGAACGCACCTTGTAGCATGGCGTGTCTCAGCTCTCAGGGCACCCCATGCATCCTGGTCAAGCCAGGACCCATGCCCCATGTCACGTGCGCACCCGAAGGCAGCACCTTGGACAGTGTACGCACTGTCGTACGCCCAGAACCCATCCTAGGGACCCTGTCCCAGGCGTACATGGAGTATGGTGTCCCTAGGACAACTTTTTCGTGCAGGGCAGGTTGGAACTGGTCTTGGAGTGTTTTTCGGCCAGGAAATTTGGCTGGGAAACTTCTGGGAACGCTAGATCCAGCATGGATCTAGCCCGAAAAGGGGAAGAACCAAGGAAAGACAGCTTACCTGGGCAGCTAGGGAGTGCCTATTGCCTGTGGTAGAGCCCGTTCTGGTTCTGGAAATCCTCTGTCACCAAAAATCTAGATGAAGGGGAAAAACCCCAATGCCCAGATCGGAAAAGAGAAGAGAGGGGAAATGGGGAGACGGGAACGGAATGGCCGGCTTGATTAGGGCCTGGCCGTTGCCGAAAAAATGCAGAGAGACGGGTTTCCAGTTTTTTCCGGAAACCCCAGTGCCAAACTAGCAGCAAAATCGTGTTTTTGAGAGGGGGGAGATGGGGCTTTTTATAGCCCTACTATGGCGGTGCTGCCAATGGGGATGCTGCCTTGGCGGTGGCAGAAACCTCTGGAAAAGGGGTTTCTGGAAAGATCTGGAGGTGGAAGACGACAAGGGGTGCCGTTATCAAAATGGCCCCTGCGTTTTTCGTTCTTTTTCGTTTTTTTGTTTAATTTACAAAAATACCCCTGATCTTTAAACAGTTGTAACTTCTTTATACGAACTCCGTTTTCGGCGTTCTTTGAGGCGTTGGATTCCACTTTTTGAGTAGAATCTAATGTTACCAAGTTTCCTCACAAATTCCTTAATTTACTATTTTAAATAAAGTAAAACATTTAACACAGTTTATTTCCCATAAAATGTCCAATTTTTGTTAAAAATAGCGTAAATTGCTCAGGCGATACAGTATGCAATTTTGTATACATGATTTTATGGAAATTAAGTTTAGTTAGTCTTTAAATAATTAAGTATATGACATTCTTATAATGAGCATGCAAATTTTTCTCATGATTTACGATCTTATTTAAAAATACTAATGCTTATATCTCTCACAATCAATTTTTATTCTTGAATGATAAGGATATTTCATATATGCATTAATTGCATGTTTTGAAATGGGTTGCATAAACTGCATGATTTAGTATATGCTAAATATTGCATAATCCTATGATGTTTGCATAATCTATATTTTTTTGAGGTTAGTGAGCTAGTGGGCACTATGCTAAGAGGTTGTGCAGGTTTGGCCTCTCAGCCTCTAACCACCAAAGGTGGTAGGTATCCATGCCCAAAGAGGCACGTATTTTACTCAACTGCTATGGTAGGGAAATGACCACTAGAGATGTTCATAGCACCCTTTTCAAGACATATCCATAGTCACCATGGAGGCTATAGTGGCTAGTCTCTAGATACCAAAGACACAATTTAGAGAGCTGGCCGTGAGCATAGTGGCCCCTATAATTTTTGTTTTTGCGTCATCATGTATAGTGCTTTGCGATGATCTTTGGACAAGTACTCATGACCACTTGGCTAATGTGTTTGTCGAGATACCCACGTGCGTAATAACTGCCATAGGGTTGGGATTTCTAGCATCTCATTTGATCGATTACTACTTTAAAGAATTTAGTAATCTTTATATTATTGATTAATTGATTTGTCAGTAATATTCTTCCTTGAATATAGAAATGTGCAAATGATTCATGCATGAATGCTCATGTTTACACAAGATAATCGCATGGTTTTATTACTCGCAAAACCCTTCTTAAAATTATGCATATTGTATGCTGTGTTTTCAATTAAGTAGCATTAGATCACCTACTAGGTACGCTAAATACTCAACCAAATATATCTTTTTAGATCAGCTCAAGTAATATTGAAGCATTAATAAGTTTTAGTGCTACAATCAAGCTAGAGAAGGTAAAGACAAAAGTGAATGTAGTTGTCCCAAAAATTGACTTTAACTCATTATTATTAACTTAGGCTGTGATTAACAATCTTAGGAATAGAATTTATCCATTTTTAGATATTTGTCAAATTGTCATGGCATGTTTCATTAATTAATGATGTTAGATCATTATCTATTTGTTTGAAATAAATAATAAGACTCGGGGTTTTTCACAAATGAATTTCAAAGAAAAAGAAATTTTCACTGCCATTATTTTGCAAAACTGATTTTAAATATAGATCAATCTCAAGTGAAAGCTTGTTATTTAAAATTGCATTATAAAAACCTAAGTTGTCACAAACTGTATGCCACACAATTTGACTCGATGATCCCCACTGCTAGGGATAAGGCCTACCACTTCATTCAAGTCTTAAGATCTTCTATTCAACAGAGCTTAGTACCCTTCAAATTGGAAGATTATGAGGAGGCCATAGATAGAGGCTAACTGATTGAGCAGGATCAAGGTAGGGAAATGAGTGCACCAAAGTTTAGGAGGAGAAGTTTTAGGAAATCTTACTTGCATTAGTAAGGAAAAGAGGAGGAAAGGATATCCTCCTTAGGTGCAAAATACTCAAAAATGTTCTCTATCTCTTAGAATGGCCAGTAAGACTTGTTTTGGTTGTGGCCAGGAAGGTTATTTCAAGAGATATTGTCCTAGGCAGAGCTGTGTACAATGTAGCAGCAGGCCACATCCTCAGGATTAGCCACTACCGCATAAAAGAGATGCACTAGTCAAAAGTGTACCCCCTACTTCTGAGTAGAGGACACGAAGCAGAGTTTATACACTAATGCAATCAAACACCCAGCTCGACCGCATCATTATAGAAGGTACATTTTCACTATTTCATACTTAGGTCAAAGTGTTGTTTTATTCTAGTGCGACACATTTTTTTATTTCATCTTCAACTGTTCATGACTTAATCATGGAAAACCAAACCACTAGATTCAACATTGCAAGTTGAGTTGCCAATAGGGCTGAGTGTTACCTCCAACAAAGTTTGTCGAGGATGTGATATTAACATGGAAGGTCATAGTGTGATGCTTGATTTGGTGGTGATGGACATTACTCCTTATGATGTAATCATGGGCATGTATTTCTTGTTTGAGTATCATGCCATCATTGAATGTAGTCGAAAGAGGGTTACTTTTTTCTTACCTTGTGGAGTTCATTTTTATTTCTCTGCCATAAAGGATTATGGTTTCCCATAAATCTATGATGGCTACAAATGCCAGAAAGACTATAGTGGGTAGATGGTGAGCATGGTGTGTCGTGATAATGTTGATGCTAGTATTGAATCTATTCTATTAGTAAGGGAATTTGTAGATATTTTCCTTAATGAATTTCCAGGATTATCTCTGAGGGAGGTCGACTTTGCTATTGAGCTTTATCATTGCATTTCTCCAATTTCAATTGCTCCACACCACATGGTGCCTGTTGAATTATAGGAGTTAAAGGTGCAGTTGAAGGAGTTGCAAAGTAAGGGTTTCATTGGCCGTAGTACTTCGACATGGGGAACTCTAGTGTTGTTTACAAGAAGAAATATGGCACACAAAGGTTATATATTGACTATCGATAATTCAATAGGGTGACAGTCAAGAAAAAATACCCATTGCTGAGGATTGATGACCTATTAGATCAGCTGAGTAGATCTATGTGTTTTCAGGATTGACTTGCAATCTAGATACCATCAACTACGAGTAAGGGATGAAGATATCCCTAAGATGGCATTTAGGACTCAATGTGGTCATTTCAAGATTGTAATGATACCTTGTGGGTTGACAAATGCTTCAACAACATTTATGACCTAATCAATCAAATCTTCCTCCCATATTTAGATCAATTCGTTGTCATGTTTGTGGACGACGTATTGATATACTCTATGTCTAAGGAGGAGCATGAACAACACTTGTTTATTGCATTGCAGTTGTTGAGAGAACACCAACTATAAGTGAAACTTAGCAAGTTTGAGTTTTGGGCAACCAAGGTAAATTTCCTTGGGCGCATAGTTTTCGGTGATGGGATTTTAGTTGACCGGTCAAAGATTGAGGCTATGATGAGTTGGGAAAGGTCGAGGAAGGTAACCAAGGTCAAAAGTTTCCTTGGGTTGGCAGGTTATTATAAGAGGTTTGTGAAGGACTTCTTATGCGTCGTAGCATCTATGACAAGTCTTACAAAAAAGTGTGTGGTATTTGAATGGGATGATTCATGTGAGCAGTCATTTGAAGAGCTAAAGAGATGATCGATGTTGGTACCTATGCTTATTATTCCTACGTACTGTGATGCCCCACACTTAGGACTAGGATGTGTCTTGATGCAAGAAGGAATAGTGGCATACAATTCTCATTAGTTAAAGCCAAATGAGAAGAAATGCTTCACTGATGACTTAGAACTACCAGCAGTGGTGTTTTCATTGAAGCTTTGGAAGCATTATTTGTATGGTGAAAGGTTTGATGTCTTCACTAACCACAAAAGTTTGAAGTATATCTTTACTTAGAAAGATTTAAATCTAATGCAAATTAGATAAGTTGAACACTTAGAGAACTTTGATTTCACACCTCAGTATCATCCATGAAATGCAAACATTGTTACAAATGCATTGTGTTCAAAGTCTAGAGATTTGATGCCACGACTTTGAGGTTGGAAGGCACATGAGTCATTGACCAAGTATGACTTGCAAGTTGGCTTATCTAAAAGTTGTTCATTTTTATGTCAAATGATTGCCCAACCTTCTATACTACAAAAAGTCTTACAGGTACAGATAGAAGATGATGAGGCTAAGAGTATTAGAGCCTACTAAAAGATGGTGAGAGTATTGAGCATTGGATCATGGACTTTTGGTGGGTTACGATATTTCAGTAGACTTTTGGAACTGCCAGTTGATCAGGTTAGGAGAGAATTGTTGAGTGAGGCACTCCTATCTAATTTTTTTATACATCCTAGTAACATAAAGATGTATTATGACCTCAGGAGATACTTTTGATGAAAAGGCATAAAGAAGGACATTGCTGAGTTTGTTGCTCTATGTTTGACATGTCAGTAGGTTAAAGTAGAGCAATAGAAACCTATAGGATTACTACTGCCTTTATTATTGTCAAAATGGAAGTGCGAGCACATTACACTGGATTTTGTTGTAGGTCTTTTGCGTAGTAGGTAAGGTTAGAACAATATGTGGGTGATTGTTGATAGATTGACCAAATCAGCAAACTTCTTGCCAGTGAAGGTTACTAATTCACTTGAGACATTGAGTTGATTATATGTATGTGAGATTGTAAAATTACATGGGGTACATGTATCCATTGTGCTAGATAGAGATTTGATGTTTACTTTCTAATTCCGAAAGGGTTTACAAGAAGACATGGGTACAAGGCTGACTTTTAGCTCTGCATTTCATCCCCAGACAGATGAACGATCTAAGTGATTCAAGTGCTCGAAGATATGTTGAGAGCTTGTGTGTTAGACTTTCAAGAGAAGTGGGCCAAACATCTACCATTGGTGGAATTCCAATACAACAATAGTTTTTAGTCCAGTATTGGTATGGCACCATTTGAGGCATTGTATCGTAGACCATGCTGATCCCCAATTTGTTGGGTAGAGGTAGGTGAGACATCATTGTTAGGTAGTGAGTTAGTCAGAGAGACTACAAAAAAGGTGAAGCAAATCAAACAATGGTTGTTGGCAGCTCAGACCAGAACTAAGAGCTACGCTGACCAAAGGAGGCAAAAGTTGGAGTTTGAGGTAGGAGATTACGTGTTCCTAAAAGCTCAACCAAGACCAAGAGTGACATGTTTTGACAAGAGTGGGAAGCTATCTCCTCTATTTATTGGACCGTTCGAGATTTTGGAACAAGTTGGAGAAGTTGCTTATTGTTTGGCCTTACTTCCAAAGTTATCACAGATTCATGATGTTTTTCACGTGTTGATGCTGCAAAAGTATGAGCCAAACCCTTCTCATGTTCTTGACTGAACATATCTTGTCATTTAAAAGGATGTTTCATATGAGGAGAAACTAATATAGGTGGTTGACAGAAGGGAAAAGGTTTTGCGTAAAAAATTAATACCACTTGTAAAGGTCATATGGCAAAATCATAGGAGAGATGAAGCCACGTGGGAGCTGAAGTCAAAAATCCAATGAAAATACCCAAAACTATTTGAGGACTCAAGTAGCTAATTAATTTCGAGGACAAAATTTCTTTAAGGGGGCAAGTGTTGTCACACCTGCGTCCTAAAAATTAGGTTAAAGATGAATTAACTTGTTAACCATCTCAAATTTGGTGAAACAGGACAAATAAGGCAGAATTGAGCAGGTGGGCTCGCATGAGTTCAGTTGTAGATCGAATGCAATTTTGGGTAAATTTTAAATCCCTAGAATTTATTAAATTGTGTATCTTGTTAAGGATTAAATGACTTGAAATTTCATTCTAAATTCATAGAAAATTTTAAGCAATTTTCTTTAAAATGAAATATTTATCGTCAATTAAGTAATTACAAAATAAATTAAAAACATTGAAATTTGATAACAAGAGGTCAACTATTGGATTGTACTTGATAAGAGCTTTCCAATGATACTAAGAATATGGGTAACGGAAATCGAGACATGAAAAATCCAAAAAAAATTTAATGAAGTGAAGGGGGTCCAAATTAATAATGACACCCCCTTCTAACTAGCATAACCCAACGAGTCACGTGGAAATAGCTCTACACATGGGAGTCAAACTCACCGTGTGGAGCTCTGCTTCCACATGTCAGATGATAGGAAGAAACATGGGAAAGTTAATCATCATTGACTTTTCCCCATTCCTTAATCCTCCCCTCCCAATCATCTCCCCCCCTCTAATCCCTCTCATCTTCCTCTAGCGATGATAATCAAAGATGATTCGAGCATTGCACCTTAGATCCAAGGAGAGAAGAAAATCTCCCTGCCTCTATCTTTCTCTTTAACCATAAGAGTTAGCTTCCATGCCAACTGCAAGCTGTTGTTGACAACAGGGAAGACAAGTAAGCCTTCTCCACTTCATCCCATTCTTTTCCTATTTTTTCCTTTTCCTTTTTGCCTCTTTTTTCTCCTTTCATTTCTATTTTTCTGGAAACCTAAGCCAGTGAAAGTCTGTCGAATTTAGTGGGTGCAATCAATGGAATAGCTTTAGATCAATAATCAAAAATGTTCATTGTATTCCTCAAATGACTCTAAGTGAAATCCCTCCAATTTCATGAAAATTCGTCAAGTAATGATGGCAAAATCTAAGAAAAATAGTGACACCAACAACTTTAAAAATCATTGAAAATCTAGCCAAAAACTTTGGTTTTAGTAGAAATTGAGGGCCAAAAACATTAAAAAAACAAAAATTCAAGCCATTCCAAGCATTCTCATGAAAAATTTTACAAAGTAAAGGGTCTGTCTATGTTGCCAGCAACGACCAAAATTTGGTCCATGAACTTTTTTAGCGAACTCCTAAAAATTAAAAAATATATATAATTTTTGTGATTTGGACAAATTACACCTAATATTTTCATCTATGAAGCAGATCATTGATTAGAAATCAATTGATCCTAGAATTTTTTATCAAAAACATAATAGTGCGTAGAAAAAAAATGGAGATCTTAGCATCTGACCATTAAGAACATGATTGAATGGTAGATCTATGAAAAATATTACTTCAATTCCATGTTAGTAATGAATTGTGACAGAAATTACAATTCAATTATGGACTAGTTGATGGAAAATTTGATCTGACCATCCAAAATTTGATCAGTGATGATCTAAGGTTAAGAAAGGCAATCAAACCATGGATTATGGCTAAAATCATTGAATTGTTGAATAACTTACCTTAAATGATGAGAATTGAAACTTCTAGAGGTACATGATTTATCTAGACCATCGATTTTAGACTAATGGTGCTGATTTAAGTAGATAGTGACCAATTGGTGTCCTAATTGTAAATCTAAATATCAAAGGGTATATCAATGAATTATAAGTAGAGATCTTAAAGTAATTATAGTAATTTACATTAAATCATGAAATTCACTTAGAATTGGTATTCTGAATTCTGATTTTGAATAAGATCTGAACGACATTGATAATTGAATTGTGAATTGTACCACAAGCATAGGTAAGGACCCTAAACCCTTCTTTATCCTTAAATTCTTGTTAATTTATTCACTTGAAATTAACACTATGAATGTGTAGAATAAATAAATTATCATATTGGTTGAATGAATAATATGAATTGCAATTACTTATTAAAATTGTCATATGATATTCTAATTAACTATGCTTAACTATTATGATGATGCAAATTGTGATAAAATGGTCAACCCAAGATCGTAAGCCTTCAGGGTCATTCAATAAGTTATGATGACGCCTTCTAAGATGGGACACCTTAAGGGAAAGGGCCACTTGATTGATTGTATCTAAGGTAAAGCTACCCAAGATGGTAAATCCTGAGGAATGGATCGTTGGTTATTGAGCCTCCTAAAATGGTAAACCCTAAGAGAAAGGGTTGCCTAGTTCTTTGGAACCACGGTAAAGCCGCCCAAGATGTTGAACCCTAAGGGATGAGCCATCAGGTATTGAGCCTCCCTAGATGGTAAACCCTAAGGGAAAGGGCTGCTTGGTCTTTTGGAATCATGGTAGAGCTACTCAAGATGGTAAACCTTGAGGGACAAGCTAGCAAACTTGAGTCACCCAAGATGGTAAACCTTAAGAGAAAGGGCTACTTGGTTAATTACAACTATGATGGAGCCACCCAAGATGGTAAATCCTAAGGAAACCTGACATTGGAGTCTACCAAGATGGTAAATCCTTAGAGAAAGTATTGTCTAGTTCTTTGGAATCATGGTGAAGCAACTCAAGATGGTAAACCCTGAGGGTTTGGTTGCCTTATGTATGATACTCATAGTGGGTCCCCTAAGATGGTAAACCTTGAGGGAGATGATTACTTGATCATTGCAATGATGTCATACTTGTTTATTATTGCTAAGGAAATAATCAAATGAAATACATACCTATATAGTTTTATCTGAATGCTATGCTTATGATTTTGCAGTTTGAATTTAGAATGAAGTCCATAACTTTGTTCCTTATCTATTGAAATGAAAATGAATGTCTTGTGGTTGGATGTGAATGGGGAGTTGATATTGCATGGATTTATTTGCATGCTCTGAATGTCCCCTAGTTGGACATGAATCGGGAGTCGATATTGCATGGGTTTATTTGCATGTTATGGTTATTGCTTTACAGTTTGAAGTTGGAATAAACTGTATTTCTATTCTAATACCAATATGTTATGTTTGGTAATACATGTTACTTACTTTATTGATGATTGGTTAAAATGAAAATGAATGTTCCATGGTTGGATGTGAACATGCAATTGAGTCATGCTCAACAAGAATGGTAGGATATGCATGGGTTTAGTTCTTTTTCCTTACTGGGCTTCGCAGCTCACCTTATTATTTTTGAGGTATCAATCAAGCTAACAAAGGGAAGGCTCTTGATGGGAATGAATGAAGCTTAACTAAGTGATGATGTCACATTTTGTACTATACATGTATGTTGGTGATTAGTATGAGCTATGTTCTATTATCTGATGAGTAATCCTATGTATCTACTTCTAACATTCTGTATATTTTATGTTGATGATGTGTGCATGGAATTTAGTTAAAACTTCAAGTTAACAAGCAAAGGTTTTAGTAATTTATTGTAATGAATTATTTGGAGACTGAGTCTCCTATAGACGTTTTAGAATTATTATACTATCTATTAGGTGAATCACATTGTATGCGTTAAATGCATAAGTACAAAAAATAAGGGTGACTACCGAAATTTTGGTAGAATTAAGCAGTTAAAAATTCTATTATCTAATATGCGACTTGTACAAGACAAGTGCATTTAGCTCTTTTGATACTTCCACTACAAAAAAAAAGAAAAAAAAAACATGTAGCTTCACTTGAGCCAATCGTTATTGTTTGATTACATTAAACTATAACCTGGAGGATTGGGGTCGCGATAAAAATACTCTTAATCTAGCATCTAATTAGATCATCTCATCAATTAACTTTGAAATTTTAGATTAAAATTTTCATTTTAGCCCAATTGACCATCTAAATGTGGATTTGCAAAATTTAATGCTCAGATGATCATCAAAGTTGATCAAATGATTATAATTTAATTTTGTGTGTTGCATATCAATCAAATTAGAATTGGATGATCAAGAGCAAATGAAATGGACAAGGTTAAGAAGGAGAAAACTACTTAAGAAGAAAAAGAAGCAAATTGCTAAAATTGGACAAGAAATCATCTCTAGAGAAGAGAAGTTGATTTGGAATCAAATTCCAATGAGAAATCATCTCTCTCTCTCTCTCTCTTAAGCTCTCTTTCTGGCTCTATCGGAAAACCCATGTAGCTCTCTCTCTTTCCGTCTTCCTTCTCACCCATATCTCTTTCAGTCTTTCTCTCTCCCAATTTCTCTCCCTTTCATTGTTTTTTTCGATCCTAGTTTTCCTCCTCTGTTTACTCTCATTTTCCTTCAAAATGTTCACAAAAATATTCCAAAAATCTTCTCTTAATAAGTTAACATTCATTCACTCAAAACCCAACTTGGGTTTCATCCAAAATCTCCTCTTTCCCCTTGTTCCCCTCCCCTATCATCACCTTCCTTCTCGGCCTTCTTTTTTGCCTTTTCTCCTTTGCTCGAGTAAAACAAAAAAAAATGTCAAATTTTCCCGTGCCCTTTTTCTGTAATTCCAACTATCCCATTTTTATCTTTTTTCCTATTTCATCTTATTCTTATATTAGTTTTATGTTGTCCAAGTTTTACTCTGTTTACAGTTAATCCAAGAACTAAATAATCTAATCCCTCTTTGGATTTAACTAACTAAATCAATGGTTAAGCTTAAACCAATAGGATCACTTTAATTCATAATCTTATTGTCATCATATTTTCAATTAACTTTTAAATCTTCACCTTAGGATAATTCCTAGCTAATCACCCAATCCTAATCTTCAATCTAAAATCCAAAAAGTCAATCTAAGCCATCCAAATCTCCCATTATTTTCTTAGCCTAAATTATCAAAATTTTGGGAGATCTATTTAATCCAACCATTGATTCCTTAATCAAATATATTAGTTAGGAATTGATAAAGGCTGATCAACTTCGATGTAAGCAAATTTGAAAAAAATTTCCATGATCAAACTCAGGAAGTAAATTTTAGTTGTTATTTCATTTAATTTTGTTTTTTTGGCTCAGAATTTTGAAATGTTTATTAAATTAATATATTTGAATTTTGAGCTCCTTGTTATTTAATTTCTATCATTTCTTTTAATTTGTGGATAATTAAATTTTATTTAAACTCCATTTTCATTAAGTTAAGTCCCCATAGGTTGACTCGTACTTGCATAAGCTGTGCTACAATAGCCCATACCCTTGCAAAAAACAATCAACATTCAATTCACTTGAATGCATGAATGTATGCACTATTATACTTTATTATCAATAATTAAATAAAAAACCTATTTTTTTGGATAATAACTCAGAAATTAACTTAGTAAAAAACATAAGAAGATAGGTAGAAGATATGGAAGATAGGCACTAAGCACTTAACAAAGTACAAATAATGAATGTCACATGACACCTTTTTTCCTTATTGTTAGAACAAATGTCAAAACGTAAAGTGTATATGCAATGATCTTTGCAAAAACAAGCCAACTTGGAGTCAACGCCGTGGAAAATTCAAATAATGCAAAGATATAATTCAATATTACTGATGCATGTAGAAGTATTTTCAGTAAGGTATCCGCTGACAACAGTATTTTCCTTGACTTGGCAAAATACGACAAGTGCAAATGCAAAATGCAATAAGCCGAAAATCACATAAAGTCAGTCAAATTCCAAGTCGACATGGCACATTATGATACTATTGATTAAAAAACTGAAAATTTAGGTCGATTACAGAATTCCAATAAAATAGTCACGTGGTACTCATTGATTTGGGCCTCTCCCTTAAGCAACCAAACGCCTTGCTTAGTGGCCCACTCTTCATCATACGTAGATCAACCAAAAGACGAGTTCAAGCTGGCAAAACTATACCCTTCCTCGTCAGCCAACGCATTATTTTCCAACAGTTAATGCTTGATATGTCTACATGGTGATTCGAAGCCATTCAGATCTGGCCCACATATCTTAAATAACCATCCAACGTCTAGTTACTGCAGGACAGGGCGAGATGATACGAAACATTCAGATCTGGCCCAAATATCTTAAATAACCATCCAACGTCTAGTTACTGCAGGACAGGGAGAGATGGGATCATCAAATGAGGAAAGTTTTAGGTATACAGCATATGTAACCTGAACCAAAATGATGAACTAGTTGAATGACCAAAGACGAGTAGGTCAAGGGCACACTTACATGGTCGAGCAGAAAGTACAACTGAGGCCCCGCATGCGTTCCCCTCGCCCGAGAACAGTACAGCCTAAAATCAAATGCATGAGAATCTTGAGCGTCGCACTGTTGTCCAACACAGCGAGAAAAAGACGGCTTTAGAACAACAAATTCTTGTGCGTACTTTGCATGCTTTCTTTTGATAACCAGATATCGACATGTGCGATTTTCAGATAAAAGTTGAATTCCACGTTTCTTCACCAAATACCAAAAAACAGAAGGCTTGAGATGGAAAAAGAATAAAAGAAAAGGAGAGAGAAGGAGCCCGTTCACAGCTTTATATTGGTTTAAATGGCCGCTCATCACCGCGCCGTTGCAATAAACTACAAAGTTAAGCTAAACGAAAAACGAAGAAAAGAAAGACAGGGTTGAGAGAAAAGTAGCAATTATTCACGCGGAAGAAACCAGCATTCAATTCGAGAACAGCCCACTGATTTCACCACGACAACACAAAGTCCTCCATTTTCTCTCTCTTACTTTTTCACTGCCGTACGCCAGCGACATGAGAGCGCCGTACCAAGAGAAAGCCTAATTTGATTAACGTTAAAATGTACATGAAACAAGAGGCACAGATATAATTTTGAGTGTAAATATCAATAATAACCACCACGCTTCACAATCCCAAGATATATTTCCTTTACACTGAGTAATTTTTGCTGGTTTTGGTGCTTATATTCTCGTGGCTGTCAGTGAGTCAGAGTCAGTGGTCTTCAATCTTCTTCAAGCCTTTCATGTCCGTTGTTTCAACCCTGCACGAGTGAAATACACTTTTGGGGTCAGGTACACAGATACACCACAGAGCACCAGGGGAATGATATCAACACTCCTTTTCCGTAACGTAATATGGTACTTCACTGTATTAAGCACTTTATTGAGCGACAAAGGGAGGCAGTTAAAAGTCAACACAGCGAGATAATTTGCAAAATGAGAGGTCCCAATGCCACTATAGGAACACGGAAGCATACTGTACCCTGGAGCAAAGTTCAGGGCTTTGCTTTCATTTGCATCCAGTAAGGTTATCCTCAAGAGAGGTCCCTCCCTTTGACCATCTAGATGGTCTTCGGCCCCTACATGATGGCTACTCGTATATACTGTTCATGTTTTTTCTTTACCCTTTTGGTACCGCCCTACCATTTCTCTGATTCTTCCTTTTTTCCCAGTTAGTAATCAGAAACAGATAGGAGCACCTTTGAAGTCAAAATTGTTCAATTAGCAACATGTCAGGATGGGATAATACAGCATTAGAGCTTTTGGAGTTAACTAGTAGTCTTGCACAAGTTCAGACAATTTATCTACTAAGTATGGATGATTAATGCATCCAAATTCGAGTAAATTTCTAAATTCGTTAGAAGAAGAATGAAAAAAAGAAAAGCACATGTCCCCTGGAATCATCCAATCAGCATCTCTTTGGGTCTAGATATCCAATGCCAGACGAATCAGGAATGAATAGGTTTGAAGAAAGGCGGGCTCACTAGGTTTCCATTATATAAAAGTGGCGCAGCTCATGGTTAATTTGCCTTGAGGTCGTGCCTCATTCAGACGTTCCTCCTTGGGAAAATATGAACCTATAACCAGTAATAGCAACACAAATAACACGGGCAGTGGCTTAATCTAAACAGACAACATAATATTGATTACATTATTGACCATAGGTGAGTTTCATACCTTACTTCTTGTTCAGTTTCACACTTGGACAATATAGGGCAGGTTCCATCCAAATACTGCCCTTGGTTTGACACTAAAAAGGTAGATACTCAAATCAATAACAATCATATAAGTAGGGATATGAAATAGCAACAAAATTTTGGCACCCCCGACTTAAACTGGTGAAACGATGATTGGAGGATTACCCTACAAATATGAGATTGAGTCCTCTACTAACTGCCACCCCAACCAATGACTCAGAGACTGCTTTCTATGATTCCTGGTGCAAATCGTTATACACGATGACTCTTTACAGTCTGTTCAGTTGCTACTAAGAGAGAGCAAATATACCCAGTTATGGTGCAAATCATGCTATGCAATTCCCTACTTGCATTAAACTAAAAACTATTTTGTATTGTGGAAGTGGTTGCTGATAACTTGTGTCTGGAAGATCATAGTGACAGATCTCAACTTCCCATTCCAAGCCTTTTTTGTACTAGATACAAATAAAATTAAAGGGTAGGCCTACCAGATCAATACCTGATGCAAGCTGTCCAAGGTAGCTGTGAAGGTGGGATTCAAATTCTCCCAACAGCTGACAGCTGCCTGATCTTCCGATCAACCTGATGGTACGAGTCCTCAGTAAAATGATGCAAATGCCCTTTCCATAACAGCCTCCATCCATGAGAATTCCATATTGAAGAAACAAAGATCTATCTGATTAAGGATTTGACTTGAGGATTAAGTCATATGATGTTCAGTGAAATCGAGCAAGAACTAACCTAACTCAAACTAACCAATGTACTAAATTCAACTGATCCGTTATGCCATTTGCATGCATGCTTTGCTCAGATATAGAAGTAACTGCAATCCCAAGCTGGTCCATTGTTGAGCAGCCAAATTCCGCAGATATAGGAGCAAAATTAGCATCTTTAAGATTGGTCTCCAAGTTGAAACCTAACTCCATCTACACATCCACAACCATCGGCTTGAAGTCTATTTTGGGCAGAAAGATTTTAAGCAGACATGCCACAAAGAAAACCTTTGACATGATACAAACATTAGGCACTTACAGCCTTTTTTTCCTCGCAGAGTATTTTAGTAGACACCTTACCAGACAAACATTGATAGGTGTGAGTCCCAAAGATTGTGACAGCTCAGCTACACAACAGTGTAAACCTCCCACAAACATAAAACAAAATCTGTAGTTTCTCCTGAGGGAAAATATGTCTAAGACCCCCTGACAACTTATTTGCTTGAAATGATACTAAATATCTTGTCTTGAGTTTCTCCAAATCATTAGTTGCATTCTGAACAATATATTTGCTAGCATTAAGTAAATAATACTAAATATCAAGTTGTTAGCTCTACCTGAAGCTTTTAACCTAACTGCCTTGGTGTCAATAATAGTCGAATCCATCTCTTACAGGAAGTGAAAAACAATACCATATATTGAAGTAAATTCCTCTTGAATTTCAAGGAACGCTTGTCCACACCTCATGGGCCCAGGGCAGACACAGAGCAGAATGAGCTCTAAAGCAGCAGTACATGCATCCTTCTATAATGTAAATAGGCCGCCTTCTCAAATAAGAGGTTCAACAATTTCATTTACCATTTACTTTAACTAGAAAACCACATTAGACTAGATTCCGTCAAAGATCCGGGTTTTTCACAATTAATTATCAGCACTGAACTCAACTCATCAATAAAATGGAATTAAGGTCTCAATTGATCTTAATCTCTATTTTCCCACCATGGTTATCTTGTTAATGAATGACATATCCCTTACCAAGTAAGCTCTGATTTTAGAAAAGATTGCATTTTCATGGTCTCAGAATTGGTTATATGTAGGTCCAACAAGATGCCATCCCTCATATCAGGGATTTACACAATGAATCTTTAGGATCAGTTTTCCCCATTTACCAAATCTCATGACATCCTCAGTAGGAGATACCTTGAGAAATATATGCTCCTACCAAGAATATCACCAGGTTTGGGAAATAGGGAAAACCAAGGCTAAGATTCATTGGACCTTTTGAAATCTTAGAAATGACTGGAGAAGTAGCACAGAAAGGCTTTACCTCTCAAGCTCAGTTAAGTGTTTACATGTGTTGATGCTGAGAAAAATTGAACCGTATCCATCACATGTTCTGGACTTTGAGCCAATACACATAAGGGATTCCTTTAGTGAAGGTGTTATGGTTAGAAGAAACCACATGGGAACATAAAGATTTACCCTCATCTATCTCAGTGAGAAGCTATGCAAATTTATAGGACTAAATTTGTTCTAGGGGATTGGGGAGTTGGAAGGACTTGAAACACTCTAAGAATGACAAGAAACTTTTCATTATTGAGATGCTAAAATGTAGAAACACACAAGCATATGTACGGAGATGGACTTAACCTAAACATAGACAGCCCTTTGAACTTAGCATAACTTATTAGTGGCAGCTGACATGATCTTTCCTGATGTAAATTGACACAATGTGTAGTAACAGCTACATGGAAGCTTCCTAGCCATCTTTGCATGTAATCTAGCTGCTTCAAAGCAGATTACTCTTGCTCTAGCTGAAAAAACCCCAATTTTCTGCAATATTTAAATATAAATCCTTGGAAAAAAAATGAAGAATTATAGAGGACAAACTAGAAGAAGAAAGCTAGGACTGGTTTGTAAACAGAAAGTTACTAATCTAGTTCTTTAGAGTTCTTTTCCTATTTTCTAGAGTGAATTTGTAAAAGAGCTTCTAAAATGAGTTTCTGCAACAAGTTCCTAAAGAGATTATGTATTTCTCGTTGCTGCATGTATATTATGAGTTAAATTTATGAGTTTGTACATGAATTTCTCAAGTATATTTCTAGAGAGGTTTCTGCATACAATATAGAATGGGTTTCTACTAATTTCCTGTGTGGATAATCAAATGACTTTCTGCAAGGATTTTGAAATAATTGGATTATATAGGTCTTTCTGTATAAGTGTCAACAAATGTTTTTCTGGTTAATAGAAGTTTACCAAGACTACTGGATCATAAATTGTGGAAGGAACCCTGTAATTTACTTTTCAGTGCCAAGAATTCCTCTGTTTTGTATTCGAAGTGAGTTAATTAATGAACTTGTCAACATAAAGATTGATTTATATGCTTTGTTTCTTTGTTTCAAGTAAATTGCCTTGTATTACTGAACAATATATAAATTGAATCTGGATTTCAAGGTTTTTGGTTGATTCATTCTATAGCCATATAATGTCTATTCCAGGCCCATATGAGATGTCAGCATGGTAGTGACTACAATTGAGACATCATTGGAGATATTTAGTGGACCCATCTAATAAGTGGTGTTAGCAGCTTCACGTCAGTCGGGATTTTTTTAAGGACTACTAGCTCAAATAACTAGACCATCATTTGATCAATGGTGGTTAATAGCCTCTGGTAATTCATAGGTAAGGATAATGTGGACCTCTAGTCAGGTGGTTTAAGTGGCCCCATCACATAGAGGGGGAAGTGGCCTCTACTGATTTGACCATCATCTGATAAACATAGTTAAAGGCCTCTAATGATTTGTTGGCAAGGATTATGTGGACCTCCTGCTAGCCTCCACTGATTTGTCAGTGAGGATATGTGTGGCTGTGTTTGAATGCAGGAACCAGATTTGTCGAATTCAGTGAACAGATTACTAATTCTACTGTGTTTTAAAATAGTCAACTTATGCGAATTATAGATCTATCTCTAAGTGTCATAAGGTCTTTTAATCAAAATTCTATCATAGAAAAACAACTAAATGAGATAACCATAACTACTGTAATGTATTATTGTTCTGATTTGAATAGAGGAGAGGTTTCTTGGATCTTAGAAGCTGCCAACTAATGAGTTTTGCCCTTCTTTCTTGTCTCCTCTAACAGTCCCACAAAAGGGCTTGGCATGGCGCCAAACACCCCAATTTGACCTGTAACGAACTGCAAAGTTGAAATTTTATCATATGAATAGAAAGATATATAGATGGGGAATCATACCTTACTCTATTAAGGGTGTGGAAATGAAAGGAGTCTTATTATGCTTTTCTTTAAAGAAGTTTGGAACAGTGGCACGAAAAAACTTAGATTATGCTACAGTGTCAGGCACCAGTAGAAGCATGTTGATGATATGGAAAGCTACAATATGCATATATGAAAAGGGACATCAATGGACCGGACTTAGTGACGTCTTGGTGCTCCCTCTCCAATCCTCCTTTTTATGCAGGTGTGTAAAAACCATAATTGCTGCATGATACCCATGGAGTAACAATCATCCTAAAAAATGACACAATCACTAACACTAAATAAAAAGGAATACTAGCAGCACATGCAGCCCTCTCTCACAGACACATAAGCAAGTGTACAGCTGGCATGCTCTAATTTCAGTGAACAACACAATTCAAGGGGCATGCTAGCTGTACACTTGCCTGTCCACGACTGAGGGCCACAGTGTGGAGGACATGCAAAGGAAAAAAAAAGAAAAAAAAGAAACTAGTTAACTGGTCAAAATGAGTTGACAATAGTTTCCAAGTTAACAATGATGACAAAGATAAGACTTGGCATTTTTATTGTACATGAAATGGAAGACAAGGAATGACTTAACAGTACCATTCTGGTATCAAGACGAGTATCATACAAATTATGATGGTAAATGTGAAGAAGATAAAGAATATGGAACAGAAGAATCTTTCGTGTCGTGGAGTTTCCTGCAAACTTTTTGCCAGGAGTCCTGTTGGCAAGTTCCTCACAATAACATAGATTAGAGGATAAAGATTAAACCACAGGAAGAACAAGCAAGCCAATCATCAACATTTATGATAGAGGAGAAGAGCCATAACTCATGAGATGCATGATGAGCCAGCTAGGGACAGAAAAAACTTGTTCCAGCATTGTGACACATATGTTGAGTGATGCTAGTCTCAACAACTCATGAAGCCTCTGAAGGCGATGCAAATTAAAAAAAGGAGCTATTAATAAGAAGTGTACACAGTGGAAGAACAATCATACTTCTGACAATGTTGGAACAAGTATGAGAATGCTGCATGGCTTATTCCAAAGCAGCCACATAGGTAGCCAGCATTCAAATATCTGGTTGTCATTTCATCTGAGAAGAGTCTATGAGCAAGCAAATGCTTGCCCTTATGTGAGACTGAGTGATTAGTAGTAAAATATTTCACAAAGACCCATGGCAAAGGTCAATCATCAATATTAGTTCAAAACTGGCACGCATGACATTTGAGGCGCCAACTTGAGGGATCATTCAAGAATGTACTTGAAGGCACTGACCATTACGTTTCTAGGTTGTAGGCACATTCTTTTGCATCATTGTAAAGGGAATCTATTTAATTTCATACACGTGAAAATATAGGAATAAGCGATACCCGAGATAGGAGAGGCAAAGGAATCTCAAGTAAATTAATGATTGATAATTGATCTGTAGCCACTAGCCTAGTATGGACAACTGCAGCAGAATATCAGCTACAAAGGTTGATAGCTAGTATGCCTCCCACATGTACCAGGAAGAAAGAAACCTCAAATAAATTAGCAAGAGTACCATCTAAGGCATGAGACTCAAATAAACATTCTCCACAACATGCCCAGTAAGAATGACCCTCAGTCCCCGTGCCAAGATCAGAGTGCTAGAAGGGTCTTTAGGATACAGACTTGCTCCAGTCGAAGGAAATCTCAAAAAGTTAGAAGGGTCTTTAGGAAACAGGTTTTGCCCCAATCAAGCAAAATAGTCGAGCAGTATTGAGCAATACATGATATTTGCTGTAGCCACTAGCCTAGTATGGACAACTGCAGCAGAATATCAGCTACAAAGGTTGATAGCTAGTATGCCTCCCACATGTACCAGGAAGAAAGAAACCTCAAATAAATTAGTGAGAGTACCATCTAAGGCATGAGACTCAAATAAAGATTCTCCACAACATGCCCAGTAAGAATGACCCTCAGTCCCCGTGCCAAGATCAGAGTGCTAGAAGGGTCTTTAGGATACAGACTTGCTCCAGTCAAAGGAAATCTCAAAAAGTTAGAAGGGTCTTTAGGAAACAGGTTTTGCCCCAATCAAGCAAAATAGTCGAGCAGTATTGAACAATACATGATATTTACTGTAGTGTTTCAGTCAAAAAATTGGAAAACAGAAACAAGGTCTAGGATGCTACCTTGTATCCAATACAAATTGAGACAAAGCAAGCACAATTTCTGATAATTCAAAATATGTGTATGGTATGCACTTAAGCAGCAGGAAATTTGCTTGAGGGAACTTTTATTGTCAGTTCGCTACGTTGAAGATGATAAACCTCAATGCCATTGGATGAGAAAGAAAAGGCAAGACCTTTCTTCACAGAAACAAAAAATTTCTTCGCAGAAATTTCCTAACTCCAAACTCTTCTTGTTTCTAGATTCTCATGAAGAACTGGACGGCCTTGTTTTCGTCCACAAGGTAAAATCTATATTTTATAAATGAATAAGATATGGCCATGAGGTAATAAAGCATTGAAAGTAGTAAGATGAGCCCAAAAACTCCTATTATTCATTATGGTAGAACTAAATGTGCATGGGCAAGTCATTGATAGCTGACTCAGTAATTCAGATGAGTTAGCAGGTCCAAAGCCAAGTTGAACCCAAAGAGTTTCTAACCTTATGGCAACAGCTATCAAATAAACAGCAAGCGGATAAATTCATATCAATCAAGTGTATAAATAAATGTAATACCAAAAAGAGTACAAAATTTTGCATCTTAAACTTGAGTATGTACTCACGTGGTACCATAGAGGACAATTTTTTGAACTTTATTGATGTCCGTATTGCCTTGGTTGTCCTCAATGAAAATGGTCAAGCTGCCAGAAATTCATTGCCATGAGATAATCAATTTCCCAGCAGACATGGAAATAAATAAAACAGAACTGAGAGGACACATGGCCATGCACAAAAATGTATGCACCTCCGAACATTCTGAAACTTCACATACTTTAAGATAACTGGCTTTCCCTAGAAATGGGACAAATAAGGGTCTATCAAATAATATTTCCACTAATAAACAACAAAACCATTACAACAAAATCAGAAACTTCCTTTCATGATTGAAAATCCTGACTTCACAAAATTATTCACAAGTAAATTTTACCTTAAGATTGTCTGGGGATAGGACAACTGAGTCACTAGGGGGGTAATCATTGACATTACTGCAGATATCATCAGTAAGATCAATAAGATTTATGCAACTGAGACGAACCGTCAAACATATTTTCCTAGATAGTAAAACTACACAATAATCACATCCCTCAAAGTCATGAGTATATACCTAAAACCCATGTGCTCCTTGTTTGTGAAAAATTTTACCACCCTAGGACCTGTCAAAATGACCCAATGAGATAAAGTTTATCTCTTAATCAACTGTCAAAAAGATGAAAAGATTAAAAAAACATCAAATTGAACAGCAGAGCAGGTTCTGCACAATATCATTATAAGGAAAAAATGTTTTACGGGGCACAGAAAATCAATATTGTTTACTTGAGAAGAAGAACAGAAAAGAGGTCAATATTAAGGGTTGAAAAGGAGACTGGTGATAATGTCTGTAATGCACATACCATGGAATCAGAGGCAAGATGAAAAAAGAATTCTAGTTGCAAAAGAACAAAGTGAATATAGTGTTTGAGAAGTGGCAAGGTCATTGCTTTCATTAGGGACTGACAAAAGGCCACCTTGGAAAGTGTATAGTTGATTTTCTTCCTGGGATTTCTTGAATAAATTTAATTACCATTTCAAAGGAAAGGACAAAGACGCACACAAGATCCACAACACGCTGCACAGATGCAGCTATGCAAACATTTGATGAAATATGTCACAGACAACAGGGTGTTGAGTGCTCAATGTTAGCTAAAAAACCCTTAAATTAACATCGGGATAGATCATCTAACTGATTAAATTTGCATTATTAGATTAGATATTAATTATAGGGGCCAATTGATCATCTAACCATTGTTTGGAAAAATTTAATGGCTATATGATCATCGGAGCTGATCAGATGAATGAATCATGGTAGAGATTATTCATATTGGATTTTATGTATTATAAATCAATCAAAGCGAACATGGACAATTCAGATCAAGTTAATTGGGACTAGATCATCCTCACGGATCAAAAGGCTTCAAGGGTCTCATAATGCAAGATGGACCTAGGAGATGACCAATGGGAATAAAGTACACATTGATTGAAGGAGGGCTAAGGAGATAAATAAGTCTTCAACATGATACGAATTATCCTTTATCTTTTGAGAAAGAGATTAAGAGTGAGGAATGGAAGCTTTAAAAGAGATGAAGGAAAAAACGGCTGCAGAGGATTCATACTTGAAAAAAATAAATAAATAAAACTGAAGAGGGGAGACTCGACGGAGAAGAGGTCCAAAGGAAGGCATGACCAAAGGAAGCACTTCATGTCCCAGCTACCTCTCTTACAAGCACCTCACTCCCAGCCATATCCCTTCCAAACACCCATCACTAGTCAGTTTCCCTTGTTTCACTACCAGTTTTCTTCCCTTTCGGTTGGCTCTAACGAACTCCTCCACCCACCACCATCCCCTGTTTTCTTCACCACTCTCCTTTGTTTCTTTGTTGTTTTTCCCCTATTTGCTTCATTGTTTCATCCCTTGTGTTCACCGTCAATTTCGCTTTGTTTTCTTCACCAAGTTTTCTTTCCCTGCTTCCCATCAGCGTTCTTAAGCTTCTTTTCCACTCCGTTTTCTTGCTTGCTTGCTCACCATTTTCCCCCATCACTGAATTTTTTCCCTTGTTACCACCAATCTTCCCGGATTTCTTTCGTCCTTTTTTTAACCATCCATCTTGTGTTGGGAAAACCATTTCAATTTCACCCTGATTCATTCTTCTACCCATAGTTTCCTGCACTTCAAACAACTCCCTGCATTGGCTTCTTCTGGGAAGTTACAGAAAAAATTTTAGAATTACCCATACACTCCCTTTTACAATTCCTTTTGTGTCCAGTTTTGTCTTTTTCTCACTAAACCTACAAACTATTTGATTTCAACTTAACCAATCAACAGTTCAGCTTCAACCGAAGGGCCACTTTAATTTTTGCTTAATTCCTTTCTTAATCTTAAGGCCACCATTAGATCTTCACTTAAATTCAAATTCCAGATGATCCATAATCTTTGATCTTGCATCTTGAGCTCATACAATCAATCAAAGCCATCCAATTCACAGTTTCATCCATTGATGCAAATCGTCTTATTTTTGAAAATTTTGCATAATCCAACCTTTAAATCAGTGATTCATTGGTATGGGTTGATCTATATATGCTAATCGAACTGTCATGGAGTTGCATATAGATAGCATACTTTATATTTGTTGCATTTTAGGACTTGCATTATTTTATTACTTTTTAATTGCATTTTAGGACACGTTTACTGCTTTAAAGTGATTTATATGCTAATCAAACTGCCATGGAGTGAGAAAATGAATTAGTGAAGCACTCGACCCCACAAGATCAAGGGTGGATTTCATCACCACCTCTTAGCCCACTTAGAATAATCACCACAAGTGTGTATCTCAGCCTTCCAAATTAATTTAAAATTAATTATACGAGACCTATAGAGGCCCTCACATGCTCATAAGACACTCTTGGAAGGAGGCAATCCATTGCCACTCCAGTGGCCCCTGTCTAATTGATTGCGCTAGTATTTAAAAGATTAACTCCGCTAGCACACTCGATGACTCAGACTATCTATGGCTAGCTATAGAGGATGTGAAGTGAATAGCTAGCTTAGAATCTAACTCGTAAGTCGTGCGGCAAGTTTGAAAAAGAGGAAGAGCGTTAGATTAGGCTAATCTAAAAGCTTTCCCCCACACAAATTCAAAACAATTAAACTATCTACTTGCTAGTCTTAGGGTTGTTTAAATTATGTACTATATCGTTATCTATCATTAGCATTTAGGTTGCATCATTTAGGGTAGTTTTTTTCATTTTAAAAAAAAGTTTTTTCTAGTATGCAATTTTGGATATGCGACAAAACTGCGAGGTTAGTCAAATATGACCAAAACGACATATAACAGATCAATCATTATCAATGATTGATTAACAATCTAAGGGTAACTCACCCCGTGGAAGTAATAGAAGTGATTAAGGCCCTCTACTCATCCTAAATAAGGGACTACCACGCTAATAGATGATGAGTATCAACCTCCACCAAGGAGGAACAATCATCCAATGCAAAGAGATTGGAGAAGGAATGGAAATAGAGAGTGGGACCAACAAAGTGATAATAGGGACAACAATTTTTATCAGAATCCTCGTGGAAAAACCATAAAAGGCTATCTACAGCTAACATGCACCACACACCATCTTGTGTTATTCTATCTTTGAATGCTGGTGCAATGGAGTTAAAGACAGGAGTAATCTAGTTACTTCCAAAGTTTCATGGCTAAATAGTGAGAATCCTTACCTGCATCTTAAGGAGTTCAATGAAGTATGTACCACACAGAATACACAAAACATTGTCGTAGACAAAGTGAGGCTTAAGCATTTCCCTTCTCTTTCAAGGAAAAAGTTAAAATATGGTTTAATACACTGCTAGTAGGTTCCATAAGGACCTAGCATGAAATGACTATGGAATTCTTGAAAAAAATTTACCCTACACATAAAACAAATGCATTTCGCTGAAAGATAATGAACTTTAACCAGAAGGATAAAGAATCATTCTATCAATATCGAGAAAGATTCAAAGGCTTATTACTTGTATGCCCATATCATGGCTATAAACTATTGTGTATTATCAGCTTTTTCTATGAGGGGCTTAATTTTGACATGTGTCAGTATGTAGAGATGATGTGCAATGACAACAACTTTCTAGATCAACGATCAGAAGAGTCGAAGGAGTATTCACAATGTTTTGCTGAGAGTATACAAACCTAGGCTGACTTGAAAAGAGTTGAACATCCAGATAGGCTCAAGCCCACCACCCATGCTAAGGGAAGCGTGAATGTATGTTTGAGAAAGATGAACTTATACCAAAGTAGCATCCCTAACCCGAAAAGTAGAAGCCATGAGGGACCATCACATCAAAAAGAGCCAAACAAGTGTGTAGCATATGTAAAAGTACTATACATCCTACTTTGGAATGCCCCACCAATCCAGCATTCCAAAAGGTACTTCATGATTAGGCCAATGTCCTAAATGCATAAAAAAGACCTTTTTTCCAATACTCTAAGACATATTAATCCCAACTAGAGAAACCATCCAAATTTTAATTGGAGAAATGGACTAACTACTAATGTCCCATAACTCAACTCCTACCAGCCTCACAAAATCAAGGACACTTTGTTCTAGACCCATACAAACGCCAACAAACTCAGCGACCTCTTGCTCCTAGCCCTTACATGTCCCCACCTAAAAGGCATGTAGAAGATAATCTACATCAACTTATCCAAAATTAGGAGAGGAAAACTTCTCAATTAGAAATCCAATTAAAACAAGCCACATAATCCATGAATGGAATGAAAAATATGATGAGCCAAATGATGCAAGCTATGAAGAAAGGAAAGTTTCCATCTCAACCACAAGCAAACCCTAAGGGTGTGCATATAATTGGCAATAATGCATCTAACGCATCTTCAAATAGACAGCTCTCTATGTCGTCTTCTTCTCCTATTAAAAGAAGGAAATTTCAAAAAAAATTCCAGAATTGCCCATAGTATTCCTTTTATAATTCCTTTTGTGCCCTAGTTTTGTCTTTTTCTCACAAAACCCTTGAACTTGTAGATTCAATCCCTGTTTACAAATTATTTGGTTTTAACTTAACCGAATCAATGATTTAGCTTCAACCGAAGGTGCACCTCAATTTTTGCTTAATCCCTTTCCT
This sequence comes from Warburgia ugandensis, assembly GCA_035236585.1. NCBI lineage: Eukaryota > Viridiplantae > Streptophyta > Magnoliopsida > Canellales > Canellaceae > Warburgia > Warburgia ugandensis. The sequence goes on from CP141137.1 coordinate 38,360,823, forward strand.
AATCTCTATGTCACCCTTAGATCTTTGCTTAAATTCAAATTCCAGAAGATCCATATATCTTGCATCTTGAGTCCATACAGTCAAACAAAGCCGTCCAATTTACAGTTTCATCCATTGATCCTGATCGTCTTAGTTTTGAAAATTTTGCATAATCCAACTATTGAATCAGCAATCAAGGATATTAGTAATTGATTGGTGTGGGTTGAGTTACTTGGACTTGATTGGATATGGAGAATTTTGCTACGTGATACAGCAATCGAGCAAACAAAGTGAAATTTAGTTTTATTTTGTTTAATTCATTGTCAATTAGAATCAGAATTGTGTGTTTTTCATTTAAGCAAATAGAAATCTAAGTTTTTTTTAGTGCATTGTTATTTAGTTATTTTAATTTCTACTAATTTAAGTAATTAAACTTTACTTAAACTCCCACTTTCCAAGTCGAGTCCCCGTGGGATCCTCTCTTACTTGCACACACTATAATACAATAGCTCATGCACTTCTGAAAAAAACAACATAACCCAAAAGACTAAGCTATTTTAGAGGCACAAACTAACAGAAACCTCAAACATTAAAAGTACCAAATAAACAACTTTTTAGGATCAGGATGGAATCAGAAGCAAACAAGTCATCCCTCTTTCCTTGCAGCCAATAGCCCAACAATGAATATAATGAATTGAAGATCATTGTAACCATGGATTCAAATAGGTTCATTGAGAAAACTAGAAAATTACCATAGCTTACAATGGATGGAAGCAACCAACAGATTGCATTCTTCATTCAAAAAGTAAATCAGGGTAAAATTGGTTCGAAAACTACCAACCACTTTTAGCAAAGGAAGTCCTTTCATTAACAAAAAGTTCTCTATTTTTCCAAAATAGATCAGTAGTAAGGATAAAGAAATTGATTGGTATAAGTTCTGGTATGTAGAAAAGGAAGGACAATAATAGAAATGGCATAAAGATAGTGGTGGATAAAGAATTAAAGGATAAAGTTCTAGATGTTAGACGAACTAGTGATAGAATTCTACTAATAGAACTTGTTTTAGGGGTGAAGATCATAAATGTTATAAGTGCAACGCCCCACAGGTAGGGTTAGAAGATAGAATTAAGAAACAGTTTGGAAAGATATGAGAATGACATGTAAGACATTCCCAACATAAGGGGGTTATTTATAAGAGCATGCTCAAATGTTTATGTACGAAAAGAAAAAGATATGATAGGGTACATAGAGGACATGGATATGGATACTTACATTAAGAGATGGAGGAAAGGAAATGAACTTAATAGGTGTCCAAAAACTAAGTGGTAGAACTTAAAAGTGATGAAGATAATATCATTCACAAACAAGTTGATGGTAGAAGGAAAGTGGAACAATGAGATAGAAGTAAACATCATATGGACTGATATGGCCCATTAAGAAAGTGGCAAAAAATGTTCTAAAAGTATCTAAAGGTAAAAGGCAACTAGTGAAGAAACTTGGTGGTGGAGTGAAAAAGTAGAAAAAGTTATTGAAGAGAAACGGTTGTGTTTGAAAGCATGGTAGAGGACTATAAATAACAAAAACTCTGAGCCATATAAATGCTAATAAGGTCGCTAAGAGAGTAGTGAGTGGGGCTAAACTCAATGTGTACAGTAATCTCTATAATAAATTGGGGTCAAGAGAAGGTGAGAAAGTTGCATTTAAATTTGCAAAAATGAGAGAACAGAAGAGTAAGGACTTAGACCATATTAAATGCATTAATTAAAAGTGACGACTAAAGGGTGCTAATCGAAATGGCGAGATCAATCCAAAGTGTGAAAGTTACTTTCAAAAATTGCTATATAACAAATGTACTAAGAATATAGAAATTGAAAGAACCGTAAACCCAAATAATGTTGGACAAATAAATACAACCATAGGATCAAGGTACTAAAATGAAAAAGGCCATCAAAAAGATGAAATCAAGGAAAGCACTTGGGCACGATTACCGATAGAGATTTGAAAGTATATGGGAAACACTCGAGTAGTTTGGCTAACAAATTTGTTTAACAACATTGTAGAATCGAAAAAAAAAACCAAATAAATGGAGGAAAAGCTCTATCATTCCAATTTATAAAAATAAAGGAGACATACAGAGTTGCATTAATTATTGTGAAATCAAACTTATTAGCCATAACATGAAACTTTGGGAAAGAGTGACTAAGAAGTGACTACAACATGAGACAAGTATATTGAAAAACTAGTTTGATTTCATGCCTAGGAGGTCTACCATAGAACCTATTTTTCTACTTAAACAATTGATAAAGAAATATAGTGAGAGTAGGAAGGATCTCCACATGGTCTTTATTGACTTAAAAAAAACTTATGATAAGGTCCTTAGAGAGTTAATATGGTGGGTGTTGAGCGAAAAAAGGGTGTCATGGGGTATATAGACATAATTAAGGATATGTATGAGGGAATGGTAACACATGTTAGAACCACTAGTTAAAAGACCAATGATTTTCCTATCACTATAGCACTACACCAAAGATTAGCACTAAGCCCGTAACTTTTCACCTTAGTTATGGATGAGTTAACTAAGAAAGAATATATGGAATGCAATTTTGCCAAAGGGAGGAGTGGGAGTGAAGTACTAATAAAGATTAATAACCAAGAAGTCCCCTAAAATGAACACTTTTGATACTTGGAATCATGTCAGCGTAGAGATTGAGATGACGTTACTCAGAGAATCCAAGTGGGTTGGAACAGATGGAGATGTGACTCTAGAGTTTTGTATGATCGGCAAGTTTCACTCAAACTAAAAGGAAAATTCTATAAAATGGCTATAAGGCCGACCATGCTCTATGGATCGAAGTGTATAGCAGTTAAGAAACAACATGCACATAAGATGAGCGTAGCCAAAATGAGGATATTGGAATGGATGAGTGGCAAGACAAGACAGGATATATTTAGAAATGAAAATATTAGAGGAAACTTAAGAGTAGCACCAATGGATAACAAGATGAGGGAGGGTAGACATAGATGGTTTAGATAAGTCCAACAAAGACAGAAAATGGCATTAGTTAGGAGAGTGTCAATCCAAGTCGAAGGCTCTAAAAGGGCAAGGAGAAGGTGTTAAGTGTTTAATTTTGGTCAAAATACCCCTAATTTAGCATTCAATTAGATAATTTAACAGATCAATTTTACAATTTTTAGATAAAATATAAATTTTAGCTCCAATTAACTATTCAACCATTGATTTGCTAACTTTAATGGTTAGATGATCATCAGAGCTAATCAAAGGTGTAATGTACAGTTTAGATGACTCTAATCTGGTCTTTTATTTAGCAAATCAACCAAATTGTAGTTTGGATGGCTCGGGTCAAAATCAGTGGTAGTAGATCATCCAAAAGAACATCACAAAGTAAGATGGATCATGAGAGAATTGGACAACAAATTAAAGGGGAAACCAAGGAAAGAAATTGAAATCTAGCAAAGTGAAGGAGTTAGGAAATTTTCTTTTAGCTTATTCCAATTTTCTTCTATTATGTTCTGTCTATCCAGGAACTGTATAATCCAAATCCAGTTTGATTTACCCTAATCAATGGTTAGCCTTAACAAACAAGATCAACATATTTCATTATCTATTTCACATCAGAATTCAAATCAGTTTCTAGATTTTTTTTCTTAATTATCCATCAATTCTGATCTTCGATCTAAAGGGCAGCCCCAGTGCACAAAGCTCCCGCCTATGCAGGGTCTGGGGAAGGGGCGGACCACAAGGGCCTAAAGTACACAACCTTACAGTGCATTTTGCAAGAGGCTGTTTCCACGCCTTGAACCCACGACCTCAAGGTCACATGACGACAACTTTTACCATTGCACCAAGGCTCCCCTTTAGTTCTGATCTTCAATCAAAAATCCAGAAATCGATCTTAGTCAACTAAAACCCAAAATCATTTTTTAGCCCAAATCATTAAAATTTTGTGGAATCTGAACAATCCATCCATTGGATCTTTAATCAAGGACGACGTTGGAGAGATTGATGAAGGCTGATGATGATATCAGATTTGAAGAAATTGGCTGTAATCAAGCTAGGGAAGTAGATTTTATGTTTTTTTAATTAATTTTCTGTCTTTTTGAATTTGGAATTCTATAATTTTCATCAGTTAAATAGATTTGAATTTTGATTTCACTGTTAGTTAATTTTTGTCATTTCTTTTAATTTTTAGACAATTAAATTTTATTTAAACTGCATCTTTTTAAGTCAAGTCCCTGTGGGATTGACCCGAACTTGCATCAGTTATACTAGAATAGCCCGTGCACTTGCGGTAAAACAATCAACAGAAAGCCCAAAAGGACATTGATAGATGTGATGAGAAAAGATTAAAAAACTTTTAGACAAAATGAGGCCATGACACTTGATAGAGCAGAATGGAGGAACAAGATTCCTGTAGCTGACCCCTAATTGGGATTAGCCTTTGATGATGATGATGATGATGATGATGATGATGATGATAATGAGATTAGTTGTACATGTATAGCAATAATACAATAATATAACATGAGTGACATGCTAATTCACTCTGTTTATGAGCCATAATCATAAGATACGAGAGATGGTAAGTATTCAAGGCGTAGCATTTGTAATATAGGCTTTTGTTTACCGAGGGTTCCGCTGCCTCTCTTCCGTACCTTCACTAAATTCACCATCAGTGCCGGCCACAATGTATCAAATCAAATAAGAATTGGGACCATTATCCCAATGGCACTCTGTTGGTAGAAATTCTCTATCTTAATTATTGTGGTATGGAAGACAATGGAAAGAGTGGAGAAGAAATAAGTATCTTGCTGCCAACCCATTTGTAATATGTTAATGGGATAAATATCCAGATAAAACCCATAGATCTAATTATTATGAGGAAAAAAAGAGGAGCAACATTGTCAAAACCTTGTTATTTTAGTTAGGTTCAAGTCAAAGGGAGTAATATTCTACAATAACCAACTCATTGATTTTCAAACCTATCCATTTACTATCTATTATGTGATTTACTATTCCTTTATATTGATATTGGGATAAGCAAATCTGTAATAAACTGATTACACTATACATCTCTCTTGGTATATCTAGATAATAGGATGGAGCATAAACTGAAACATTCTAGAGTTACAATGATTATTAGTCAACCCTTAGCACCACATAAATGCATCTCTCCTAGAGTCGCTGTTGATATGAATAATAGAAACCCTGTTAGAGCCATTTCAGTAACTTCAACGTGCTTTGCGGACAGAGGAATACATAAAGCTGAACAAAGTAAAATAAGAAACTAACATTTTTTTTTTTGAATTTTCTGTTTGGATGTTTTTCGCAAAGCTAATTGTAGGTTCTGTTTTTCATAGAATAATAGGGCCATTATTTCAGTAATACACTCGTTGAAGAGATGAAAAACAAATCTATATCCTTTTGGTTAGGGGTCGAATCAACCAATGGAAGAATTTGGCCTAAGATTATGATGTGTTCAGGGATAATGAATTGCATAAAATTTCTTATAGAATTGAGAATAAAGTTTTCATTCTATACGTACTAGACCATGAATTAGTAACTGAATCCAATCTCCGAAAAGGTCCCAATTGTTTGAAATTTTGAATTTTCAGAATGGATATTAATAGAATCCCTATAAATAGCATTAAACCTTATTTCATGGTATTTCATGAGATTTCTCTTTCTTATTCTAAGGCAAGCCCTTGAGGGGGCTTCCTTGATCCATGATTTATGCATCATCTTCCTTTTACTTGTCATTTATTTCAAGACAGATAGCAATCAATCAGTTTTCTTCCTTTTCTCTATTGATTCTTTTTCAACCGAGGTGTATGGATCCATGGATCTTGGAGTCTTCTATCTCAAAAAGACCTGGAAAAGGCAGCTATCAATTGGTGATCTTTAATAATACTGCCCACATATTTCAGACCTGGCTGGCAACATTACCACTGTCAAAGCTGAGCTCAGAAAATTCAGGAGTTTGGAAGATACAACAAGGTAAAGCAAAAGACCACTTACCATTATCCACTCTCTGGTATCCTAAGACATAATCAACTCAGAACACGAGTGGCCACAAAAGACTCGGAAGGTACCAGCCACTAGGCAATTCAACTAAGCACGATAAAGTTATATCACCAAAGCCACCAGAAGAAGGTTGTGAACTTTTGGAATGGGATATTCATAGAATCCATATGAATAGAATTAAACCTTATTCCATGGTATTTCATGAGATTCCTCTTTCTTATTCTAAAGCAACCCCTCAAGGGGGCTTCGTTGGTCCATGATTTATTTTATCTTGCTTTTCCTTGTCATTTATTTCAAGAAGATAACGATCAATTAGTATTCTTCCTTTTTTCTAGTGATTATTTTTGAATCAAGGTGTATGTATCTGTGGATCTTGGAGTCTACTATCTCAAAAAGACCTGGAAGAGGCACTTATCAATTTGTGATCTTTAATAATAGTGCCCACATATTTCAGGCCTGGTTGGCACTATTACCACTGTCAAAGCTGAGCTTGGAAAATTCAGAAGCTTCGAAGATACAACAGAATAAAGCAGACAACCACTTACCTTTATCTGCTTTCTCGTATTCTAAGACCTAATCAACTCAGAAAACGAGTGCTCACAAAAGACCAGGAAGTTACCGGCCACTAGGCAATTCAACTACCACAATAAAGTTATATCACCAAAGCCACCAGAAGAAGGTTGTGGAGGCTGAAGCAGTTAAGTTATATACCTTCTCCCCAATCCATCAAAAGGAACCAAGAAGCAATGGACTGAGAAAGAGAGAATGGCATACCCACCTAATGTCAACAATTTTTAAGTCTACATCTATAATGCCATCTCAATTAAAATGTAGAAGCAAACTATCAACAAATTTCGGAACCATGCACACATGTAATTAGTTCATCAATGCTCCAACCAGAGTGGAGCCACAATGACTAGCCTAAAAGAAAGAGAATCATGGAGCGATTAGTCAACAACCATGCTATAGAAAGAGCTAAGACTGAAAAAATCCAAGCAGGGAGCCTTCTAAATGTGAGACCTCTCCCATTTTCTAAATACAATGGCTTCCAAGGACTCCATCAAACAGGCCACCAATTCATCCTCATCATCTAATCTTTGCAGAATACATCAGGCCAGTCCCCATCAATGAATGAAATGAATGCATGGCAGGTCTGACATCACACATATCAGGTCAAAATCACACTCTCACCCATAGTAACCAAAAATCTTCAATCCCCATTGAGTCTTCAGACTGAATTTTACTAGTCCCAAAAATACTTTAAATAACCTATTTTCAAATACTATCCTCTTCTATATTAAAACTTCCAGAACCACTTCCGTTGATAGCTATTTCCATTTATCTCAATTGATACCAAGGCAACCTTTTTGAATTTGTGGCAACTGGACAAGCAAATCTCTCGAGAAAAACCTCCTCTATTTCACACTTATACCACTAACTTTGCTAGGTTTATTCTTTTGTCTGATACCACCTCCTGGGGCTTTGGCTTTGCCTCTAAATTACAATTAATCCACAAACAATTTAGGAAGATGCTGTTCATAAACTGTCAATAGTAGGAGCATTAGAGGACCAATTTGAAACCCACCAGTAGACTGTCACTCCCACGATGGTTATCATTCTTCTTAAAGTCCCTGCTAGAGTTACTCAGATAGCGGTTCCCGCTATAGCAAACCACTAAAAGATTGGAAGCACTTTGGGGAATTGTTAACCAAGACTCAAACCTGTAAAGTAATTATCATTTAATCACCTAGACTGGGTGCACAACTGGTAAAAGAAGTGAAAATTTCAGGAGGAAAACACAAAAAGAAAAGAATGTAACTAAAGATATCACGTTTACATAGAAATAAAATAGCACAATCCATTGAGAACATTTGAACTACAACTTGAAAGAGAGTCCACCTTTCTACCATATAGGCAGGACAATTTAAATTAGAAACCAAACTTTTTCATGAATAGCGCATGTGCTCAAAACATGAACAGGAAAAGGTAAACTCCTCCCTAATTTCTCTCTAATACCAAATCCCAATCTCCCATTTTTCTCATCTTTTGGGCCCATGTTAGACAATCTAAAAATCTCCTCCATTAGATGACTATCTCGTAATTGTTCTAAGCATGCTAGAGTTTCAGAATAACTGAAATTTTTCAGAGAACTCCCAATCTTTTGATGCCCTAATGTATTCCCAAATAATTCAAAACTTCTTAAGTTTTGTGAATCCAACACAAACTTATGGAACTACTAGATTAAACACACATTTCACAAATGATTTGTCAAATTCTCAAAATTACAAAATAATGTATCCGTTTTCCAAAAGGAAATAATGGTTTAAATCCAAATCTATTATATAGTAAAGCAATACAATTTTAAGCCACGTGGCATTTTTGTCATTCATCCTTATTCTTCTTTGTTTGAGTTTTTAAAAAAATTTCCCTCTAATTCATAATTGAATACAACATCTACAAACAACCCCGGGAATCTTTTTCTCTATACACATATCTATCTAAATATCCTTATATTATAATCTTTTTGTATTGGTTGAATAAGTGGGTCTCTTAAAGAGTCAATAAGGTATCTTCTATTTTCCTCTAAACATTTCTATTTATTGTTGTCTCTCTCTCTCTCTCTCTCTCTCTCTCTCTCTCTCTCTCTCTCTCTCTCTCTCTCTCTCACACACACACACACACACATACATTCTGATGACGATAGTAATAGGTAGAAGGGGAAACATGGTCATTTTGGACTGACTTATTCCAGGAGAAGTGGTCCCTAGAAATCCAGGTAGTTAGCCTCAGCCAATTCAGTTACAAAATGAGGTCAGGAGAGGAGGGACAGTTGGAGGAGAGAGAAGGGTGGAAGGAATTCTATTAGGGGGGAAATATATATAGAAGAGAGAGAGAGAAGTGGAGGGGGAAGGAAGAATAAGGAAGGGCAGGCAGGAGTTGCCTGAGGAGACTGAGTGGTGTTTCTTTTTTTTCTTTTATCTTTCTTCCTCAACATCAGCAATCTATAATTCATATCCATTCTGAATTCAACAACATTTCCTTGTTCCTTGTTGATTGCTTCCCATATACACAATAATAGTTCCAACAATATGGTATCAGAGCCAAACGATTTTGGGGAATGGTCAAGACCCAGATGGAACGAATTGAAAACGTGGAGATAGAGATGTGGTGTGCGAGGGGAGGTTGGCACCCTGAAAGAAGACCTGGGCCGACTACAGAACAACGTCACGGGCATGGAAGAGTACCTACTGGAAATCCGACACTGGATGAGGCAAAGGGAGGATACCATGGAACCGTCACCACGACGGGAAGAAGAAAAGGGAAGAACCAAGACAACGGACGTGGGTAAGAATTCCCAAGAGGGAAATCAGCATCGGCTGGAGCCATCGGATGTCTCTACAACTGATTTCCGTCCCAAAAACCTAGATCTTCCCATCTTTGAAGGTAGCGACCACACGACTGGTTATGCAGAGCCTAGAGATATTTTCAGACCAATCACAGTGCCCACCGTCTATTTGGAGGGTGACGGCCTCCACTGGTATCTGTGGGTGGACGCACGAATTCCTCTCTGATCATGATAGCATTCCGATCTGCTCTCCTTCAGCAATTCCAACCATCCCAGTCCAATGATGACTACGAAGCCCTCATAGCACTCCGATAAGAGGACTCCATCTCCAACTACAGGCGACACTTCGAGATGATGTCAGGACCTTGGTGGATCTGCCTAACGAATTGTTAAGAGAGGCCTTTATCAATGCTATAGGAAGAGATAAAGGCCGTAGTCAAAAAAATTTGGGCCTGATTCGCTTGCTAGGCTTATGGACCTAGCCCATAAAATCGAGGAGGAAAACTCAGCCCTAGAGTGGGTTAAAGCACAAGGAAGCAAAGTTGGATCTGGGACCAGATTCTCGGCGTCCACTAACATTCAGCAGAAGGGCCCATTGTCAGGAGCTGGGTACTAGGGGCTGAATCAGCATTTCACACCAGCCCTAACCTATTTGACAAAAACGACTAAGGAGGCAACCGTCAGGGGATATAGGGATGCACGTGCCGACGATGTCGGCAATGGCCACTGAGACTCCTTCTGGCACCTTACCAATCATGAGTTCCAGCACAAACGAGCCCTAGGGTTGTGCTACAGATGTGATGAGAGATATAGCCCCGGCCACAGTTGCAAAAATCAGCAAGTTGCAAGTCCTCCTAGCCGACGACGACAACAACGTTGCTCCAGATGAACCTCCTACGCAAGTAGAGTAGGAACAGCTAGAGGAGGAAACTCCTCAAATGGAATTATCCAAGCACACCATCGTAGGTATTACATAGGGCAAGGTCATGAAATTGACTGGCAACCAAAGGCATGCAACAGTGTGGTTCTGATGGACAGTGGAGCCTCGCACAATTTCATCTCCAGGGACTTGGTGGAAAACCTCAGATTACCAGTCACAAACACCCAAACCTTTGGAGTCCAGGTAGGAGATGGCCATTGCATGAAAGGAGTCAGGTTTGCCAGAATCTCCTCCTCACTCTGCCCGGCGTAACAACTCATCAGGATTTCCACCTCTTCGACTTACACAGCATTAACATGGTCCTCAGGATGGCTTGGCTACAAACCCTAGGCGAGGTTTGGTATTAGTACTCCTTCACAGGTAGAAACTGTCTTAGCACAATTCCCTCACGTATTTGACCAACCCTTGCAATTACCTACTAGCAGAATGCAAGATCATGCCATTCAACTGAGGGAAGGAGCCGAGCCTCCTAACATCAGACCCTACCGCTACCCACATTGCCAAAAGAATAAGATAGAATGCATCATCAGGGAACTGCTGATTGCAGGAATTATTCGCCCCAGCACCAACCCCTTCTCCAGCCTAGTGCTTTTAGTTAAGAAGAAAGACAGGAGCTGGCGATTCTGTGTCGACTATAGAGCTCTAAACAAGATAACGATCCTTGGTAAGTTTCCCATACCAACCATGGACGAGCTACTAGACGAATTGGGAGGGGCCGCAATCTTTTCCAAGTTGAACCTCAAGTCTGGTTATTACAAAATACGAATAAGGGAATAGAATGTATTCAAGACAGCCTTCAGGACTCACAAGGGCCATCACAAATTCCTGGTCATGCCATTTGGTTTAACCAATGCTCCATCCACCTTTCAGAGCCTTATGAACAACATATTCTGCCCACACCTCCGTAAGTTTGTTCTAGTACTCTTCGATGACATTTTAGTCTAGAGTTCAAACATGGATCTACATTTGCAACACCTCACCTTTGTCTTGTAGCTCCTTAGTGACAATAAGCTCGTCGCTAACAAAAAGAAAAGCATGTTCTGCCAAACCTCAATAGAGTATCTTGGCCACGTCATATCAGCTAATAGTGTAGCAGCTAACACTTCTAAGATTGATTGTATGATCAGCTGGCCCATTCCCACCTACATCAGGGCATTAAGAGGATTCCTAGGCCTTACAGGCTATTATCGGAAGTTTGCATGACATTATGTGATAATAGTAGCACCACTGACAAATCTTCTCAAGAAGGACAGCTTTCAATGGGATGCCTCTGCCCAGCAAGCCTTTGATGCGTTGAAACATGCCATGACAACAGTCCTTGTATTCCCTGTTCCTGATTTTACTAAACAATTCGTCTTGAAGACTGACTCTGCTTGATCACAATCCAAATCTATGTACGAAACAAAACTCATGGCTATTGTGCTGTCCATCCAGAAATAGCGTCATTATTTAATGGGACAACACTTTATTATACGAACCAACCAAAAAAGCCTTCGATTTCTCATGGACCAGTGCATCTTAAACAGTGAACAACATAAGTGGTTAATCAAATTAGTGGGCTTCGACTTCAAGATTCAGTACAAGCCGGGGTCAGACAACCGAGTAGCGGATGCCCTATCTAGACGCCAGGAATTCTATGTTCTTAACTACATTGAACCCCTCTCTAGATGCCAGGAATTCTATGTTCTTAACTGCATTGAACCAGTTTCCTTGCACAACACCTCTTCCCTCGACATTAGCCTGGCTTCTATGAATCCTGCCACACCCTCCACCTCTTTGCCCTCATGGTTGCCAGCTATGAAGGTCTAGATCAGATTTCTGATGAAATACAGACAGATCCCAAGCTTAGAGATATCATTCAACAACTTCACAATGCACATAGCCACCTCAGTTATATCTTAAGGCAAGGGAAACTCTACTTCCATGGCAGATTAGTGCTATCCAAGCTCTCCTCATGCATTCCTCTATTCCCACAAGAATTCCATTCTACCCCAAATGGTGGACATTCCAGTTTTTTTCGCACTTACAAGCGCATCTCACAGGTTTTGCATTGGGACAGTATAAGAGGCAATTTCCAAAAGTTTGTAGCAGCATGCAACATATGCCAATGGAATAAGCATGCTCCACTAAGTCTACTAGTTTGCTTCAGCCCCAGCCCATTCCCTTGTCATCCTGGGAAGATATCACTATGGATTTTATGGGTGGTCTACCCAAAGCTCAAGGGTATAACACAATTATGGTAGTAGTGGATCACCTCACCAAATATGCTTACTTCATTCCCCTCAGCCACCCATATACAACCAAAGACATTGCTCTTCTTTTTGCAAAAGAAGTAGTCAGGCTATATGGTTATCCTTACTCCATTATTACCGATCACGATTGCATTTTTATTAGCTATTTCTAGGAATGGTTCAGGATCGCTGGCACCTCCTTAAAAATGAGCTCTGCTAATCATTCTCAAATAGATGGGCAGACGAAAGTGGTTAACCGCTGTCTGGAAACATATTTTCATTGCTTTGTGGAAGGTAAACCCAAGACCTAGCCAATCTGGATATGTTGGACTGAATATAGGTACAACACCACCTTCTACAGCACTATTGGGATGACTCCTTTTCGGGCATTATATGTGCGAGATCTGCCTATCTTCCTCAAGTTTTCAGGAGACAACTCGTTTGTAGAAGAAGTCAATAACAAGCTCCTCCACCGTGACACAATATTAGCTGAACTAAAATACCACTTGGATAGAGCCCAAGCATGCATGAAGGCCCAATCTGATTCACGAAGGCGAGACTTTTCTTTTTCGCCTAATGACTTCGTATATCTGAAGATTCATCCATATAAACTCAAATCACTAGCCACTAGCGTCAACGAGAAGCTCTCTCCACAGTATTATAGTCCTTACAAGGTGATCTGGCGAATTGGTGAAGTGGCATACCACCTTGAGCTACCTCTCACCACCAAAATCCACCCAGTTTTTCATGTCTCCCAATTAAAGCCTATTGCCTCTCCCGCCCTCAGCCCTCCACCACTGCCTGCCTCTCTTTCGAAAGATCTAGAATTGCAATTATATCCTTAAGCCATTAAAGATACCCGAACTCTGCCTACTAGTCAACTAGAAGCACTGGTGCAATGGCAAGGCCTACCAAATCATGACAATACTTGGGAGCTTTTTGACACTATTCAGTCCCAATTTCCTGACTTCCACCTTGGGGACAATAATAGGCAGAAGGGGAAACATGGTCGTTTTGGACTAACTTATTCCAGGAGAAGTGGTCCCTAGAAATCCAGGTAGTTAACCTTAGCCAATTCAGTTATGAAATGAGGACAGGAGAGGAGGGATGGTTGGAGGAGGAGAAGGGTGGAAGGAATTCTGTTAGGGGGAAAATATATATAGAAGAGAGAGAGAAGTGGAGGAGGAAGGAAGAATAAGAAGGGCAGGCAAGAGTTGCCTGAGGAGGAGAGTGAGTGGTGTTTCTTTTTTTTTTTTATCTTTCTTCCTCAACATCATCAATCTGTAATTCATATCCATTCTGAATTCAACAACATTTCCTTGTTGATTGCTTCCCATATACACAGTGACAGTTCCAACACATTCATACCTATATATAAGGATAATTAGATATCATCATCATCATCAAGACCTTATGCCAATTAGGGGTCGATATATATATATATATATATATATAGAGAGAGAGAGAGAGAGAGAGAGAGAGAGAGAGAGAGAGAGAGAGAGAGAGAGAGAGAGAGAGAGAGAGAGATTCTAGGGATTCTTGGTAGCAAATGTATTCAATGATAAATTAGCAAGGAAAAATCTTTAAAAACTTAAAAAATAGTATCAAATTGAATGGCAATAATAGAGAGTTTAAAAGTTCTAAATTTACTCATTTTACTTTTAAAGTAGTAGAACCTAAATTGATTAATGTTTATTTTTCAAAGAAGCAGGTCCAACTTGAATTAGTGGTTTGGATCAATAAACGAAATGGGTCACCCAACACAGAAATTACTAGTTCAAAACCTTACTTCGAATCCTAATAAATGCTTTTTCCCTATTTCTTCCCAAAATTTTCGCAAATGTTTTCCAAATTTTTATGGTTTTAAGTGCAAACTTTAAAAAATAATAACCATCCAGACTCTTAGAACCTTTTATGCTTGAGGTTTTCGGCCAATGGCCTATATAAGACAGTGCCCGGAAGATAACGGCCAAGATCACAGAAAAAAAAAATGGAATCCCCACACGCAACTCTACCAAGACTTACAGAAGTATCTCAATGAAACAGAACAAACTCAAAAAACAATTAACAATTTGAGCATAAAAAAATCCTATATCCATTAGATTTTCCAGGAGTACCTTCCTCCTCTGGACCTTTGATAACCACAGAATGAAGTTTAATGACTTGTTGGAAAGGAATGTAAACCAAGAGCTGCTCATCAGCATCGCTCTCCAGATGCAAACCTTCGTCTTCCCTGTAACCCTAACAATTCAAACAAAAAAAGGCTAAAAAATTATGGAAGGACATTTATAAGAATCTGGAAAGCCCTAATCTTCTGTTCCATTGTACAACCTGTTTAAGGGCATTAGCTAGTGAATGTCCAGAATTCTGGTTGAGGCATTCTACTCCAGTCCAATCTACGAATTCCAATAGATCGACCTGATCGAATTTATGCCCAAATAAAAAGAAGGAAATTGGGGTTAGGAGTCAGAAGATGAGATGGAGCAGAATGAGAATGTGTTGCAGAGGCACCTGGCTTCTTTGGATTGCATAAGCGGATTCTGCAGACATTGGAGAGACGAAGAAGAAACAAACAGAGAGAGAGAGAGAGAGAGAGGAATTGATAGCTATTTTCGCTCGGCTTTTAGATTGTCTATCCGGAAGCGTTTCTCCTAGTCCGTGCGGTTGGTAAAATTACATGTGGGCCTGTGGTAGATCTTAACCGTTATGTTCTAGACGTACCATTCTCTTAGAATGTTTAGCCGTTCGATTCTGCTTAACCGGTATTCCCTTAAATTATGAGAAATGATAAACAGAGGCAGAGGCATGGTATCAACTTGGGAATGTCTGGGCATTATTATTTAATAATGGCAATTTTTCTATCCTTTTTTGCAAGAAAGAGTCATCAAGCAAATCCAAATTTCTAATTACTAAATTTATTTGAAATCTTCTAAAAAGGAGAAAATGCCACCTCGGATCTCCCACCAAAATGCAACTACGCGATATGAATGACCAACTGCACTAACGGTAATTTAATAGCTTATTTTGATACATCCACGTGAGCATATAAGGGTGATATGAAAGATAAGACTTTTCTACTCCTACTTCAAAACAATGTAAGATTTGCGTGGACATAAATTTCATGTGAGGCGCATTTTGGTCATCCATACCATTCATATTTTGTGTAGTATCTCAAATAGGCATGCATAGAAACTCTTAATATATGGATGATCCTACACAATGTTAACATCTAACATCTATTTGAGATTGTGTTTGGAGGCCCGTAAGATTCATGTTACTACTCACAATGGCCCCATCTCTTGATGGTTATTGATTATAATAGACAAATTCACGTTAGTGATATGTACACTTAGGAAAATAGGTAGGGCACCATGTAAGTGCCTATTTTTTGTTTTTATTTTCTCTATTCGGTAAACATTTAACGATTAATTATTTTCAGAAACAAAGCGCACAAATGGTAAATAATTGCAATGTTAACAAGTGGAGAAAGAAAAGGGTTAAGATTTAATCGGCCTCCTCTCTCTCTCTCTCTCTCTCTCAACATCTACAACAGAGATCGATTGCTAAAATAGCAATAACTAATAATTATTTACAGGTTCATTGCAAAGATTGTGATTCTGTATAAACCTAGTTTCAAATGAACGAATTTGCAAAGATCAATCCATTATAAGCTAAGGTTTTCTATAAAGCAGCGATGGAGAAAAAATTTCCTCACTTAAATGACTAAGCACGCAATTTTCTTCAACAAACCCATTTCTTCTACTACATTTTGAACACAAAACCCCTTGCTCCACCATTTAGGTAGATTTACATTAAATGAGAAAAACCATTTTATGGCGTGAATCTTAGGTTGATGAAATCAACTAGTACAATTTTGAGTGGAAGTAGATAAATTTACTAATGTATATTTAGGAGCTCGGGGTGATTTGGAGGAGATTTGATACTCAAAATTGGATTTTGGTGGTCGGTAATGTGAAAAAGAACTCTTGATTGAATTGAAAGAGATTGTGGTGGTTGCGATGGCGGCTTTTGTTTACACTTTGATTAAAGGCTAGGATCAAAAATCACCTAAGCTAGCATTAGGATTCACCACTTAATATTTCTTTTTATAACTCAATAATTAAATTATTATTTTTTATAACTCAATAGTTAAATCAAAATTATGATTATCTTGAAAATGTATTTTCTTTAAAATTTTAATTTTAAAATTTATTAAACATTAAAAACTTGGTACATTGTCAAATCATAAGAATTCTATGTTAAATCCTTTTATAATAGAGCAAGAATTAATTCCAACAATATACTATGAAAGATAATGACATCAAAGCAAAAGATTATACTAAGAATAATGTTACCTTTTTCAAACTGAAATTAATTTCAAAGTGACTTTTTCAAAGACTTTTAAACCATTAGACAATAATTGCTGGGGTCACTGAAAGTAGACTAGAATCAAATCCTAGTTTAATGAAATCTAGCCTAACATGTTAAGTGAAAAACACAGCCTAAAAATATGATGAAAAACATCCTAAAAGCTATTGAAAAATACATCCTAAACTGAGCTAAGATGAAACTAATAATCGAGTGCCAACATATGGAATTAAATCTATATCTAGAAATTAGAACAAAAAGCATGGAATAAGACATCAAAACATTAACTAAAATAAAGAATCCAACATTAACTAAGCAGAAGATGAACTAAAAGAAGAATGAAATTTTATTGATATCAATCCTTGAATCAATATAATAACATGAGAAAAATAAAGAAAACTAAAACAAACTTCCCCCAATTGAAGATGAATGCTTATGATCTTGTTGATGTGTCTTGTAGGATCTATTCCACACCGAGCCAAGCAAAGGAAACAAAACTTGACAACTCAAAAACTCCAAAGTAAGAATGTCCAAAAAAATATTTCAACTCCAAGAGAAATCTAATATGAAAACACCCTGTCCTCTCACTAAGAAAAAGATGTCTCTACTTCAGCCTTTCCTCTTCTTATATGGGAAACATCCAAACATACATTCCCTAAAGAAAATGTCTTTTTATTTCTTCCTAATTGAGAATTTCCTCCTTGTTTCCCTTTCTATAATGCTCCCATTGGTTGACCTCGAAAGATCTTCTTCTTTGAGTGCCTCCTCATATCCTAAAATTTTTCTCAAAATCCTAAAATCCTCACTCAAGCTGATTCCTTCCTAATAGTAAAATGTGTAATTTAGGAGCTCTTACGAGAGCCCTAAAAGTAGTCAATCTGGAATTTGAATCATCACTTAACTTACTAAAATTTTGGCTATAGATTTCTTATTTTTCATACTCCCAAGTTAGACATTTTCTAGCTTTCTTTTATTCCTCCAAGTGCAGCACATTTTTTCCTCCATGAAAAACACATTTTCTCCTAGCTAAAAATATGAGAAAAAAGTGCTCTATTATATGCATATGAGGAAGTGAGAGAATGAATAACTACATATGGGCCCTAGTTTGTATGAAAATTTGAATTTAGATAGGGGTGGAACGTCTCTTATTGTTTTCAGCTTGCATGGCTTCAAGTGGAAGCTTAGTAAGGTGATAATAATAGCACAAAAGATGGTTGGATGTATGGGATTTTGACTGCTTTGAATATTATATGGGTACATACTCAGCACTTAAAAATTGTTAGAACATAGACCACTACTTTTTGACATGATGTAAGTAATCCAAAATTCATCTTGGCTTGATCTAAGTCGTATGTTTCTATCTAAACTTGATATGTGATTTGAAAGGTTGATTTGTTCGATATAACCCTTTTTCTCCTAACATCTTCTCATCTACAACCTACAAAATGTAGAAAAGGTCTTATTTAGTATTATTTTTTGTGGCTTAATACACACCTACCTTTGAATGTTTATCTGACCTTACAAATACATCAAACTAAGGTTTGATCATAAATAAGTAGTTAAGTGTAAATCTATCCCATAAGTTTGAAAATGAACAATAAAGTGCACTAAAATAATCAAAATTTGGAGTTTTTGGTACAAAAATGGACACTCAACGAGTTTGATACATGGGCCTACACCATTGGAATGCTAAGGAAGGCTGAGATTGGGTATTCTTCATCATCGCCCTTGAGAATTATGGACCAACTTGCCAAAGCCCATGGATGTAAATTGTCAACAAGTAAAAGTTGAACATCAAAGACTAGTTGGAATGTTACAAACACTGAAACTTCTAGAATGAAAATGGGACAATATCACTATGGATTTTGTGGTAAGATTACCAAGGACAAGGGAAGGTCATGACATGATTTGGGTAATTGTGGATAGATAAACAAAATCAACACATTTCCTTCCAATAAGACAAAATCAGTCACTAGACAATCTAGCTAAGTTGTACATGAAAGAAATAGTAAGTCTTCATGGGATTTCATTATCCATCATCTCTGATAGAGATGGGAGATTTACTTCAAGATATTGGAAGAGTGTACAACAAGCGTTGGGAGCTTTGCTTAGGTTCAGTACAATATTTCATCCCCAAATAGATGGATAGTCAAAAAGAACTATACAAACACTAGAAGATATGTTGAGGGCATGTGGATTAGACTGGAAAGGAAATTGGGATGAACATCTTCCATTGGTAAAATTCGCATATAACATCAGTTTTCAGACTAGTATCGGTATGGCACCATATGAAGCATTGTATGGGTGACCATGTCAATCACCAACTTGTTGGAGTGAAGTTGGAGAAAGAAAACTAATGAATTTAGAACTTGTGGAACAGTGTACAGACATGGTTAGAATGATAAAGAAGACGTTGTCAATGGCACACAGTTGTCAGAAGAGTTACGCTGACAAAAGACATAGAAATTTGGAATTTGAAGTGGGAGAGCATGTATTTTTGAAAATATCACTAGTTAAAGGGTTCATGGGATTTGGAAACCAAGGAAAACTCAGTCCTAGGTTCATTGGTCCATTTGAAATACTAGAAAGAATTGGTCTAGTAGCTTACAAATTAGTTTTACCACCTCAACTCTCTGAAGTACACAATGTATTTCATGTATCTATGTTATGAAAATACTTACAAGATGATATGCATATACTTCAAAGTGTGCCAGAGGAATTGAAGCTAGACCTAACCTTTGAAGAAAGGGCAATACTTATTTTGGACCACAAAGGGCAGAAGTTAAGAGCCAAAACAATTTCCTTAGTCAAGGTCTTATGGCAACATCACTCTGTCGAAGAAGCCACATGGGAAATAGAAGTAGAAATGAGGAAGTCACATCCTAATTTGTTTGAATAAGTTGTACTATTACAAATTTTGAGAATGAAATTATTGTAAGGAGGAAGATTGTAATAACCTGAATTTTTGTAAATTGATTTGAGAAAATCAATGAAAGTTTAAAATTTTAAAAGACTGGGCTAGAATATTAGGTTAAAAGTAAATATATTTTTATAGAGATTAAATCATAAGTAGAAACATATAAATTAAGAATGTACATAAAAAATTGAATCAAATAACACTAATTTCGTTAAATTCTGAGTTAGAATGAGAAATCTCAATTTTATACATAAAAGGGTAAAATGGTCATTTTCACACATAACCAAGATTTAAAATTTGAATATTTGGAATGTACTTGAAAATTTGGAAGGTACTCGAAAAATTGATTATGGCGCCATTGAGTGCACTAAAATCTGAGTTGGGATAAATAATATCCACTTTTCGTCATTTTTATGAATAAAAGGGCAAAATGATCTTTTTACATGAAAGTGGGGCCCTCAAAGTAGGCTAATGTTCTGAAAGCAACAATAATTAAGCAATACACTACTATATTGTAGTGGAGGAAAGGTGGAGGTGGAAACTCCAGTCATAAATAAAATAATAAAAAGAAAGAGGGAGATTTTTATGAAAAATTAATTTAAAATTCAAAAACTTGCTTATAAATAATTTTGAAAATTTCACAAAAATTTTCACAACTTCATCATGGAATTCCCTAGAAAATCAAAGCAAAACTCCTCCCCCATCTCCCCCAATCTCTCTTTTTCTCTCTTTCTCTCTCCTCTGTCTAGAATAGTACTAAGAGCCCTAAGTTCAATTAGCCACTCCGTTCTAGATCATATTTCACAAATTCCACCATCCATATTGTTCTAAATTTCATGATCTACAAAACCCCCAAAGTAATTTCAAGATCCAACGGTTCAATCGACAGAAAAATACAAATCAAGATTTATTTGGTGTGTTATAGCATTTGCCAAGGATTTATTTATTTTAGCATCAATTCAGCAATTCTGAGTAAATCAAGTAGGAGGATATCATCCAATATTTATTTTTTTTATCATTTTTGATATTTTAAATTTCACGGGATTTGATTTTCTGTTAATGTTTTAGAAAATCAAGTTTCGATGAAAAACCCTCCAGATCTACATCATGGACGACTCAAATAAAAAATCTAAGCCATCCAATAGATTCAAAAGGTTCAGAACCCTTAGGTATGAAATAATAGCCAATTTAGAAGAGATATGATGGCTTAATTTGATGGAGAAAAAGGGGTTGGTGATTTGACAATCTGATCTAGATCGTCTCACCATTTATAGGTCACCATCGTTTCCACTGATGGTTACTGGTAAAATGGGATGGAAAGATTGGTTCCTCCAGTTCCGCCTATTTTGTCCCGTTTAATGGCCAGCTCAAATTTGGACCATTAAAACGATTGTGAACTTCAAGCTTAAATTCTAGAGTCATCTAAACTCCAAATCATGAATGGAAAGAAGCTATGGAAAGCTTATGATGTCTACTTTCATATGAACTAATAAAATTTAGAAAATATTGCAAGAAACCTTTTTTGTTTAAAGAAAATAAGACTCTTACTTCCATGATCTTGAAGATCTGAGACGATCAGACCTTAAGGATCTAATCTATTTATGTTATAATGATAAAAATATGTGAAATTGAGGGTTTAATATGATAGATCTATGATAATTTAAGAAATCTACCCTTTAAGGTAGAAGTAACCTAAAATTTGTAAAGGAACTTTCTTGATCAGTAAGATCAACATGATCAAACGCTATGGATGGGTTGGATAAAGTTAATAATGATGAGATCTAGTAAGATCATTGATCAGTTATGACAAAACATATGAGGATTTCTTTGAACCCATAATGAAGTAAAAATCCTAGATCTAAAAATAGGACTTAAGATCTAATGGTTGGATCATATTAAAAGCCTCTAATGATATAAATTGATTAGTATGATTTCATTTAGTTATTAGATTCATTTTAACTTTTATTTATGGCATGATTATAAGATCCATGCTAAGTTATTTCTTCATTTTGATGTAAATAATCTACATGTTATTAGATGGTTAGATTTAATCATCTTAGGGCCATGTTAGTACACATGATTTTCTTTAAATATCCTTAGGATAAGTAATATATGAATTAGGGCCATGCTAGTTTAATTTGAGTATGGACTATAGTATGATTTCCATTTAAGATGGTAATGGAATTGTGATTGAAGATCATGTTAGTTTAATTTGATTTCATTAATTAGGGATCGTGATAGTAGTTATATAGTATTGCTATCCTTAGAGTATTGAATTTATATTAGTTTTATGCTTTGAAGTTTATGATTCATTATTGTCATATTTCTTAGTAGATTTAATTGATAATTAGTTATGATAAGGAGCATAAAACACCAAAAATATAACCTAATGAGAAGTTAGAGTTTCATGACATAAATAAGGAATTACTTGACTTGGACTTAATTAGTAAGGGCTATAGTTAGTACGACAATATAAGGAATGGTTTACCATTTCCTTAGCCCAAATTAGGATAATAATACACATCCATGAATGACATTTTATATGATCATGGACATTAATAAAAATCAAGTAGAGATAAATTAGGGTTTACAAGCTCATAAGAACCTTATGGAACGTTGAGCTAAGATTACTCTAGTGGACACTAAACATTGTGGTTAAGGGGGTTATCTAATAGAGCCTCACTCTTCCCTCACCTTCTAGTGACATTTGTTGAGGTTTAAATGCTTCCTTACATGAGGATTGAAGTAATAACTTTTTGAGCAGCCTGCAGTTGGTAAGCCTTAGTCAATTGGAAATAAGAGGAGTTGTCTAGAATTAGGAGTGAAAAAATTATCCTTAAACCAGTAACGCTTACTGGTTAAGAAATAATAATAATAACATAAAAGGTTAGCAAATTAAGTAATCTTAATAAAAATTATAAATAAGATAAGGATGATTAAACAAGAATCCAAGAGGAGATCTTGAATGATCAAAAACAATAAAAGAAAAGAAATACAAATGTAGAGTAGATTATTACTATGTGACTATACTTGTAATATATATTTATTAGGCTAGAAGATTTGAGCCCTTGATCATGTGTGATTCAAGGAAGATTCAGATCATCCTACTTAGGGATGATCAAAAGACCATGTAGTATGTACCTTTGGATAGAAAGATGATATTATACGTATAATTTGACAGATATACGTTGATCAAGACTATGACAAACTTCAAGGAGTAAGAATATCCTATTGAGGTAGGAGGATTTTATGAATGCATCAATAAGAATGATACATGTTGAATACATGATCTTATGTATAGAAATGTTGACATGTATAATTCAAATACCTTGTGCTAAATCCTTATGGTCCAACCAAATAATGAGAAAATAGATATGAAATGGTTAAGTGTAGAGTTGAAGAAAACCCTAAGTGAATAGGGAAGTAGAAGATATTCCAGCCCTAGATAAATAGGCATATTATCTTATATGTATAAGAAATATTTTACATACGAGCATGGAGGCTTGTAGTTTTGTTTTAAATAGGCATAGGCTTGGGGATGCTATGCTATGGGAGTTATGAGGGTTTGGCCACCCACTCTCCAAAATTTGTTGATGATGAATTCTATGCGTAAGAAAGGTAGAAAGTCAAGTGGGGCAATTATGGGAAGGCAGCCATTGTGACAACCATGGTCCCACCATACAGACATGGATTTTACATTTCCATTGAATATGGTACAAGTGGATTATTGAGTAGTTATTCGGGCGTACTATACAGATTAGACTACAAGCATCATAGACCTTTGATTTATTTTGCACTATGATGCATATGAGATAGGCATAGTGAGATGCCTTATATATCATAATGAAATGCCAGGTAATTGTATATTACCAATATTCCCAGGAAAAAGGAAATTCCCAGTATAGTAACTAGCTGATATACTAATCTCTTATAATTGAAAGAGTTGATTAGCTTATATGGGATTAATGAGTATTAGGATTATATTGTCATGTTTATGACAGAAATGAATAATGGGATTAATGAGTATTAGGATTATATTGTCAAATTATATTACTTTTTTAATCCCTTAGCAAGCATAGCTTGCTAAGTTATTGTAAGTGTTTGAATGTTTACAATATCTCAGATACAGAGAAGGAGAGTTAGGAGCTCAAGACTTGAGAAGACTTGAAAGAAAAATCAATTAGGGTATATTCATTGAAGACATGTATTTTATTTGAGAGAATTTTATGTATTGAGAGTTTTTATTGTATGTGAGCTTTGAAATTTGGACAAGTATTGTAATGATACCAGACTGTACTATGAACCACTGGATGGATCCTAAAGTTTAATAAAAGTTTATTCCTTCAATGAAATTTTATCTTGTACAAAACTCTACTTATGTTATGAAGTGATGACTTGGGTTTTACAAAACAAGTTCTAAAGAAAATAATTTTTGTTGCTTTGTTTTGTGAAATATTTTTACTACTAAGGGCCCTGTCTTTTCAAAATGTATTATAAAAACTTGGGTCGTCATAGTGTAATTCTTAAATTTTGGCATGCTATGCTCTAAATGTCTTAGATTGTTATAATAGGTTTGTAAATTTAATTATCTTAGGGCTATGATAGTTTGAATTTAAGATTTAAGCATGATTCCATTAGATTACTAGTCAAATTTCATGTATTTCATAACTTAGGATCATGCTAGTTTAAGTATAGTTTTATTCCATTAGGTTAAGTTGCATTCATAGGAAGCATGTTAGTATAAATAGTGGTTAAATTTATCTTGGATTTATGCTTTAAAGTTTATGATTTAATTATTGTCAAATTTTATTGGTAGATTCAATTGTTAAGTAGTTGTTGAGATATAACGAGCATAAATCACCAAAAATGTAAACTAATGGAATATAGAAATTCATGGACAATTAAGATGAGTGAATGACTTTGACTTACTATTAGTAAGGGCTATAGTTAGTAGGATAATATAAGGATTATCAAATTCTTGGCCCAAAGTAAGAGAATAATAAACCCCATGAATGACATTTTAAATGTTCATTGATTTAATTAAAATCAATTAGAAAGGGTACTTAGGGTTAAAATGCTCATAGGAACCTTATGAAAGATTGGGCTAAGGTCACTTTAGTGAATGCTGAACATGGTGGTTAGGGGATTTTCTAATGGAGCCTTGCTCTTCCCTTACGTTCTATTGACATTTGTGAGGTCTAAACACCTCCTTACATGAGGATTGAAGTAACCACTTTGTGTTCAGCCATTCACCTAGTAAGCTTTAGTCAATTGGAAATAAGAGGACTATCTAGACTTAGGATGAAATAAGCTATCTTCAACTAGTAAAACATTAACTGGTTGAATAATAATAATAAGAGCATAAAAGGTTAGTAAATTATCTAACCCTGATAAAAATTGTAAGTAAGATAAGGATGATCAAACAAGATCCATGGGATTTTGAATGATTAAGAACTATAAAAGAAATAAATACTTTTTAATGTATGATATATATTGCTTGCAATTTAGATCAAATAGAATAGAAGATCTGAACCCTTGATTAAATATGATTCAAGGAAGAAAACCAAGATCATCCTCCTTAGGGATGATCAAACAACTGAAATTAGATCAAAGAAGAACTAGATGATAGAAGATCTAAGCCCTTGATCTTTATCAATAAGTATAAATTGTTGATCAAAGGATCTATAAAAGATCAAGATCAAAGAAAGGAATAAACAAAGACGTAGAATAGAAAATACTTATATCTGAAAGATTATAAGATCATTCTAACCATCAAATCTATTTATCAATACTATTTGAGGAAGATAAATTATGACAGGACACAAGATCTAGATCCTTTATATCAAATGACAAGATTAGACAAAGAATATATATTTGATAAAAAAAAATATAGGATTATTTAGATTGTATAAATATTGACAGTATGTATGGATTTACAAATTTCATACGTCAATCAGGATCATGGAAGATTGAAGAGATGAATCACTACTTGAAGGTAGGAGGATTTTATGAATACATCTACATGAGATATACATATTGAATACATGATCTTATGTCTAGAAATGTTGACAAGTGTAAAGTAAATACTTGTATTAAATCCTATAAAAACCCTTATGATCTAATCAAAACACATATGAAATGGTTAAGTTAGAATTGAGGAAAACCCTAAGTGAATAAGGAAATACAAGGTATTCCAGCCCTATAAAAACTGACAAATTGTTTGATACGTATGAGAATTACTTAACCTACAAGCATGGAGGCTTGTGGTTTTGTTTTAAACATGTAACACCCCTAACTTTTGTAAGGAGATTGAATAAATAATGGAATTAATTTTTTTAAGAAAATTAGGTTGGAATATTAGGGTTATTAAAAATACACTTCTTATAGAAGTACAATCAAGGTATAAGACATTTATAATTAAAAACATACTCAACGAACCCTTCAGAATGACTGTAAGCACCACAAATTCTGAATTCGGATAAAAAATCCTCATTTTTCTACATTTTTATGAACAAAAGGGTAAAATGGTAATTTTACTCATAACCAAGACCTAAGACATAAAAATTTAGAATGAACTCAGAAATATGAATCCAACGCCACTAAGTACACCCAATTTCAAGTTCATGGGAATAAACACTAATTTTCTCCATTTTTGAAATTAAAAGGAAAAAATGATCTTTTCACACCTGTGGGGCCCCACAAGGGACCCAGAAAGGATTCCAATGGCCATAAAGGATGTAATCATGAGTCAAACCACTACCACCTGCTAGTGGAGAAGGAGATGGTAGTGGGAATCCAATGAATATTGAACAATGAAAATAATTGAAGATAATAATTACATATAATCATGTAAAACTCCCAAAATGCTTATAAATACCTCAAAAAAAAATTCCCAAAAATATTCAAAAAATTCATCATGAAATTCCCTAGTCTCCACAAAAAATTTAGCTAAAAACTCCTCCCCTTCTCTCTCTTTTCTTCCTCTCTTTATTTCCTTTTGTTGACGCGTCCACAAACACACCCGGGAGAATATTTCCCTTGAACTATCGGGCGCATTTGTAGAGGCGTTGTCCCCGATGAACTAGGGTTTCTGCTTGGAATAATTAAATTTGTCATCACATTGCAACCGTTGGAACCAAATCTTTACCTTCAAATGTGTTCAAAATAAGGAGATCTACAAAAGCCCTTTGGTTACATGATAATCCACCTCATGGATCGTTGGGAAATCCCAAACGAAGAACCACTCCGGCACTGGTTACCATCTCCGGTGGAGTTTTCAAGCTATTACGGCCAATCTGGCTATTAAAGGGTGATCTTGCATAATTAAATGTCTTCCTTTAGTGGTGATCTACCAAAGCCCTATGGTCCCCCACCTTCCCCAGCAACGAAAATGGAAAATTTTACAATTGAATGTATTGCCGGCGTCTAGGGTTTCTTATCTCTTTTTTTTGTAAAATATCTCTCTCTAGTGATCGTCACTTCACCAGACCGGCACAGGTAGGTGCACTTTTCTCCCTGCTGTTCATTCCGGCATCTATTGGGTACTTTCTAGCCTCCAGAGATCTTTCCAGGCTGTTGATCCATCAGCAACGATGGATCCTGCATGGAGGATTGAGATCTCCTCATTTTTTGGCTCAGATACAAATTCTGAGCCATTGGATGAGTTTCTAGGGCCCAAAAACTTTAGGGTAAGAAATCTTAGTCGTTGATGTTTTCTAATTTAGGAGATCTGGAGAAAGAGTGATCCGACAATCTAGATTGGACCGTCTCTATCAATCTCAATAGATCGGGTTCTAGCACACTAGAGACTCCCCGTGGGGGCACCCTCACATGTACACTCACATGAGTGCTGCTAGGTGGCTCGTGAACTGATTAGACCTAAGCCCAGTACTCTAAGATTTGATCTCAATCGTTCAATTTTGAACTGAGATCTTATATATACAATTAAGAGCTTAATATAGCTCTAATTTTAGATCTAAAAGCTTTTATAGATTCATTATCACTTGTTTAAGGTACTGAACTCATGAAATGTATGATTTAAATTGTATTTATCGATTATAATCACAAAAATCTGTAGTAATAGTATTGGACCGTGATCAAGATGATCTCAAAATTGAGATCTGAACTGATGGATGCATTTAGGAGGTCCCAAAACATTTATGACCATGATCACAGTAAAATTTTGGGTTTCTAGATCAAGAAAATTAACAAAAATAGTGAGATCAAATTTCAGCCCTTAAAATAGTCTGAAATCTTAAAATCCCGATTTTGATCTCAATTTAACTCCAAATTGAGATTAGAAAGGTGGGTTGGATTCCTCTTGATGAGGAGAACCTACTGAACCAATAAAATCAGAGGTTTAATTCATTAAATGTTATGAATTCAAGTAGATAAATGTATTAACATCCTTGATCTATAAGATTTGGGATGATCAGACCATTCAAACCATGTTGGATGATGATTTAATAATATACTAACTTAAATAAATGGGTTATATATAATTGAATTGGTAGATCTTAAGAGATCTAGCCTTAAAAGAAGTAAAATCCATAAAAATGAATGGTAATCTCCTTGATCAAGTTGATCAAGGAAGATTAGACAGCATGGATGTATTTGGATGATGATATGAAGTTAATATCATATGGATTGATGGACTTCATGATGATGATTTGGGATAGATTAAGATCTATGCCCTTAAACTGGATAAAAGGACTTAAGATCTTCTTGATCGGTTGGATCAAGAAGGAGCAGATCATTTGATGAGATGCATCAATGATCTAATAATAAAATCACATTAATAAAATGTATTAGATCTAAAGGAAAAATGAAAAATCAAGATCTAGACCCTAAAAGAGATGAAAAAATGAATAAGAATCAACTATGACCATTGGATCATGATGAATAGTTATGGCATGTTAAATTTTTATTTAAATTATTGAATGTTAGTATAATTGTCTTTTTTATATTGCTTAGTAGATTTAAATTGTTATATTTATTTATTTATGCTATAATGCTTATGTTATGAAAATTACATTGAAAATGTAATTAAATGAAAATAGAGTTGAAGAACAATTACATGAAATGAATGACATAGACTTAATGATAGTAAGGGCCATAGTTAGTCGGATAATATAAGGAATATAAATTCCTTGGCCCAAAATAGGAGAATAATGAAACTCTATGAATGACATTTTAAATGTTCATGGATTTAATTAAAATCAATTAGAAAGAGTACTTAGGATTAAAATGGTCATAGGAACCTTATCAAGGGTTGAGTTAAGGTTACCCTAGTGGATGATGAACATGATGGTTAAGGGGGTTCTCTAATGGAGCCTTGCTCTTCCCCCACCTTCCGTTGATGTTTGTGAGGTCTAAACGCCTCCTACATGAGGATTGAAGTAACCACTTTGTGTTCAACCATTCAGCTAGTAAGCTAGCCAATTTGACATAAGAGGAGTTGTCTAGACTTAGGATAGAATAAGCTATCCTCAACCCATAAAACATCAACTAGTTGAGTAATAATAAGAAGAGCATAAAAGGTTAGTAAATTATCTAATCCTAATAAAGATTGTAAATAAGATAAGGAAAATCAAACAAGATCCAAGAGAGATCTTAAAAGATCACAAACAAAAAGAAAAGAAATATAATGTAGATTGTAGTATTTTTCTACGATTTTACTTATGGTGTAGATTGTGAACTTAGAAGGTTTGAAACCTTGATCATATATGTTTCAAGGAAAGTTAGGGCATCTCGCATAGGATAACCCAAATACATGTAGAAAGAATACTTGTATAGAGGAATAACTTTATACGTATGGTTTAAAAGATGTATGAATCAAAATCATGATGGACAATATGGAGTGAATACCACTTTGAGGTAGGTGGATGTACAAGAATGTATTAACGATTCATGTGTATACATAATGATCTTTTGTTTGGAATTATAGACCTTCATAATATAAGTATACTTGGTACCTTAGCATAATAATGATCCAATCACATGATCCAACTAAGTGATCCAACCCCATGATCAATTCAATCGATCCAATCTAATGATCTAATCAAATGAGGTGAAAGTAATGAGATGTGTAGACTAAGGAAACCCTATGAATAGGGCATAGAAACTATTCCAGCCATAGTTAAACAGATACATCTTCTGATATGTCCAATGTATTTTACATACAAGCATGGTGGCTTGTGATTTTGTTTTACATAGCCCTAGGACTGGGGATGCTATGCTAGGGAAGTTATGAGGGTCTATTCACTCGCTTCTTGAAACTTATATGATAGGTACCATGCCTAAAGAGAGGCTAAATGTTGTGTGGGGCAATCATGGGAAGGCCGCCATTGTGACAGCCATGGTCCTCCTATGCAGACATGTATTTTGTTATTTTCACAGTTGGTATTAGTGGATTATTATGCAGTTATTAGGGAGTACTGTACGGATTTAGACTACAGCATAGTAGTCCTTCAGTATTTTGCATTATGATGCACATATGATAAGCATCGTATAATGTCATAGCATGATAAAATGACACTACATGAGTTCCTTAAAAGAAAATCCCCATATGAGAATTGGCTGAATATGGACTTCCTAAGTGGAATATATAGCCAAGGGAAGGAACAAGTTTTGAGCAATTTTCACTATTTTAATGAATTTATCCTATACTACATAAATAACATATATACTCCATGTTGAGGTAACTCATGAGTAGATAACTTTGATGGAATGATGACTGAGGTATGTATTCTTATATTAGTGAAGTAGTATGTTTTTGTATCCCCTACCAAGCATAGCTTGCTGAGATATTGTAAATGTTTGAATGGTTACAATATATCAAAAACAAAGAAGGTGAATTAGGAGCTCGTCCTCCATCCTTACTTCTGATGGCAGTGAAGACCATAGTCACTTTATTGTTTTTTTTTGCTGGATGATTTGTACTGTAGGGCACTTGCCAGTGGTCAAGAGATATTCAGTTTTTGGGAATCACCCCAGATTAGCACTATTGGCATTCCGACTTCTATTTGCATATCATATATAGTTGGTTGCTTGTGTCAAATGGTTGCACCTGCACGTGACCCGTGAGCTTGGTTGGTAAGTGTGCCCGAGGTGGTTGGGGAGTGAAGATGCTTTCCTCGACCGGAATAGAGACCTCTTACCTATGGACAGAAGGTTGTTTCCTATCTTTGCTATTAGGTAAGGGTAGCCGGTAGTAAGAAGTGAGATCTTTCAAAAGTGATTTATTTGACGAGACCAAAGTAGTCTTCTTCGGGTGCTTCCGATAATGCATTGATGGGTTCATTTAATGCAGAAGGATGTGACCGGCCTTAAGAAGTGATTGATGGAGTAGATGCTTATCTTCATTCATATGAGCTCGCTGTCCTTCCTACCCCACCCCCTTTACTCCGTAGGGTTTGATCCTTCATCTACTTTAGACTAGCTTTACATTACCAAAGACCACTCAGGGAGTTCGAGGGAAGAACCCAGAACCCATCTATAGTCGAATAGCAACTCGCATGTAAGCATACATGTTGCACTTCGAGCAGAACTTAAAACGATCATAGCACAGCTTCCCCTGCTTGTAGGCGTCAGCCATTCTTGTAGATCTGGGCATTGCGTGGTTGTTTTCTCCATGGCCACTTCATAAGAAGGGCTGGCTTGGTTGGAGCCCACCTCTTTCATTAAGGTGATTGAAAAAATCCTAAAAGAAAATCAATTTTGTATGGATGTTAGTAAGGCTAGATCATGAATTAGTAACTACATCCAATCTTCGAAAAAGTCCCAATTGTTTAGAACTTTCGAAGGGAATTGAATTCTACATCTTTGAATTTTACATTTTTGAATCTACTTCCTGGCCTCTACATAATCTCTGTCTCGATTATTTGTGACTATTTTATACATCATTCTTCGGCTTTTGATGCCTTATATGTTTGCTTTTGTTCATTTATTTTGCTTTCCATATGGAAGACTTTTATTGTGACTCTCTCTTTTTTCCCCTTTTGTCGCTAAAGGGCGGCGGATGACTTGCTTTGTATCTAAAAAGGCTCTCTCTTGTAGCCCCTATCACTTAAAGGGCTCGCTACTTTACTTCCACTCGTTCTTATAGCTTATGGGGGCTTTTGACTTATTAGTGATTTTGTCCTGCTTCGACAACTCCTTTCTTTGGCAAAAATGACTTGTTTTTTCTTGCTACTTTCAGACCACAGATAGATAGGAAAAAAGAATAAGCAGTTTGCCAGTCCAATCGGTGATTTTTGTTAAGGAATTTCTTTTTTATGCCAATTTTACGTTCTCAAACGAGAGCTTTTTTTTTTTTTTTTTTATTTTTATCAAAGAGAAACTGAATCAGGATTGATAGCATTGTTCACAGTTCAAACTTCCTTTGCCTACAGCCTCTAGGCTCCCCTATTACACATGACCTTCAGGCCGAATCGAATAGTAGAAAGATTGCAACGACATAGCCATAGGCGGAATAGGCTAAGCACGCCGCCTACCTTACCTTGGCCTTGTAGACGATAGAAGACTTGAAGAGAATAATCAATCAGGGTATGTCCCTTGAAGACATGTATTTTTATTTGAGAGCATTGCATTGTATTGAGAGTTTTTAATGTAAGGTGAGGTTTGAAATTTGGATTATGTAATTTGGACAATGGTTTGTAATTATAATACAGGGGTTGTGTAAGAGTGAACCACTTGATGATTCTTAGTATTCAATAAAATTTTATTTCATACAAAAAGTTTATGTGTATTATGTACCTTGAGGTGAGGCTTGGGTTTTGTTACAAATTAATTTTAAAGAAAAGAATTTCCACTGTATTGTTTGCAAAATTTTTTTTTACCACTAAGGGCTCTACTTTTGAAAAATGTATTACAAAATGTGTTACAAAAACCTGAGTCGTCACAGTTGGTATCAGACCCATTCATCCAGTCACTCACAACCCCAATATGTCCAATGGAATAATCTAAATTAGGATATATTAGAAAAGGGTTAAGTAGAATACTTATATAGAAATTTGGGTTTTGAGTAGATGCCACCTAAAAGGGCAATAAGGCGGACGGCTCAAAGGGAACCTGTGAATATTATGGAAGGATCATCTGGGAATAATCCGGAGGAGGTGATGACTAGGGTATTGAGGAATCTTCTTCCTCAGCTTATATAGCCTCAGGATACTCCAGTTGAAGCACCAAGCATTCAGGCCCAGGCTCAACCTAACGTAGGACCCAGTGCTCTTATAACCAAACAAGATACTCCAACTCTAGTACATGATTACTCTTCATTTGTACCTAGTGGAGTGATGGAAACCTCTCAATTAACACCTAAAAAGATAGACAAGATGGTGGAAAGGTTCCAGAAGATGGTTATCAACTACAATGGAAGGGGTGATGCTGAGAAAGCTGAAGAATGGATCTATGAAGTAGAAAAGACCTTCAGTGTATTGAGGACTCAAGAGAATTTGAAGGTCAAGTTGGTCACATATATATTGAAGCAAGAAGCAGTTTTCTGGTGGAGATCAGCACAAAGGAATTTTTTCTCCAATCCTGAAGATATTTCATGGGAAAATTTTAAGGAAATTTTTAATGAAAAATATGTCCCAGTCCAAGTGCAAGCTTGGAAGGAGGAGTTCCTAGATCTATGACAAGGAAACCTTTCAGTTGTTGATTCTAAAAATAAGTTCACTCAACTAAAGAGATTTGCAAGCCATATGTATGACACTGAAAGGCATATGGTGGATTGCTTTATGGAAGGGTTACACCTAGGGCTAAGAACGAAGGTGCTGGGAACCAAACCTACAACTATGACTGAGTGTGTTGAGATGGCTTCTAAATTTGAAGACTATAAGAGAAATCAATTCACCAAACTTGGAGGAGGGAGCAATTATCATAAAAAACCCTTCAAGAAGGGCAAGAGATTGCCAAACAACTTCAGGCCCTCTAGCCATCAGAGGAATCAAGCTAAATGAAGACCATGCCCCAAATGTAGAGTATATCATCCAGGCAATGTGGTCCCAATCTAGCGCCACAACTACCGCGACCTCCTATCAAATGTTACAAGTGCAGTGAGTTAGGGCATTTCTCTAATAATTGCAACAAACCCTTGGCAGTTAAGGGTGCAAAACCTAAGAATGTACCGCATCATCAAGGAAGGGTGTTCTCCATTACTGACAGAGAGGCTAGTACATCTAATGCAGTTATTGAAGGTACATTGCTAGTATCTAATGACCATGCCAAAGTACTATTTGATTCTGGATCTACCCATTCTTTTATATTATGTGTATTTGCATCTAGTACACAATTGATAGTGGAGAAATTAGGATTCTTTTTGGATGTGATGACACCAAAGGGAAAAATAATTAGATTATAGGAATATCTTCAAGATGTACTTGTTGAAGTACAGGGAAGAAGAATGGGTATAGACCTCATTTGACTAAACATGGTAGATTTTGACATAATACTGAGTACAGATTGGCTAACAAAATACAAGGTAATTATGGACTGCAGTAAAAAGGAAATCATTTTTAACATACAAAGAGAAGAAATGCTAGTATTGCATGAAAAACCAAATGGCTCAGACAAATCTATCATATCAGCTATGAAGGTTGCCAAATATGTGTCCAAGGGATGTTAGGCATTTTTAGCAACTGTAGTTGCTTTGAATGTTGAACAACCCAAGATAGAAGAAATTGACATAGTCAGGGAATTCCAAGATGTGTTTCCTAAAGAACGCCAGGTTTACCACCCCATAGGGAAATTGAGTTTACCATTGAAGTAATTCTTAGTACAACTCTAATCTCTAAAACACCCTATAAGATGGCCCTAGTTGAGTTAAGGGAATTGAAGAATCAACTACAGGAACTGTTGGACAAAGGGTTTATTCAACCAAGTAGTTCATCATGGGGAGCACTAGTGATATTTGTGAAAAAGAAAGATAGGTCTATGAGGTTATGTATCGATTACGGATGCTGAATAATGTAACAATAAAAATAGATACCCTCTACCTCATATTGATGATCTTTTTGATCAACTCCAATCTACTAAGTTCTTTTTCAAAATTGACCTTAGATCAGGAAATCATCAATTGCGTATTAAAGGTGAAGATATACCCAAAACTGCATTTAGAACTCGGTATGGACATTATGAATTTTTGGTGATGGCTTTTGGATTAACCAATGCTCCTACCATATTTATGGGTTTGATGAATAGAATTTTTAAGGAAATTTTGGATAAATTTGTAATTGTATTCATCGATTACATAATGATTTATTCTACTAGTATATGGGAACATTAGGAACATTTGCGGATTGTATTAAACACACTTAGAAGACACAAACTGTTTGGAAAATTTAATAAGTGTGAATTTCGGTTGGAAAAAGTCAACTTTCTAGGGCATGTAATTTCCCAGAATGGAGTAGAGGTGGACCCAACCAAGATGGAAGTAGTAATGAATTGGGAATAGCCAAAGACAGTAACTGAAATACGAAGTTTTCTGGGGTTAGTTGGATATTATCATAGATTTATCCAAGGATTTTCCCATATAGCTCTTCCTTTGACTTCTTTGACTAGAAAAAGAGTACAGTTTACTTGGACTGATGAATGTGAAAGGAGTTTTCAAGAGTTAAAAAGGAGGTTAACTGTAGCACCAGTATTGTCCTTGGCATTTGGGAGTGGGAGGTTATGAGATATACAATGATGCTTCAGGGAAAGGATTAGGAAGTGTACTGATGCAAAATGGGAAGGTCATTGCTTATGCTTCACAACAACTGAAGAAACATAAAATGAACTACCCGGTACACAACCTAGAACTTGCGGCTGTAGTGTTTGCCTTAAAAAATTTGGCGACATTACTTGTACGGGGAGAAATTCAATGTATTCATTGATCACAAGAGCCTCAAGTATATTTTCACTCAAGCTGATCTAAATATGAGACAAAGAAGGTGGATGGAATATCTTAAGGATTATGATTTTGTGATTCAATACCATCTTGGAAAGGCTAATGTAGTGGCAGATGCACTAAGTAGACACACAAAAGCAGTGTTGGCCAATGTCACCATTAAGTCAGCTTTTGTTGAACAAATCCTAAAGACCCAAGAAGGAGATATAGTAATCCAAGAAATGTGTGAGAAGACAGGGGTTAGTAAAGCTTCAGATGAGGGTGTTTAGTTCCAAGGAAGATTGATAGTTTCCTCGAATTTGAGGAAAGCACTACTACAAGAAGCCTATCAATCCAAATTTTCTATACACCCTGGAGGAACAAAAATGTACTAAGATTTAAAAAGAAATTTCTGGTGGGAAGGTATGAAGAGAGATATCAGGGATTGTGTGGCTAAGTGCTTAACTTGCTAACAAGTGAAGGCTAAACATCAAAGACCAGCTGTATTACTACAAACCCTAGAACTGCAAGAGTGGAAATGGGAACATATCACCATGGACTTTGTAGTAGGGTTACTAAGGACCTAGGTAGGTCATGATATGATTTGGGTAATAGTTGTCAGGTTAACCAAGTCGACTCACTTCCTTCCAATCAAACAAAACCAATCTATCAGCAGTTTAGCTTAGTTATATCTAAGAGAAATAGTTAGTCTTCATGGGGTCCAACTCTCTATCATCTCTAATCGAGGTGGAAGGTTTACCACTAGAAGCTGGAAGAGCATGCAACAGGCATTAGGGACATCACTAAGGTTTAGTACAGCTTTTCATCCCCAAACTGATGGTCAATCAGAAAGGACCTTTCAAACCATAGAAGATATGCTAAGGGCTTGTGCACTAGATTAGAGAGGAAGTTGGGATGAACATCTTCCATTGTTGGAGTTCGCATATAATAATAGTTTCCATGCAAGCATCAGTATGGCACCATATGAAGCATTGTATGGATGACTATGTCAATCGCCAACCTGTTGGGATGACGTGGGAGAAAGGAAGTTGATAAAATCAGAACTAGTGGAACAATGTATAGACAAGGTGAGAATAGTAAAGAAAAGATGGTTGACCACTCATAGTCGTCAGAAAAGCTATGGGGATAAACGATGTTGAACCTTGGAATTCGAAGTAGGTGACCATGCGTTTTTTAAGGTTTCACCAGTTAAGGGAGTAAGGGGGTTCAGGAGTAAGGGTAAGCTCAGTCCAAGATATATTGGTCCTTTGAAAATTCTGGAAAGGGTTGGTTTGGTGGTTTACAAATTAGCCCTCCACCGCAACTCTCAGAGGTGCACAATGTATTTCATGTATCCATGTTACAAAAATACATTCCAGATGAGACTCATGTCTTCAAAAGACACCAGAAGTATTGAATTCAGACTTAACCTTTAAAGAAAGGGCAATCCAAATCTTGGACTGGAAAGAGCAACAATTGAGGACCAAATCTATCCTTTAGTCAAGGTATTATGGCAACATCATACGGTCGAGGAAGTCACCTGGGAATTAGAAGAGGAAATGAAAAAGTTGTATCCTAGTTTGTTTGAGTAGTTGTAAATTAGAAATTTTGAGGATGAAATTTTTGTAAGGGGGGTGACTATAACACCCCTAACTTTTGTAAGGAGATTGAATAGATAATGAAATTTAAAATTTCAAGAAAAATCAGGCTAGAATATTACGGTTATTAAAAATGCATTTCTCATAGAAGTAAAATCAAGGTATAAGACATGTATAATTGAAAACTACTCAACGAACCCTTCAGAATGACTGTAAGCATGACAAATTCTGAATTCGGATGAAAAATCCTTATTTTTCTACAATTTTATGAACAAAAGGATAAAATAGTAATTTTACTCAATATAGAGACCTAACACATAAAAATTTGTAATGAACTTGAAAATACAAATTCAATGCCATTATGTACTCTCAATTCTGAGTTCATGGGAATAAACACTAATTT
Organism: Warburgia ugandensis; assembly: GCA_035236585.1. Classification (NCBI taxonomy): domain Eukaryota; kingdom Viridiplantae; phylum Streptophyta; class Magnoliopsida; order Canellales; family Canellaceae; genus Warburgia; species Warburgia ugandensis. The sequence goes on from CP141137.1 coordinate 38,398,516, forward strand.
TCTCCATTTTTAAAATTAAAAGGGCAAAATGGTCTTTTCACACCCATAGGGCCCACAAGGGACCCACAAAGGAATCCAATGGCTAGAAAATGTGTAATCATGAGTCAAACTACTGCCATCTACTAGTGGAGAAGGAGGTGGTAGTGGGAATCTAATGAACATTGAATAATGAAAAGAATTGAAGATAATAATTATATATAATCATGAAAAACTCCCAAAATGCGTATAAATACCTCAGAAAAAATTCCCAAAAATGTTCACAAAATTCACCACAAAATTTCCTAGCCTCCCCCAAAAATTTAGCTCAAAACTCCTCCCCCTTCTCTCTCTTTTCTTCCTTATTTTCCCCTCTTTATTTCCTTCTGTTAGCGTATCCATAGATGCACTCAAGAGAATATTCCCCATGAACTATCATGCACGTCTGTAGAGGGTTTCTTCTTAGAAACCCTAATTGAATTAGCATTCACATTCCAACCACTGGAACTAGATCTTTACCGTCAAATGTGTTTAGAATAAGGAGATCTATAAAAGCCCTTTGGTTTCATGATGATCCACCTCATGAATCATCGAGAAATCCCAAACGAAGAACCATTCCGATATTGGTTGTCGTCTCTAATGGAGTTTTCAAGTTAGTCTGGGCAATCTGGCCATTAAACAGTGACTTGTACCATTAAATGTCTTCCTTTCATGGTGATCTACCAAAGCTCTATGGTCCCCCACCTTCTTCGGCAACGAAATGGAAAATTTCACAACTAAATGTATTGCTGGCGTTTAGGGTCTCTTATCAATTTTTTCGGTGAAATATCTCTCTCTGGTGATCTTCACTTCACCAAACTGGCACAGGTAGGTGCACTTTTCTCCCTCTGTTCATTCTGGCATCTATTGGGTACTTTCAGGCCTCCAGAGATCTTCCCCGGCCGTTGATCCATAGGAAACGATGGATATGGCATGAAGGGTTGATATCTCCTCATTTTCTAGCTCAGACACAAATTATAAGCCATTGGATGAGTTTCTGAAGCCCAAAAACTTTAGGGTAAGAAATCTTAGTCCTTGATGTTTTCTAATTTAGGAGTTCTAGAGAAAGGGTGACCAGACGGTCTAGATCAGACCTTCTCAACCGATCTCAGCAGATCAGGTTCTAGCACACTGGAGATACTTGTGGGCATGCCCCCACACATGCGTTCACGTGCGAGCTGCTAGGTGGAGCGTGAACTGATTAGACCTGAGCCCGGTATGCCTAGATTTGAGATGATGATATGAAGTTAATATCATATGGATTGATAGACTTCATGATGATGATTTGGGATAGATTAAGATCTCTGCCCTTAAATTGGATAAAAGGACTTAAGATCTTCTTGATCGGTTGGATCAAGAAGGATCATATCATTTGATGAGATGCATCAATGATCTAATAATAAAATCACATCAAGAAAATGTATTAGATCTAAAGGAGAATGAAATATCAAGATCTAAACCCTAAAAGAGATAAAAAGAAAAGAATAAGAATCAACAATGACCGTTAGATCATGATGAATAGTTATGGCATGTTAAATTTTTTGTTTAAATTATTGAATGTTAGTATAATTTTCCATTTTTATTGCTTAGAAGATTTAAATTATTATATTTATTTATTTATGCTTTAATGCTTATGTTATGAAAATTACATTAAAAATATAATTAAATGAAAATAGAGTTGAAGAACAATTACTTGGAATGAATGACATGGACTTAATGATAGTAAGGGTCATAGTTAGTAGGATAATAGAAGGAATATAAATTCCTTGGCCCAAAATAGGAGAATAATGAAACTTCATGAATGACATTTTAAATGTTCATAGATTTAATTAAAATCAATTAGAAAGAGTACTTAGGGTTAGAATGGTCATAGGAACCCTTATGAAGGGTTGAGTTAAAGTCACCCTAGTGGATGATGAACATGGTGGTTAAGGGGGTTTTCCAATAGAGCCTTGCTCTTCCCCCACCTTTCGTTGATGTTTGTGAGGTCTAAAAGCCTCCTTACATGAGGATTGAAGTAACCACTTTGTGTTCAACCATTCAGCTAGTAAGCCTTAGCCACTTTGACATAAGAGGAGCTATCTAGACTTAGGACAGAATAAGCTATCCTCAACCAGTAAAACATTAACTAGTTGAGTAATAATAAAAATAGCATAAAAGGTTAGTAGATTATCTAATCCTAATAAAAATTGTAAATACGATAAGGAAGACCAAATAAGATCTATGAGAGATCTTGAAAGATCATAACAAAAAAGAGAAGAAATATAATGTAGATTGTAGCATTTTTCTATAATTTTACTTATGGTGTAGATTATGAACTTAGAAGGTTTGAAACCTTGATCATATATGATTTAAGGAAAGTTAGGGCATCCCTCATAGGATAACCCAAATATATGTAGAAAGAATACTTGTATAGAGGAATAACTTTATACGTATGGTTTGACAGATGTATGAATCAAGATCATGATAGACAATATAGAGTGAATACCACTTTGAGGTAGGTGGATGTACAAGAATGTATTAAAGATTCATGTGTATACATACGTGATCTTTTGTCTAGAAATATAGACCTTCATGATATAAGTATACTTAGTACCTTGGCATAATAATGATGCAATCACATGATCCAACTAAGTGATCCAATCCCATGATCCAATTTAATGATCTAATCAAATGATGTGAAAGTAATGAGATGTGTAAATTAAGGAAACCCTAAGAATAGGGCATAGAAACTATTCCATCCTTAGTTAAACAAACACATTGTCTGACATGTACAATGTATTTTGCATACAAGCATGGTGGGTTGTGATTTTGTTTTACATAGCCCTAAGACTAGGGATGATATGCTAGGGAAGTTATGAGAGCCTGGTCACTTGCTTCCCGAAACTTATATAATTGATACCATGCCCAAAGAGAGGCTAAATGTTGGGTGGGGCAATCATGGGAAGGCTGCCACTGTGACAGCCATGGTCCTCCCCATGCGGACATGGATTTTGTTATTTTCACAGTTCGTATGAGTGGATTATTATACAGTTATATGGGCGCGCTGTACAGATTTAGATTGCGGTAAGTAGTCCTTAAGTATTTTGCATTATGATGTACATATGACAGGCATAGTGTAATGTCATGGTATGATGAAATTCCACTACATGAGTTCCTAGAAAGAAAATCTCCGTATGAGAATTGGCTAAATGTGGACCTCCTAAGTGGAATATATAGCCAAGGGAAGGAACAAGTTTTTAGCAATTTTCACTATTTTAATGGATTTATCCTATACTACATAAATAACATATATACTTGATGTTGAGAGAACTCATGAGTAGATAACTTTGATGGAATGATGACTGAGGTATGTATTCTTATATTAGTGAAGTAGTATGTTTTTGTATCCCCTACCAAGCATAGCTTGTTGAGATATTGTAAATGTTTGAATGTATGCAATATCTCAAAAACAGAGAAGGAGAATTAGGAGCTCAAGATAGTAGAAGACTTGAAGAGAATAGTCAATCAAGGTATGTCCCCTGAAAACATGTATTTTTATTTGAGAGCATTATATTGTATTGAGAGTTTTTAATGTAAGGTGAGATTTGAAATTTGGATTATGTAATTTAAACAATGGTTTGTAATTATAATACATGGTTTGTGTAAGAGTGAACTACTGGATGATTCCTAATATTCAATAAAATTTTATTTTATACAAAAAGTCTATGTCTATTATGTACCTTGAGGTGAGGCTTGGGTTTTGTTACTAATGAATTTTAAAGAAAAGAATTTTTGCTATATTGTCTGTGAAATTTTTGTTTTACCATCAAGGGCCTTACTTTTAAAAAATGTATTACAAAATGTGTGACAAAGACCTTGGTCATCACGAAACAGGCGTATGCTTAGGGATGCTATGCTAGGAGAGTTTGTAGGGTTTGGCCACTCGCTCTCTGAAAACTTGTTATGATATGGATACCAAGCCTAAGTGAGACTAAAAGTCGGGTGGGGAAATTATGGGAAGGCTGCCACTATGACAGCCATGGTCTCCCCCATACGCACATGGATGTTGTGATTTCCACCAAGGATGGTATAGGTGGATTATTAGGCAGTTAGTCGGGTATGCTGGTGCAGATTCTGACTACATGCATAGTAGTCCTTTGAGTATTTTTGCATTATGATGCATGGTATAGTGAAATGCCTTATGGTATGGCATGATGAGATGCTGGGTAATCATGGATTACCAATACTACCCAAATGAGAGAGTATGTCCAGCAGATTCTAGATGATCTATCAACTCAGTATAAACTGGGTATGATTATGTTTTGAGATATTAATTATTTTTCATGATTTTGACAATATATATATATATATATATATTTATACAAAGTATATAGTATGTATGTATAAGGTTGTACATATATGACCAAGTAAAGAGATTGATCCATGAGTATGAATAATGGGATTATGAAGCATTAGGATTATACTATCAAATTATTATGGTTCTTGAATCCCCTACTAAGCATAGCTTGTTGAGATATTGTAAATATTTGAATGTTTACATTATCTCAGATACAGAGAAGGAGAGTTAACAGGTCAAGACTGAAGAAGATTTGGGAGAATAATCATCAGGGTATACCCCTTGAAGACATGTATTTTTATTTGAGAGCATTGTATTGTATTGAGAGTTTTTATTGTATGGTGAGCTTTGAAATTTGGATTATGTAATTTGGACAAGTATTGCAATGAAACCTGGGCTGTATTGTGAACCACTAGATGGATTCTAAAATTTAATAAAAGTATATTCCTTCAATGAAATTTTATCTTGTACAAAAATTCTACTTATGTTATGTATGAAGTGATGACTTGGGTTTTTCAAAATAAGTTCTAAAGAAAAGAATTTTTGCTGCTTTGTTTTGCAATTTTTTTTTACTATTAAGGGCCCTGCCTTTGAAAAATGTATTACAAAATGTGTTACAAAAACTCGGGTCGTCACACTCTCAGCTCAGATGGGCGATGTACGTGACACTAAATCAATGCTAAAGTCAATCTCTCTACTTGGTGGTAATCCTAGTAACTCCTCAAGAAAAACATCTATGAACTCTCACACAACATCAATATCCTTAATCTAAGGTTGTCTACTGTTCTCTATAGTCACATAGGCGAGGAAGGCTCTGCATCCTCATTCATAACACCATGCCATCCTCATTGTACAGATAATACATGCAGTAGCAATGCTCTTTCTACCCTAAACTACGATCACTGTTTGCACAAGTATATAAAAAACAATATGCTTTTTACAGTAGTCCACAGTATTCCAATATGTAGCTAACTAATCCATCCTTAATATGACATCATAATCAATTGTATATAATAAAATGAGGTTTGAGTCTATCCTCACACTCGATATCTCCATTGGTATCCCTTGAAGATACTCAGTAGCCTCTACAGTCTCTCCCACTAGTGTTAATATCCAACCCAAATGCTAATTTATGCATAAACACATCAAGGCAAGATGCAAAAGCACATGAAATGAAAGAATGAGTGGAACCTGAGTAAAAAAGGGCCCTAGCATGTTTGTTTGAGACTAGAAGAGTACCTTCAACAACCTGATTTGAGGCCTGTGCCTATCTTAAAGTCATGGAAAAAACTCATCCCTAACTACATGGTGTAGTACCCGTCTCTGTAATAGCCTCAACCTACTTTTCCTTTTGCTCCTTAGGACACTCTTTAAGAAAGTGCCCTACCTCCCCATAGCCAAAACATCTAAATGGCTATCTCTGAAAAGGTGATTGTTGTTGTTGTTGTTGTTGTTGCTGGGGCTGCTACTGTTATTGCTGTCTACAAATCTATTGCATATTCACCTAGTGTGCCAACTCTTGCATTTGTCACATCTCTTCCTATCCATGTCTGTCCTAGGCTTAGTCTTCCACTGATGAATTGGAGCTCTATGTGATTGCATAGCCCCAAAAGGTTACTTACCTTTACTAGGCTGATTCGAGCTTCCTTTAGTTTGTATAGAATTCTTCTCAAGCATGGAGGCCAAATCAGCAGCATCCTGTATAGTCGTAGGTTGTGAAGGAATCACTCGAGCCCTCAACCAGGGTGTCAACCCATCTACAAATCTATCTATGGCCTCCTTATCCAAGGTAAGAGGGTCAAGAGCGAATCTCCTTAGTCTGGTTAATCGATTTAAATATCGTTGAACCATCATATCCCATTGCTTTAGGGTGGTGAACTCCTTCAATGACTATAATGCATGTGGCAGAAAATATTGGTCATCAAAGGCCCATTTAAGGGCCTCCCAGGTGATCGTCTCTGTAGAAGGTGAATGTGTATGCTAGAAAATTTACCACCAAAAACCTGCCTCACCCTTCCTTAGGTAGGCAACTACTCAGACCTGATCCTCAGCAGGCACTTTCATAGCATCAAATATTCTTTCTACCTCACTCAAGGTCACCGTCCCCATAGAAATGTGGTACCATCTTTTAAAATCACTCTAGTAATTTATCTTCCTTGCTAGAACTCCTTGAGGCATCACCCTCAGTAGTCTTAGGCCCTAGTAGTGCACACCTAATGAGTTGACTGGACTGATGAACCCATTAGAGCCACAGGAGGAATCACCATGGGTGTTATGTTCTTAGCTTGCCCTGCATCCCTAATTTGTTGCTATATATGTGGTATCAAACTTTGTACCACCCTATTCACGAAATTTGCTTCATGCTCCCTTTGCCTAGAGGACTTAGTAGAAGGGGCAACTGGTGGAGCAAGGGTGGACCTTGTCCTTCTTTGAGGAGCCATTTGTAAAAAATTCAAGTATCATTAAGTTTAAGTTCCTTCCTCTTAGTTCCCCTTCAACAATGATTCATGGGCTGTCACATATATAAGTGGACCCTTGAAATGATTATGATGGAATAGACTGGGCCTTGATACCAACTTGTAACATCCCTGATTTTTCTAACATTTTATATATATAATAATAAATATAGTCAGGATCCCTGATGTCAAAAAAAAATTATTTACTAATTATATCAAAACATTCCTTTAAAACCCCCAGGTGTTTTAACATACCCAAAATCATAACCAAAACATTGTAAGGACAATATATTTGTTGCAAACTAATTAGGATCAAATCCCATGTCAAAACCAAAGGTGCCTTCATTTTAAACAACTAGTGTCAAGAAAATATAATAACATAGCCTAGGGTGTATACATCGTAACATTCCACCATACTCAATGACATGTCCACAGTTATACATGTATCATAAACAAACTTAATCATGTACGACCCATATATATATATGAACCTGAAATGAAGTCTATTCAGCCACTTACATCAAACTATCTATCACTAAGAGATAATGATGGTTTCCATTGCTATCACTGTCCTTCCATGCTTTTGCCTTTCTTACTATCATGCCCAGTATCTAAGGCATTACAAAATAAAGCAATGCCTCAGCAAGCTATTGCTTGTGTAGGTACACAGACAAGAATAACCTGAATAGCAAGATCTGATATGAGAGTAAATCACAATATCCATAAAATAGAAATGCCATAAATTAAGTGAATATGAGGAACAAAATATCATGTGCAATAAAACTTGGATCTTATTGATGCAAAGCATGATCTAATAAAATCTCAAACGAGCATAATGTCAAAGCGGGGCACCTAAGATATGTGGGTCCTATGAGTGTCTTAAAAACTAGTACAATAGGTCATGAGTACTTATACAAATCCTCTAGTTGTTGCACATTTAGGCTCAAAATGATATATCAATGCTCATCATGCATACACATAGAACAAGAGTATGGATCGTCATGTTTTAGTGGTATCCATGCTCCCAGGTATACCGACTGCTGCTCTCCATGGACACCATAACGGGAGACTCATTGTCTGTCTGCAAGGGTGAGACTAGATCAGTAGTGTGGACTACCCATGATACCAATCCTTATCAAGTTTGCTATTTATGACAAGTGTTTATCATCCCATAATTTCAGAGGGTGGGTGGCCGGCCGTAAGCCCCTCCTTGCATGACATTCACTGGGTGAAAGCACCCATCATAAAACCTAAATACCACAAAAATCATCCAATCTTAGTGATGTAATAAAGAAAGATATTTACAATGCATCAATAACAAGTACATAAAATCCATAGGTACCAAAACCCAATAAGAAAGATCGATCATAAAATCTCCTCAACACACTATCAAAATCTCATGTCCATGATAGCAAAATATATCAAAAATTACAAGAGCATAAGGTAAAGGAATCCATGCTACAACCATCCCAATCATCAAGATGCCATGATAGGGCAAGATTTTAGAAAAACAATATGCAATATTAAATGTCATCACCTACCTCAATGAGGGAAGTCACCAAATCAAGCATGTAATCCTCTTAAATTGAACGCTATGATGTACCTGTTAGTACCGCAATACTATTTTGCATTATTCATTTCTCTCTATGTACTCCATTATAAATTTTACTCTTTATTTGTGTCAATTTACAAGTCAATTTGTCTTATGATCCTCTGATCTAGCTTTTGATCTAGATCATCTGGTTTTTACTCTTACTCAAGTCTTAATATCGCAATTATTTCAAATCCCATATTTATCCATCAATTCAATTGTATTCACCATTTTATCTTGATCTAATGGTTCGATGGCTCTCTGATCGATCAATCCTAAAATCCTTATTTAGATTAGTGGTGTAGATCGAATTCTAGGATGAATATACTTAATCTGGTCATTAGATCTATCAATTCATCCCTTGGATCATATCATTGTCCAAGTTTTAGGACCTGGTCATCCCCTAATCAGTTCGACCTAAGTTATTAGATGACATTTCATAGATTTGATCTGACTGGATGTGATTAGATCAAGATTCTAATATTAAAATTGTGTCCATGTCATCGAGATGAGTCCAATGGATGTTTTGGTTTGAAATTTGGATTTATATAACCTCCACAATTGTAAAATGAACATTTCACTTCATTTTTTTAATGGTCCAGATCAAAATGCAAGCCAGAAATAGCAAAACCTGGCATTTGAGGATGCACATTGAGCAAGACAGGCCTGGAAAGTGCTACATGCATTCGTATTGAGACAATGCATGCGGCACCCGTACGTGCACATGCGCTGAGCATGTGCGTGCGCATTTTGTCCATGCATTCAGTGGATGCATCCTAGGCGCAACGTCCATTGGGGACAATGCACCTAGCCATCCATTCTATTTTGGCTTGATTAGAGTCGCAGATGATAGGATTTTTTTCTCTATTTTCACCATTCCTAGGGTTTTAAGGATCACTAAATCCAATGGATGGCTCAAATCATCCATCTAAGCTATCTTTGAGGTGGTTTTTCTACCTTGTCACGATTTTTCCTCGATTAAACTCTACTAGTATGAAAATTTTCAATCTAGGTGCTGAGAAAAGATAGAAGACAATGAAATGAAGATGATGGAATGGACAAATTAGAAAGAAGCGGAGTCTTACCTCTCAAATCGAGGGAAAATCCAACCTTGAAGTGAAGGGGATGACACGATCATGATGATCTTCAAGCAATCTATCACAGCAATGCTACGAAAGAGGGTAAGATCAAATTGTGGTGTTGAACATAGCTAGATTCATCATAGCTGATCGTGGAGGAGGGAGAAGATGAATAATATTTAGGGGGGAAATTTAGTCTTAATGTAGTTATTTATGGGTGACATAATGATTACCCATTGTAATCATTATGTCTCCACTCCTATTTTGATTGTCAAGTCTGTGGCCTGCATTAGTGCATTGTGGGCCCCACATGTCAAATGACAATTTTCCCCTTTTGTAAAATAATTGGTAAATTTTTACTTGAACTCTGATTTGGGCGTTCTTAGTGTCATTAGATTCCATCTTTTGAGTACAATCCAAATATTGATGTTTCAACCCTCAATTCAATTTATATAATATATAATTCTTGAAATTCACTTTATCATTCAAATTGAAATAAAATTTGAGGATATTACAACTGGCCTACTAGACAAGGGATGGAAAACCACCACTTTCATACTATTTCACTCCTAAGCTATTACTTGATATGTATGAAACTAAGGTAAGGTATACACCTGATCTATCCAATGCAATTGTTAGTTGATTGGATAGTATGGAAAGTCTAATGAATATGTTAATTGTTTCTAGGCAAGATATTGAAGCATATCAAACTCAATATGAGGATTGTTATACTAGATCATACCAACAACCTCAATACGAGGATTCCTATACCTATTCTGACCACACATATCCTCCCACACCATGCCTATCAAGCTTCATTTACAATAGGTATCATCTGAAGCCACTGCATGCACCTACTACATGCACACACCCTTGCAATTATTATCTTGAGACCGACTATAATGGACTAGGCATTATGAACAACCATGGTCTCAAGATTACTAAAATCATGAAGAACCATCATAGGTTCAACCTATTCAGCCCTTTTTTAGTACCCCAATGCCACAACAATACCGTCCATATGAGTCATTTTTTGAGGAACAATCTTTAGAAGAGATCCAATTAGTGAAGAGACTAAAAAATTGCTTGGATTTGACTACATGGCAGAAAAGCATGAATAGGAAGAGAAAACGAAACCAATATGGGAAAATACTAATAGAAACATTGCTAAATTTATAAAAAGGACTGAGGATGATGAAGAGAATGAGTTTTTAGACACTAAACCTACAGTGAACACTTGTCAATGGCAAGACCAAGTAGAACCCTCTACATATCTTGAAAATCAATTTGCACCTTGTAGTGTAGAAGTACTTAATTGGGACCAACAGATTTTATTTGAGGAAACACCAAATAACAATATAGGTTCACCTAAAATCTTACTTGTGTCTGAAGAATAGGAAGAAAAAGAGCCAATTAATGTTCTAGCTTAATGTCAATGAACGTTGTGGTACACAATAGAAATCGACAATGATTTAAGTCCCACAATTACTCTGCCTCTAGAAAAACAAGAACAACCTCTTAGAAAATTACTGAGTTAGCTTATACCCTAGTTTTGGGAAATGTAAGGGAGAAGGAGGAGAAACATGTACTAATTGTTACGGGCCTCATTAATCTTCAATTTATTGAAAAAGGGGACCATTCATTTCAATATGATCCAACAAACCACATAGTGGTCATTTATGCTATCAAGTTACCACTAACTCATATTTCAAGGTGGAGGATATTATTGACTACTGTGAAATTCTAAAAGTGGGGGATCACATGTACCAAATCCAAAATTATGGTGGTCTATTGTGTCATATTATTACCACTTGTAATGCTTACGTGAAGGATTTATATTGACTACTGTGAAATTCTTACACGGAGTGAGAAATTCCTCCATTGTTAGAATTAGGATTAGGTTAATCAATTAGGTTTAGAGTAGGTGAATTAGTACATCTGATTGAAGATGTTAAACTTAGTGTTCACTGGAAGGCAACCTAGGATTTTTAGAGTCTCATTATTCTATATTACCCATTCATCATATAAGTGTCCCTTGTTTTCAAAATATTGGGGACAATGTTTAGTTCAAGTCCAGGGGTGCAGATATGCATGAGATTTCTGAGTTTTTCTTGTAAAAAAAGAAGAAGAAAAATTCTTTTTTTTTTGAGTTTTCAAAGTTTTGAAGGTCAAAGTTCCTTTACTATGATGAGATTTGGATTGTCTGAAGTTTAGTATTTACTCTACTTTAACTTCATAATAGACATGCATGTGGTTAATTCTTCATCTTAATCATGTCCTAATCTATTTAATGAAAGTTAAATCTTGAAATATATTTACACATAGTGCATAAGTACAGACTCATAGATGGTTATGACTTAGAGACCTTAAGGAAAATTAGTGGAGACCTATATATCCAAGTGATTCTTAGAGACTCAGATTTTTTCAAAAGGGTTATACATAATTCATTATTTTCTTCAACGTACATTAATTTGAATGATCTTAGTGTTCTTTGTTTTGGTAAAAAATCCAATAACCAACTGGGAGTATTATCTTTATTTCCTAAATATTTATTGACAGATAGGCTTTAAGAAACTAAGGAAATGATATGGGCCATCCTTGTTGTAGCCCAGTGACACAAAGCCTACCTAGATATTATATGTAACAACCCCAAAATTTGTAAATACCATTTTTGGCATTATTATGTGACATTGGAATTTTTATCCAAAGAAAATAAATTTTTATAGAAATGAAATTTGGAGTGGAAACATGAATAATTGGAATGTACTAAAAAAATTGAGTCCAACGACATAAAGACCACTGAAATCGAAGTTTGGATGAATTTCACCCTAAAATTTCACTATTCCATGATCAAGTTATGAGTTTTCAAAGGGCATATCTTTTTATAGAAGTATAATTTGGAATTAAAATCATTAGATATTACTCAAAAAATGGAGTCTAACAAATTAAAGAAGGCTGAAAACAGAGTTCGTATGAAGAAGTTATGGGCCTTTGAAGTCGGGGGGCCAAATTGATATTGGCACACCCCCTCACATTGCAAACCCAATGACATGTAGGGTTTGGTCTTCTCTCTCTCTCTCCCAGCCGTCCCTGATGCGACGGCTAGAGCAGGCTCACTGGCAATGGAGAAAACCCCTCCCTCTAATCTCTTTCCCCATGGCCAGCAACCCTTTTCTAGGTAATCTTTGATTTTCTGACGCAATCGGGACTCCTTGTGTCCCATCTCCTTCTCTGTCACTGACTCAGCATGCTAAGGGTGGCCAGCGAGCCAAAAAATCCCCAATCTACCCTCCCTAGACCTCCTACTCATCGGTACTTGCAGCCTACTCCCTGGGTAGAATTTGTTTCCCAGTGCCGAGAACCTTGGACGGGGTTTCCTTTGACGTACAGCCCCACCCTTTTCTAGTGTTGACAGGGAAACCATATTGGGTTTCCCCCTTCAAGCCACACATCTCTCTCTCTGGTGTCAACATAAACCCAAATCCGGTTTCCCTTTTGGTCGCACTATCATCTCCCCTCCCCCTATTTTGCCCAATGCCGGCATGGCTTGGCTGTAGGGTTGCTGGCATGCCGGGGCCCCTCTCTTTCTCTAGCATGGCCTGATAGTTCAGGAGCTGGATCCTTTGTTTTCTCATCAAATCCCCTTTTTTCGGGCTAACAAAATCCCAAATCGGGTTCTTGGTGGGGACCGACCACCATTTCCCTTTTGTTTTTTCTCTTCCCCGAGCAGATCACTATCGGATCTGCGCTTTTTTGATGATTAGGGAATACCTAGATCGGGTTTCCCTGATTTCTTTCATCTTTGTTAAACCCTTCTCAGGTTCCCATTCCTTTCCAGCAACAATGGCAACTTGGATTGTTAATCCAGCTATCCATTTTACTCTGCACAAAGAGGGGAACAAAACCCCTTTGGTTTTGCCATGATCGGAGAAGGAACAACCATGGACCATGAACAGTGCACGCGGCTAGGGATGGAGCGTTTCACGATAGATTGAGCCGAACTAGCATGCCTAGGAAGGGGAAAAACACAGTCATGCCTCCTTTAAGTAAGATTTACTATGAATTAGCTAGGACGTGACTAGAATGGTGCAATTTGGATGAAAACCTATCAAGAAACCTCAGCTGTCCAATCTGTAATTATTCAAACAGTGACTTGTTGACATTGGGTCGACCACTAGACCCCACAAATGAGCCTTGATCGTTAAGCCAAAGTTGGAAGTGGTCTATTCGACCAAGGTTGTGATGACCTGGGTTTTTGTGACACATTTTGCAATATATTTTTGAAAGACAAGGCTCTTAATGGTAAACAAATTTCACAAACAATACAATGAAAATTCTTTTCTTTTAAATTCATTATTTTTATTGAATACCAGTAATCATCCAGTAGTTTACTCTTACACAGCCCCTATATTATAATTACAAACCATTTTTCAAATTACATAATCCAAAGTTCAAACCTCACCTTACATTAAAAACTCTCAATACAACACAATGCTCTTAAATAAAAATATATGTCTTCAAGGGACATACCTTGATTGATTATTCTCCTCAAGTCTTCGACTATCTTCAGCTCCTAAGTCTTCAAGCTTTACTTCCTTGAGTTTCCTTCCCTATATCGGAGATACTATAAACATTCAAACATTTACAATATCTCAGCAAGCTATGCTTGGTAGGGGATACAAAAATATACCACTTCCTTATTATAAGAATTCCTACCTCAATCATCATTCCATCATGGTGAACTACTCATGAGTTATCTCAACATAGAGTATATATGTTATTTATGTAGTATATGATAAATAAGTTAAAATGGTGAAAATTGCTCAAAACTTGTTCCTTCCCCTCACTATACTTCCACTTAGAAGATCAATATTCAGCCAATTCTTGTATAGGGTTTTCTTTCCAAGAACTCATGTAGTGGCATCTCATCTTGCCATGACATTACACTATGCCTATCATATGTGCATCATAATGCAAAATACATTAGGACTACTATGCTACAGTCTCAATCTGTACAGCGCGCCTGGATAACTATATAATAATCCATTGATACCAACCGTGGAAATAACAAATCCATGTCTGCATGGGGAGGACCATGGCTGTCACAGTGGCAACCTTCACATTATTGCCCCACGCGACTTTTAGCCTCTCTTTGGGCATGGTATCCATCATATAAATTTCAGGAAGCGAGTGGCCCAACCTTCATAACTTTCCTAGCATAGTATCCCTAGTCCTAGTACTATGTAAAACAAAATCACAAGCCACCATGCTTGTATGTAAAATACATTGTACATATCAGAAGATGTGTCTATTTAACTAAGGATGGAATATTTTCTATGCCCTATTCTTAGGGTTTCCTTAGTCTACACATCTCATTACTTCCACCTCATTTAATTAGGTAATTAGATAGTTGAATTGGATCATGGGGATGGGGTTAGTTTAATTAGTTAGATTATGTGATTGGATCATGACTATGCTAAGGTACTAAGCATACTTATATCATGAAGGTCTATAATTCTAGACAAAATATCATTATGTATACACATGAATCCTTAATACATTCTTGTACATCCACCTACATCAAAGTAGTATTAAGGTCTTGATTCATACATCTCAAGTGGTATTCACTCTCTATTGTCCATCATGATCTTGATTCATGCATCTGTCAAACCATATGTATCAAGTTATTCCTCCATACAAGTATTCATTCCTATAAGGGATGCCCTAATTTTCCTTGAATCATATATGATCAAGGTCTCAAACCTTCTAAGTTCACAATCTACACTATATATAAAATCATAGAACAATACTAAAATCTACATTATATTTCTTTTCTTTTTGTTTGTGATCCTTCAAGATCTCTCTTAAATCTTGTTTGATCTTCCTTATCTTATTTACAATTTTTATTAGGATTAGATGATTTATTAACCTTTTATGCTCTTATTATTATTACTCAACCAGTTAATGTTTTACTAGTTAAGGATAGCTTATTCCATCCTAAGTCTAGACAACTCTTGTTATGTCAAATAGGCTAAGGCTTACTAGCTGAATGGTTGAACACAAAGTGGTTACTTCAATCCCCATGTAAGTAGGCATTTAGACCTCATAAATGCCAACAGAAGGTGGGGGAAGAACGATGCTCTATTAGAGAACCCCCTTAACCACCATGTTCATCATCTACTAGTGTGACCTTAGCTCAACCTTTCATAAGGTTCCTATGAGCATTTTAACCCTAAGTACTCTTTCTAATTGATTTTAATTAAATCTATGAACATTTAAATGTCATTCATGGAGTTTCATTATTCTCCTAATTTGGGCTAGGGAAATGATATTCCATATATTGTCCTACTAACTATAGTCCTTACTATCATTAAATCCATGCCATTTATTCCATGTAAATGCCCTTTCAACTTTAATTTCATTTAATTACCTGTTCAAGGTAATTTTCATAACATAAACATTAAAGTATAGATATAAATAAATAAATAAACTATTAAATCTACAAAGCAATAAATGACAATTATAATAATATTTAATAATTCAAATGGAAATCTAACATGCCTTAACTATTCATAATGATCCAATGGTCATTATTCATCTTTCATCTCTTTTAGGGTTTAGATGTTGATCTTTTCATTTTTCTTTGGATCTAATTTATCTTCTTGATGTGATTTCATTATTAAGTCATTGATGCATCTCATCAAATGATTTGATCTTTCCTGATCCAACTGGACAAGAAGATCTTAAGTCATTTTACCCAATTTAATGGCATAGATCTTAATCTATCCCAAATCATCATCATCCATTCCATAATTCCATATGATTTTATCTTCATAACTTCATCAAGACACATCCATACAGTCCCATAATCCTTGATCAACTTGATCAAGGAGATTTCCATTCTCTTTAAGGCTAGATCTCTTAATTAATCATAGATTAGTCACTTATAACCATTGATTCCATGTCTCATAGTCACAAGATCATCAATGGATTAGAACTATAGAGTTTGATAATTCCAAATTTCACTAATCATGAGAATTAGCAATACTTTTCTTTATTAACAGAATTTTATATGCATCAAAACATAAATTTTTTAAGTTCAGTAGGTTCTACTTATCAAAAGGAATCCCACCCAAAATCTCAATTTGGAGTTAAATTGAGATCATAATTGGGATTTTAAGATTTCTACCCATTTTAAAGGCTGAATTTTAATCTTACTATTTTTCTTAATTTACTTGATCTAGAAACCCAAAATTTTTATTGTGATTATTGTCCTTAAGGTTTTGGGATCCTCTAAACCCATCCATTAGTTCAGATTTTAATTATGGGATCATCTTGATCATGATCCAAGGTTGTTACAATGGATTTTTGTTATAATCTCAAATAAATACAATTTAAAACATACATTTCATGAGTTTAGTAGCTTATAAAAGTGACAAGGAATCTACAGGAAGTTTCAAATATAAAATCAGAGTTATATTGAGCTCTTAATTGTAAAAATAAAGTTTTAGTTCAAAATTTGGACAGCCCAGATCAGGGTTTATAGGTGTGGGATGACTAGCATCTCACTCCCGTTACTGCCTATCCCAGGTGGTCGATGGAGGTGACTGGCTATAAGCGAGACGATCCATATCTGGACCGTCAGATCACCCATGGCCGGATCTCCTCCATCCTTGACTGTCAGTGGCTCTGATTTCATCTTCTGGGATTTTTGGTCCTTAGGAATCCATCCTCAGAGATTTCATCTGAGTCATCCACAATGGTAGATCTCAACTCTGTTGCTGGATCCATAGTTCTCGACAGATCAACGGCTAGGGAGATCTCCTAGATGCTGAAAAATACCAAGGACATGCCAGAAATGAAAGAGGGGAGGGAGATGCACCTACTTGCGCCGGTCTAGTGAAGAGAGGATCACCTGAAAGAAGAAATTAAGTCAAAGAAATGATAGAAACCCCAGATGTCAAAAAATATATAGACTTTGATTCCTCCATCAATGTTGCCAGAGATGGAGTGATACCTTGGGGCTTTTGTAGATCACCCCTCCCTGAAGCGTTTCAATGGTTCTAGATCAAAGTTGACTAGTCAGATTAGCTAGAATAACAAGGATTTACTGCTGGAGATGGTACCCAGTACCGTTCAAGTTTTTGTTTTGATTTTCCCAGTGATCTAAGAGTCAGATCACCACTTTCTTAGGGCTTTTGTAGATCTGCTCAGTCCGAACAGATCCAATGGTTAAGATTGAAATGGATTGGCTAGAAATAGATGGCTCATTCAAAAAGGGTTTCCTAAGTAAAAACCCTAGTTCATCGAGGACAATGTGTCCCTGGACGCACCTGATGGCTCAGGGTGGAATATTCCCTTGGGTGTGTTTGTGGATGCGCTAACAGAAGGAAATAAGTAAGGAAAAAGGAGGAAGAAATGAAAGAGAAGGGGAAGGAGTTTTGAGCTGAAATTTTGGGGGAGGCTAGGGAATATCATGATGAATTTTTTCAACATTTTTGGGAATTTTTTTTCTAAGGTATTAATAAGCATTTTGGGACTTTTCATGATTATATGCAATTATAATGTTTCATTTCTTTTTAATATTAAATTGTCTTTGGATTCCCACTACCACCTCCTTCTCCACTAGCAGGTGGTAGTGGTTTGAGTTATGATTACACATGCTCTGGCCATTGGATTCCTTTGTGGGTCCCTTGTGCGCCCCACGCAATGTCAAAAGACCATTTTGCTCTTTATGGAGAAAAATAGGGTTTATTCCCATGAGCTCAGAATTGAGCGTACTTAGTGGCATTGGATTTGTATTTTTGACTACATTTCAAATTTTAATGTCTTAGGCCTCGATTATGAGTGACATTACTATTTTACCCTTTTGTTCATAAAAATGTAGAAAAATAAGGATTTTTCATCCGAATTCAGAATTTGTCATGCTTACAGTCATTCTGAAGAGTTTGTTGAGCATGTTTTCAATTATACATGTCTTATACCTTGATTGTACTTCTATGATAAGTGTATTTTTAATAACCCTAATATTCCAGCCTAGTTTTTTCTTGAAATTCTCAATTTCATTACAAAAGTTAGGGGTGTTACAATCTACCCCCTCACAACAATTTCATTCTCGAAATTTCTAATTTACAGTGGAACAATGTATAGATAAAGTGAGGATAATAAAAAAAGATTGTTGGCTGCTCATAATCGGTAGAAAATTTATGCTGATAAAAGATGCCGAACCCTAGAATTCAAAGTAGGTGACCACATGTTTTTAAAGGTTTCACCAATTAAGGGAGTAAGGAGGTTTGGAAGTAAGGGTAAACTTAGTCAAAGGTATATTGGTCCTTTTGAAATTCTAGAAAGGGTTGGTCTGATGGTTTACAAATTAGCCCTACCACCCCAACTCTCAGAAGTGCACAATGTATTTCACGTATCCATGTTATGAAAATACATTCTAGATGAGACTCGTGTGCTTCAAAGGATACCGGAGGCATTGAATACAGACTTAACCTTTAAGAAAGGGCAATTTGGATCTTGGATAGGAAAGAGCAACAATTGAGGACCAAATCTATCCCTTTAGTCAAGGTATTATGGCAACATGATACGGTTGAAGAAACTACCTAGGAATTAAAAGAGGAAATGAAAAAGTTGTATCCTATTTTGGGTGAGTTTATCAACTTCCTCTCTCCCATGTCATCCCAACAGGCTAGCGGTAGACAAGGTCATCCATACAATGCTTCATATGGTGCCATAACGATACTAGCATGGAAACTGTTATTATACGCAAACTCCAACAGTGGAAGATGTTCATCCCAACTTTCTCTCCAGTCTAGTGCACAAGCCCTTAGCATATCTTCTAAGGTTTGAATGGTCCTTTCTGACTGGCCATCAGTTTGGGGATGAAAGGTTGTACTAAACTTTAGTGATGTCCCTAATGCTTATGGCACACTCTTCCATCTTTTAGAGGTAAACCTTGCATCTCGATCAAAGATGATGGAGAGTGGGACCCCATGAAGACTGACTATTTCTCTTACATATAACTAGGCTAAACTGTTGATAGATTGGTTTTGTTTGATTGGAAGGAAGTGCGCCGACTTGGTTAGCCTGTCAACTATTACCCAAATCATATCATGACTTGCCCGAGTCCTTGGTAATCCTATGACAAAGTCCATGGTGATATGTTCCCATTTCCATTCTGGTAGTTCCAGGGTTTATAGTAATCCAGCTGGTCTTTGATGTTTAGCCTTCACTTGCTGGCAAGTTAAGCACTTAGCCACACATTCCTCGACATCTCTCTTCATACCTTCCCACTAGAAATTTCTTTTTAAATCATGGTACATTTTTGTTCCTCTAGGGTGTATAAAAAATTTGGATTGATGGGCTTCTTGTAGTAGTGCTTTTCTCAAACTCGCGGGAACCACAAGTCTTCCTTACAATAGAATACCATCATCTTTCCACACATTTCTTGGATTGTTATATCCCCTTCTTAGGCTTTTAAGATTTGTTCAACAAAAGCTGACTTAGTGGTGACATTAGCCAATACTACTTTTGTGTGTCTGCTTAGTGCATCAGCCACTACATTAGCCTTTCTAGAATGGTATTGAATTACAAAATCATAATCCTTAAGATATTCCATCCACCTTCTTTGTCTCATATTTAGATAAGCTTGGGTGAAAATATACTTGAGGCTCTTGTGATCAGTGAATACATTGAATTTCTCCCCATACAAGTAATGTCACCAAAAATTTAAGGCAAACACTACCACTGCAAGTTCTAGGTTGTGTACTGGGTAGTTCATTTCATGTTTCTTTAGTTATCATGAAGCATAAGCAATGCCCTTCCCATTTTGCATTAGTACACTTCCTAACCCTTTCCCTCAAGCATTATAGTATATCTCATAATCTCCACTCCTAGATGGCAAGGACAATACTGGTGCTACAGTTAACCTCCTTTTTAACTCTTGAAAACTCCTTTCATATTCATCAGTCCAAGTAAACTATACTCCTTTTCTAGTCAAAGAAGTCAAAGGAAGAGCTATACGGGAAAATCCTTGGATAAATCTTTGATAATATCCGGCTAACCCTAGAAAACTCCATATTTCAGTTATTGTCTTTGGTTGTCCCCAATTCATTACTGCTTCACTTTGGTTGGGTCCACTTCTACTCCATTTTGGAAAATTACATGCCCTAGAAAGCTGACTTTTTCCAACCAAAATTCAAACTTAGTAAATTTTCTAAATAGTTTGTGTCTTCTAAGTGTGTTTAATACAATCCATAAACTCTCTTGATGTTCCCATATACTAGTAGAATAAATGAGTATATCGTCAATGAATATGATTACAAATTTATTGAGAAATTCCTTGGAAAAATTCTATTTATCAAGTCCATAAATACGATTGGAGCATTGGTTAATCCAAAAGCCATCACCAAAAAATCATAATGTCCATACTAGGTTATGAATGCGGTTTTGGGTATATCTTCACCTTTGATGCGCAATTGATGATACCCTGATCTAAGGTCAATTTTGCAAAAGACCTTAGCAGATTGGAGTTGGTCAAACAGATCATCATGCGTGGTAGAGGGTATCTATTTTTGATTGTCACATTCTTCAGCATTCGATAATCGATACGTAACCTCATAGACCCATCTTTCTTTTTCACAAATATCATTGGTGCTCCCCATGGTGAACTACTTGGTCGAATAAACCCTTTGTCCAACAATTCCTATAGTTGATTCTTCCATTCCCTTAACTCAGATAGGGCCATCCTATAGGGTGTTTTAGAAATTGGAGTTGTACTAGGAATTACTTCAATGATAAAATCAATTTCCCTATGGGGTGGTAAACCTGGGAGTTCCTCACGAAACACATCTTGAAATTCCTTGATTATGTTGATTTCTTCTATCTTGGGCTGTTTAACATTCAAAGCAACCACAGTTGCTAAAAATGCCTAACATCCCTTGGACACATATTTGGCAGCCTTCATAGCTGATATGATGGATTTGTCTGAGCCATTTGGTTTTCCATGCAATACTAGCATTTCTTCTCTTGGTATGTTAAAAGTGATTTTCTTTTTATGGAAATCCATAATTACCTCGTATTTTGCTAAGCAATCCATACCCAGTATTATGTCAAAATCTACCATGTTTAGTAAAATGAGGTCTATACCCATTCTCTTCCCCTGTACATCAACAAGAACATCTTGAAAATATTCCTGTAATCTAACTATTTTTCCCATTGGCGTCATCACATCCAAATAGAACCCCAATTTCTCCACTATCAATTGTATACTAGATGCAAATACACATGATATGAAAGAATGGGTAGATCCATAATTAAATAGTACATTGGCATGGTGATGAGATAGTAGCAATGTACCTTCAATAACTGCATTATATGTTCTAGCCCCTCCGTCAATAATGACAAACACAATTCCTTGATGATGCGGTAAATTTTTAGGCTTTGCACCCTTAACTACCAAGGGTTTGTTGCAGTTATTAGAGAAATGCCTTAACTCGCTGTTTAGCTTGATTTCCTTGATGGCTAGAAGGCCTAAAGTTGTTTGGCTATCTCTTGCCCTTCTTAAAGGGTTTTTTATTTTTATAATTGCTCCCTCCTCCAAGTTTGGTGAATTGGTTTCTTTTATAGTCCTCTTCGAACTTAGAAGCCATCTCGACACACTCGGTCATAGTTGTTGGTTTGGTTCCTAGCACCTTCATTCTTAGCCTTGGGTGTAACCCTTCTATAAACCAATCCATCGTATGCCTTTCAGTATCACATATATGGCTTGTAAATGTCTTCAATTGGATGAACTTATTTTCATAATCAACAACTAAAAGATTTCCTTGTCGTAGATCTAGGAACTCCCTCTCCTTTCAGATCTGCAAATGGACTGGGCAATATTTTTCATTAAAAATTTCCTTAAAATTTTCCCATGGGATTTCTTCAGGATTGGAGAAGAAATTCCCTTGTGCTGACCTCCACCAGAAAGCTGCTTCTTGCTTCAATATATATGTGGCCAACTTGTCCTTTAGATTCTCTGGAGTTCTCAACACACTGAAGGTCTTCTCTACTTCATAAATCCATTCTTCAACCTTCTTAGCATCACCCTTGCCATTGTAGCTAATAATCATCTTCTAGAACCTTTCCACCATCTTATCTATCTTTTTAGGTGTCAGTTGAGAGGTTTCCCTCACTCTACTAGGTATAGGTGAAGAGTTATCCTGTATCGAAGTTGGAGTTTCTTGTCTGGGTATAGGAGCACTGGGTCCCACATCAGGTTGAGCTGGGCTTGAATACTTGGTGCTTCAACTGGAGTAGCCTGAGGCTGTATAGCTAAGCAAGAAGATTCTTCAATACTCTAGTCATCACCTCCTCTAGATTATTCCTAGATGATCCTTCCATAACATTCTTAGGTTCCCTTTGAGTTGTTCACCTTGTTCCTCTTTTAGGTGGCATCTGCTCAAAATCCAGATTTCTATATAAGTATTCTACTTAACCCATTTCTAATATATCCTAATTAAGATTATTCCTTTGGACATATTGGGGCTGTGAGTGACTGGATGAATGGCTCTAATACCAACTATGACGACCTGGGTTTTTGTAACACATTTTATAATACATTTTTCAAAGACAAGGCCCTTAATGGTAAAAATATTTCGCAAGTAATACAGCAACAATTCTTTTCTTTTAAATTGATTTTGCAACAAAACCCAAGTCTCATCTAAAGGTACATAATACACATAGACATTTTGTATAAAATACAATTTTGTTGAATACCATGAATCATCCAGTACTTCACTCTTACACAGTCCCTATATTATAATTACAAACCATTGTCCAAATTACATAATCCAAAGTTCAAACCTCACCTTACATTAAAAACTCTCAATATAACATAATGCTCTCCAATAAAAATACATTTCTTCAAGGGACATAGCCTGATTGATTATTCTCTTTAAGTCTTCTACCATCTTGAGCTCCTAAGTCTTCAAGCTTTACTTCCTTAAGTCTCCTTCCCTATATCTGAGACAATGTAAACATTCAAACATTTACAACATCTTAGCAAGCTATGCTTGGTAGGGGATACAAAAATATACTACTTCATTAATATAAGAATACCTACCTCAGTCATCATTCCATCATGGTGATCTACTTGTGAGTTATCTCAACATAGAGTATATATGTTATTCATGTAGTGTAGGATAAATTAGTTAAAATAGTGAAAATTGCTCAAAACTTGTTCCTTCCCCTAGCTGTACTTCCACTTAGAAGATCAATATTCAGCCAATTCTTGTATAGGGTTTTCTTTCTAGGAACTCATGTAGTGGCATCTCATCTGGCCATAGCATTACACTATGCCTATCATATGTGTATCATAATGCAAAATACATTACGACTACTATGCCATAGTCTCAATTGATATAGCATGCTCGAATAATCGTATAATAATCCACTGATACCAACTATAAAAATAACAAATCCATGTCCACATGGGGAGGATCATGGCTGTCACAGTGGTGGCCTTCCCA
Organism: Warburgia ugandensis; assembly: GCA_035236585.1. Classification (NCBI taxonomy): domain Eukaryota; kingdom Viridiplantae; phylum Streptophyta; class Magnoliopsida; order Canellales; family Canellaceae; genus Warburgia; species Warburgia ugandensis. The sequence continues at coordinate 38,422,512 of CP141137.1, forward strand.
TTATTTCTCCACCCGACTTTCAGCCTCTCTTTAGGCATGGTATCCATCATATAAATTTCAGGAAGCGGCTGGCTAAACCCTCATAACTTCCTTAGCATAGTATCCCTAGTCCTAGTACTGCGTAAAACAAAATCACAAGCCACCATGCTTATATGTAAAATACATTGTACATATCAGACGATGTGTCTGTTTAACTAAGGCTGGAATATTTTCTATGCTCTATTCTTAGGGTTTCCTTAGTCTACACATCTCATTACTTTCACCTCATTTAATTAGGTAATTAGATAGTTGAATTGGATCATGAGATTGGTTTACTTAGTTGGATTATGTGATTGGATCATGATTATGCTAAGGTACTAAGCATACTTATATCATGAAGGTCTATAATTCTGGACAAAAGATCATGTATGTATACACATGAATCCTTAATACATTTTTGTACATCCACCTACCTCAAAGTAGTATCAAGATCTTAATTCATACATCTCAAGTGGTATTCACTCCCTATTGTCCATCATGATCATGATTCATACATTTGTCAAACCATACGTATAAAGTTATTTCTCTATACAAGTATGTATTCCTATAAGGGATGCCCTAATTTTCCTTGAATCATATATGATCAAGGTTTCAAACCTTATAAGTTCACAATCTACACTATATGTAAAATCATAGAACAATACTAAAATCTACATTATATTTCTTATCTTTTTGATTGTGATCCTTCAAGATCTCTTTTGGATCTTGTTTGATCTTCCTTATCTTATTTACAATTTTTATTAAGATTAGATGATTTACTAACCTTTTATGCTCTTATTATTATTACTCAACTAGTTAATGTTTTACTGGTTAAGGATAGCTTATTCCATCTTAAGTCTAGATAGCTCCTCTGATGTCAAATGTGCTAAGGCTTACTAGTTGAATGGTTGAACACAAAGTGGTTACTTCAATCCTCATGTAAGGAGGCGTTTAGACCTCACAAATGCCAACAATAGGTGGGGGAAGAGTGAGGCTCTATTAGAGAACCCCCTTAACTACCATGTTCATCATCCACTAGTGTGACCTGAGCTCAACCTTTCATAAGGTTCCTATGAGCATTTTAACCCTAAGTACTCTTTTTAATTGATTTTAATTAAATCTATGAATATTTAAATGCCATTCATAGAGTTCCATTATTCTCCTAATTTGGGCCAAGGAAATGATATTCCTTATATTGTCCTACTAACTATAGCCCTTACTATCATTAAATCCATGCCATTTATTCCATGTAAATGTCCTTTCAACTCTAATTTCATTTAATTACATTTTCAAGTTAATTTTCATAACATAAACATTAAAGCATAGATAAATAAATAAATAAATCTATAATTAAATATACTAAGAAATAAATAAAAATTATAATAATATTTAATAATTCAAATGAAAATCTAACATGCCTTAACTATTCATCATGATCCAATGGTCATTATTCATCTTTCATCTCTTTTAAGGTTTAGATCTTGATCTTTTCATTTTTTTTTAGATCTAATATATCTTCTTGATGTAATTTCATTATTAGATCATTGATGCATCTCATCAAATGATTGGATCTTTCTTGATCCAACCGATCAAGAAGATCTTAAGTCATTTTACCCAATTTAAGGGCATATATCTTAATCTATCCCAAATCATCATCATCCATCCCATAATTCCATATGATATTATCGTCATAACTTCATCAAGACATATCCATACAGTCCTATAATCCTTGATTAGAAGGCTTTGGTGGGCATTGCTCATAATGATGGGAGGTTGCGCCATCCCTTCACAGTGTTCCTGATGACACAGCTGTGGGAATCGGTGAAGCCAGCAGGACTGGGCGCAACACTAGCTACAGCATGAGTTCGATTTGGCATGCTAAAGGTCCTCCCATGCCTAGCAGGGCACTGCCCTGTTCACCCTAGCACTACACCTTGGAGCGGGCATTGGTGCGACTCTGGTCCCATTTCTTTGCATACTCTAAAAATTTGTGCCCAAAGATGCCATTGTTGGTGGAAGGCACTTAGGACTATGGAAGTATTCCTACCATGCCCAGCAGGTAGTGGGCAGGACTAGGCGTGGCACAAGTGGGCATCTGTGGGAGTTATTGAAGCTGGCAGGACTAGGTGCAATGCTTGCCACTACACAAGTTGGATCTGGCATGCTAAATCTCCTCCCATGCCCAGCAGGGTACTAATGCGCTTGCCCTCGCATTACTCCTCAGAGTGGGCGTTGGTGTGACTCTGGTCCCATTTCTTTGCATACTCGAAGAGTTTTCTCCCAAAGATGCTATTGTTGGTGGAAGGCACTCGGGACCCTAAAAGTGTTCCTACCAAGGCACTTCTAGGACTTGTTGAAGACGGCAGGACTAAGTGCAAAGCTAGCTACGGCACAAGTGAGCATTTGTGAGAATCATTGAAGCTAGCGGGACTAGGCATAGTGCTAGACATGACACTTGTTAGATTTGGCACTCTAAAGCTCCGCCCATCCCCGGTAGGGCACTACCACGCTCACCCTTGAACGGCTCTCTAGAGCAAGCATTGGTGTGACTCTAGTCCCATTTCTTTACATAGTCAAAGAGTTTGCTCCCAAAGATGCTATTTTTGGTGGAAGGCACTGGGGACCTTGGAAGTGTTCCTACCAAGGCACTTCTAGGACTCGTTGAAGATGACAAGGCTAGGCGCAATGCTAGTAGCGGCATAAGTGGGCATCTGTGGCAATTGTTGAAGCTGGCATAACTAGGCATAATGCTAGTCATGGCACGAGTTGGATTTGGCATGCTAAAGCTCCTCTCATGCTTGACAAGGCACTGCCGTGCTCGCCCTTGAACTACTCCCCAGAGCAGTCATTGGTGCGACTCTAGTCCCATTTCTTTGCATACCCGAAGCGTTTGGCTTAGAAGATGCTATTGTTGGTGGAAGGCACTCTGGACCCTAAAAGTGTTCTTACCAAGGCAATTCTGGGACTCATTAAAGCCGACAAGACTAGGCACAAAGCCAGCTGTAGTACAAGTGGGCATCTGTGGGAATTGTTGAAGCTGGCAAGACTAGGTGCAATGCTAGCCACAACACAAGTTAGATTTGACATGATAAAGCACCTCCCATGCTCGACAAGGCATTGCCTCGCTCACCCTCGCACTGCTCCCCAAAATAGTCATTCGAGTGACTCTGATCCGTTTCTTTGGAATCACAATGAGTGTGCTCCCGAAGAAGCTATTGTTGGTGGAATGCACTCGAGTTCCTGGAAGTGTTCCTACCAAGGCACTTTTGGGACTCGTTGAAGCTGGCAGGACTAGGCGCAAATCTAGCCACGACACAAGTGGGCATCTGTGGGAATCATTGAAACCGATAGGACTAGGTGCAATGCTTGCCATGGCATGAGTTGGATTTGGCATGGTAAATATCTGCCCATGCCTAGTAAGCCATTTCCATACTCACCCTCGCACTGCACCCGAAGCCGGCGTTTGTGCCATCTAGTCCCGTTTCTTTGCATACTTGAAGAATTTGCTTCTGAAGATGCTATTGATGGTGGAAGGCACTCGGTACCCTAGAAGTGTTCCTACCAAGGCACTTCTAGGACTCTTTGAAGATGGTAGGACTAGGCGCAAAGCTAGCCGCGGAACAAGTGGGCATTTGTGGGAATCATTGAAGCCAGTAGAACTAGGCCCAATGCCAGCCATGGCATTATTGGACTTGGCACGCTAAAGCTGCTCTCGCGCCTGGCAGGGCACTGCCATGCTTGCCCTCGTACTACTCCCTAGAGTAGGCATTGGTGTGACTCTAGTCCCATTTCTTCGCATACTCAAAGAGTTTGCTCTAGAAGATACTATTGTTGGTGGAAGGCACTTGGGTCCCGAGAAGTGATCCTACCAAGGAACTTCTAGGATTCGTTGAAGCTGGCAAGACTAAGTGCAAAGCTAGCTGGGGCATGAGTTGTATTTGGTATGCTAAAGCTCCTCCCATGCCTGATAGTGCATGACCGTGCTAGCCCTTATTCTGTTCCTTGGTGAGGGCATTGGTGCGACTTTGGTCCCGTTTAGTAGCATTCTCAAAGGCATGCACACAAGGCACCTTGGTTGGGCACCACCCGCAGGTTTGTGAGGTTGCATCAAGGGTCCTCAAAAGTATGCACCCAGGAAGCCTTTGGTGGCCATTGCGTGTTGCGTTAGGACATTACACCAACCATATATGAGATGGTGGGCACTCGAGCCCTTGGTAGTGTTCCTGCCGAGGCAGATGTGGGAATCGGTGAAGCCGGTAGGAATAGGTGCAATGTTAGATATGGCACGAGTTGGATTTGGCATGCTAAAGCTCCTCCAATGCCCAGCAAGGTAGTGCAGCACTCTCCTCTCCCTGCTCCTCGAAGCACGCGTGGGTGCGACTCTAGTCCTGTTTCTTTGCATACCTGAAGAGTTTGCTCCCAAAGATGCTATTGTTGGTGGAAGGCACATGGGACCCTAGAAGTGTTCCTACCAAGGCACTTCTGGGACTCATTGGAGCTGACAGGACTAGGCGCAAAGCCAGCCGCGGTAGAAGTGGGCATTTGTGGGAATTGAGGAAGCTGGCAGGACTAGGCATAATGCTAACCGCGGCACGAATTGGATTTGGCATGCTAAAGCTCCTCCTATGCCCAACAGGGCACGAATGCTCGCCCTCACATTGCTCCCTTGAGTGGGCATTGGTGCAACCCTAGACTCGTTTCTTTATATGCTCAAAGAGTTTGTTCCGGAAGATGATATTGTTCATGGAAGGCACTCAAGTCCCCAGAAGTGTTCCTACCAAAGCACTACTAGGACACGTTGAAGGCAGCTGGACTAGGCACAAAGCTGGCCATGGCACAAGTGGGCACTTGTGGGAAATTTTGAAATGGACAGGATGGAGTGCAATGTTTTCTATGGAAAAAGTTGGATATGGCACGCTAAGGCTCCGCCCATGCCTGTAAGGCACTACCGCGCTTGCAATCGCATTGCACCCATAGCGGGCGTTTGTAAGACTCTGCTCCCATTTCTTTACATACTCAGAGAGTTTGCTCTCAAAGATGTTATTGTTGGTGGAAGGCACTCGGGACCCTATAAGTACTCTTACCAAGGCACTTCTGGGACTCATTTATGGTGGTAGGACAAGTGCAAAGCTAGCTGCAGCACAAGTAGGAATCTGTGGGAATCATTGAAGTCGGCATGACTAGATGTAATGCTACCTGTGACATGAGTTGGATTTGGTATGCTAAAGCTCCTCTCATGCCTAGTAGGGCATTTCCACACTTTCCCTCACACTACACCCTAGAGCAGGCATTGGTGTGACTTTTGGTCTCATCTAGTTGCATTCTCGAAGGCATGCGCACATGACACCTTCCCTGAGCAATGCTCGCAAGTCTGTGAGGTTGCACCAATGATCCCTTTTTTTACGTCCTCAAATGTATGCACCCAGGAAGCCTTTGTTGGGCATAGCTTTCTAGGCTAGGAGGTTTCTCTAACCCAATAGGAGGTGCCAGGCACTCGAGTCGTTGGCAATGTTCCTGCCAAGGCAACTGTGGGAATCGGTGAAGCCGACAGGACTAGGAGCAACGCTAGCCACAGCACGAGTTGGATTTGGCATGCTAAATCTCCTCCCATGCTTGGCAAGGCACTGCCGTGCTCACTTGCTCATTGCTCCTCGGAGCAAGCATTGGTGTGAATCTAGTCCCATTTCTTTACGTACTTGAAGAGTTTGCTTCTGAAGATGCTATTGTTAGTGGACGGCACTCGGGACCTTGGAAGTGTTCCTACTAAGGCACTTCTAGGACTCGTTGAAGTCAGCAAGAGTAGGTGCAAATTTAGCTACAACACAAGTGGGCATCTATTGGAATCAATGAAGCCAATAGGATTAGGTGCAACGCTAGCCTCGGCAAAGTTGGATTTGGCATGCTAAAGCTCCTCCGATGCCTGGTAGGGCATTGTAGTTCTTGCCCTCGCACTGCTCCTCGGAGTGGGTGTTAGTGTGATTCTTGTCCCGTTTCTTTGTATACTCAAGGAGTTTGCTCCCAAAGATGCTATTGTTGGTGGAAAGCACTCATGAATCTGGAAGTGTTCCTTTAAGGCACTTCTAGGAGTCGATGAAGCCAGTAGGACTAGGAACAAAGCTAGCCATGGCACAAGTGAGCATCTGTGGGAATCATTGAAGCTAGTAGGACTATGTGCAATGCTCACCGCGGCACAAGTTGGATTTCACATGCTATAGCTCCTCCCATGCTTGGTAGGGCATTGCAACCCTCGCCTCACATTGCTCCCCAGAGCAGGCATTGGTCGATTCGAGTGCCTTTTCTTTGCATACTCAAAGAGTGTGCTCCCAAAGATGCTATTGTTCATGCTAGGAGCAATGTTAGCCTGGGCTTGAGTTGGATTTGACACTTTAAAGCTCCTCCCATTCCCGGCAGGGCACTACCGTGCTTGCCCTTGCACTGCTCCTTTGAGTAGACATTGGTGCGACTCTGGCCCCATTTCTTTGCATACTTGAAGAGTGTACTCCAAAAGATGCTATTGGTGGTGGAAGGCACTCAGATCCTAGGAAGTGTTCCTACTAAGGAACTTATGGGACTCGTTGAAGCCAGCAGTACTAGGAGGAAAGCTAGCAGTGGCACGAGTGAGCATCTATGAGAATGGTTGAAGCCGACAGGACTAGGAGTAACACTTGCTATTGCACGAGTTGGATTTAGCATGCTAAAGCTCCTCCCATGCTCAGTAGGACATTGCTGCGATCACCCACTTACTGCTCCCCGGAGCGGGCATTGGTGCAACTCTGGTCCCATTTCTTTGCATACTCAAAATGTTTGCTCCCGAAGATGCTGTTGTTGGTGGAAGGCACTGTGGACCCTGGCAGTGTTCCTACCAAGGCACTTCTCAAACTAATTGAAGATGAATGGACTAGGCACAAAGCTAGCCGTGGCACAAGTGGGCATCTATGGGAATCATTAAAGCCAGCAGGACCAGGCACAATGCTAGCCAAGCAATGTTTTTGTTTCTGCATGCTAAAACTTCCCCCTTGCCTGGCAGAGCACTACCACGCTCGCCCTTGCACTGCTCCCCAAAGCGGGCATTGGTTCAACTTTGGTGCTGTTTCTTTACATACTCAAAGATTTGCTCTAGAAGATGCTATTGTTGGTCGAAGGAACTCTAGTTCCATGAATTATTCCTTCCAAAGTACTTCTGGGACTCATTCAGGCTAGCAGGATTAGGCACAAAGCTAGCCGCTGCACAAGTGAGCGCCTGTGGGAATTGTTGAAGCCGGTGGCATACCCGCAATGCTTGCCGTGACACAAGTTGCATTTGGCATGCTAAATCTCCTCCCATGCTCAGCAGGGCACTATTGAGCTCGCCCTCAGACTGCTCCCTTGAGTGGGGGTTGGTGCGACTCTAGTCCTGTTTCTTTGTGTACTCGAAGAGTGTCCTCCTGAAGATGCTACTTTTGGTGGAAGGCACTTTGGTCCCGGAAAGTGTTCCTACCAAGGCACTTTTGGGACTTGTTGAAGCTAGTAGGACTAAGTGCAAAGCTAGCTGTGGCATATGTGGGCATTTGTGGGAATTGTTCAAGCTAGCAGGACTAGGCGCAACGCTAGCTTGACACTAGTTGGATTTGGTATGCTAAAGCTCCTCCCATGCCTAGCAGGGCAATACCATGCTTACTCTCACACTGCCCCCCAGAGCTCGCATTGGTGTGACTTTAGTATCGAAGCCAAGCGCACAAGGTACCTTGGCTGGGCACTACCCGTGGGTCTGTGAGGTTGCATCAAGGGTCCCTTTTCTTTGCAACCTCAAAAGTATACATTTAGGAAGCCTTTGGTGGGCACTGATCACTGTGCTGGGATGTTGCGACAACCCTATAGGAGGTGGCTAGCATTCAAGCCCTTGGTAGTGTTCCTATCGAGGTAGCTATGGGAATCGGTGAAGCCAGTTGGACTAGGTGCAATGCTTGCCGCAGCACGAGTTGGATTTGGCACGCTAAAGCTCCTCCCATGTCCTGCAAGGCACTCCTATGCACGCCCTCATACTGCTCCCCAAGTGGGCTTTTATCCAATGCAGGTCTCGCTTCTTTGCATACTCAAAGAGTGTGCTCCGAAAGATGCTATTATTGGTGGAAGGCACTTGGGTCTGGGGAAGTGTTCCTACCAAGGCACTTTTAGGACTCATTGAAGCCAGCAAGACTAGGCACAATGCTTGTCATGGCATGAGTTGGATTTGGCATGCTAGAGCTCATCCCATGCCCAGTAGGGCACTATGCCACTCCCCCTGACACTGCTCCCTAGAGTAGGCATTGGTGAGATTCTGGTCCCATTTCTTTGCATACTCGAAGTGTTTTCTCTGGAAGTGTTCCTACTAAGGCACTTCTGGGACTCATTGAAGATGGCAGGACTAGGCACAAAGCTAGCTGTAGCACTAGTGGGCATTAGCTGGAATCGTTGAAGCCAGCAAGACTCGGCGAAACACTGGCCGTGGCATGAGTTGGAGTTGGCATGCTAAAGCCCTTCCCATGCCTGGCAGGGCACTGCCATGCTCACCCTTGTACAGGTCCTCAGAGTGGGCATTGGTGTAACTCTGGTCTCATTTCTTTGTATACTTCAAGAGTTTGCTCCAAAAGATGCTATTGGTGGTGGAAGGCACTTGAGTCCTTGGAAGTGTTCTTACCAAGGCACTTCTTGGGCTCGTCACTGACTACCTGGACTAGGTGCAAAGATAGTTGCCTGTCACTGACTTGTTAGACCAATTGTTGAATACCTAGGGTAGCTGGCCTGCTTCTAGAAGGCTTGGTTTTTGGATGACTCCTTGTAAACATCTAGATAAAGGGAAGGTTAGAGAATTGTGTAGAGTTTTCTAGAGAGAGTTCTAGATTAGTCCTCAACTATTAGATGGTTGACATTTGTTATAATCTAAACCATCCATTGAGGAGGTTGATGGGGAGAGCAACTATAAATAGGTGTAAGCTCCTCAATTGTAACCATCTCAGTTTTGGTTAAACTCAATAGAGTGAGAGAGTTTCCTTCCTAAGCCCCTCTCATTGCTCCTGTGGGTGAGTAAGTGTAGCCCTAGTAAGTGGGAGTACTGGGGGTTGAAGGCTGACTTGTGCTAGAAAAGGGAGTTGTGCACAAGTGCTGCATGGGTTTAGCAAAGGTGAAACTGTGACCTTGTGACACGCGGCACAAGTGGGCATTTGTGGGAACTGTTGAAGCCGGCAGGGGTAGGCTCAATGCATGATGCGCATGAGTTTGATTTGACTGGCTAAGTCTCCTCCAATGCCCAATAGGGCACTACCGCACTCACCCTCGCACTGCTCCCCGGAGTGGGCATTGGTGTGACTCTGGTCCCGTTTCTTTGCATACTCGAAGTGTGTCCTCCTGAAGATGCTATTGTTAGTGGAAGGCATGCCGGTCCCGGGAAGTGTTCCGACCAAGGTCCCTTTGGGACTCGTTGAAGCTGATAGATCTAGGGGCAAAGCTAGCCGCACACAAGTCGGCATCTATGGGAATCGTTCAAGTCGATAGGACTAGGCCTAATACTAGCCGTGGCACAAGTTGGATTTCGTACACTAAAGCTCCTCCCATGCCTGGCATGGCACTGCCGTGCTCGCCCTCGCACTGCTCTGCAGAGTGGGTGTTGGTGCTACTATGGTCCTGTCTAGCTGCATTCTTGAAGGCATGTGCACAAGGCACCTTGGCTGGGCACTGTTCGTGAGTCTGCGCGGTTGCACCAAGGGTCACTTTCTTTTGCGTTCTTGAATGTATGCACTAAGGAAGCCTTTGGTGGGCATTTCTCGCTGCTTTGTGATGTTGCACCAACCTTATAGGAGGTGGCGGGCACTTGAGCCCTTGGCTGTGTTCCTACTGAGGTGGCTATGGGAATCATTGAAACTGGCAAGACTCGGCACAATGCTAGCCACAGGACGAGTTAGATTTGGCACGCTAAAGCTCCTCCCATGCCTAGCAGGGCACTGCTGTCCTCACCCTCGCACTGCTCCCTGGAGTGGGGGTTGGTGCAACTCTGGTCCCGTTTCTTTACATACTCGAAGAGTGTGCACCCAAAGACACTATTGTTGGTGGAAGGCACTTGGGACCTTGGAAGTGTTCCTACCAAGGCACTTCTGGGACTCGTTGAAGTTGGCAAGACTAGGCGCAAAGCTAGCCACAGCATAAGTGGGCATCTTGGGAATTGTTGAAGTCAACTGGACTAGGAGAAACACCAACTATATTACTAATTGGATTTGGTACGCTAAAGCTCCTCCCTGCCCAGCAGGGCACTACCTGGCTTGCCCTCGCAATGCTCCTATCTAGTTGCGTTCTCAAAGGCAAGTCCACAAGGCACCTTGGCTGGGCACCTCCCGCAGGTCTTCGAGGTTGCATCAAGGGTCCCTTTTTTTTTTGTGTCCTCAAAAGTATGCACCTAAGAAGCCTTTGGTGGGTGCTGCTCTCTGTGCTGGGTTGTAGCAATAACCTTATAAGAGGTGGCGGCACACGAGCCCTTGGCAATGTTCCTACCGAGACAGCTATGGGAATCAGTGAAGCTGGCTAGACTAGGTGCAACGCTTGCTATGGCATGAGTTGGATTTGGCACGCTAAAGCTCCTCTGGTGCCTGATAGGGCACTATAGTGCTGGCCCTCGCACTGCTCCTCGGAGTGGGTGTTTGTGTGACTCTAGTCCCGTTTCTTTGCATACTTGATAAGTTTGCTCCCAAAGATGCTATTGTTGGTGGAAGGCACTCGTGTGCCTAGAAGTGTTCCTTCTAAGGAACTTCTAGGAGTCGATGAAGCCAATAGGACTAGGAGCAAAGTTAGCCATGGAGCAAGTGAGCATTGTGGGAATCGTTGAAGCTAGAAGGACTATGCGCAACACTAGCTGCGACACAAGTTGGATTTCGCATGCTATAGCTCCTCCCATGCCCGACAGGGTACTACAGCCCCTGCCCTCACACTGCTCCCAAGAGCAGGTGTTGGTGTGACTCTGGTGCCGTTTCTTTACATACTTGAAGAGTGTGCTCCCAAAGATGCTATTGTTCATGCAAGGAACTCGAGACCCTGGAAGCAAAGCCAGCCACAGTACAAGTGGACATCTGTGGGAATCATTGAAGCTAGTAGGATTAGGCGCAATGCTAGCCACGACATGAGTTAGATTTGGCACGATAAAGCTCCTCCCATGCTCGGCGAGCATTGCCTCCCTCACTCTCGCATTGCTCCCCTATTCACAATCATTTGGGCGACTCTGGTCCCGTTTCTTTGCAATCTCGAAGAGTGTGCTCCGAAGAAGCTATTGTTGGTGGAAGGCACTCAGGTCCCTAGAAGTGTTCCTACCAAAGCACTTCTGGGACTCATTGAAGTTGGCAGGACTAGGCGCAAAGCTAGCCGTGGCACAAGTGGGCATCTATGGGAATCATTGAAACCGATAGGACTAGGTGTAATGCTTGCCATGGCATGAATTGGATTTGGCACGCTAAATATCCACCCATGCCCGGCAAGCCACTACCATGCTTGCCCTTGTACTGCACCCGAAGTAGGCATTTGTGCCCTCTGGTCCTGTTTCTTTGCATACTCGAATAATTTGCTCCTGAAGATGCTATTGATGGTGGATGGAACTCGGTACCTTGGAAGTGTTCCTACTAAGGCACTTTTGGGACTCTTTGAAGATGGCAGGACTAGGTGTAAAGCTAGCCGTGGCACAAGTGGGCATCTATGGGAATCATTGAAGCTGGCAGAACTAGGCCCAATGCCAACCATAACACTAGTTGGATTGGCACACTAAAGCTCCTCCCATGCCCAGTAGGGTACTTCCGTGCTCGCCCTTGCACTACTCCCCGGAGTAGGCGTTGGTGTGACTCTGGTCCCATTTCTTCGCATACTTAAAGATTTTGGTCTAGAAGATGCTGTTGTTGGTGGAAGGCACTTGAGTCCCAATAAGTGATCCTACCAAGGAACTTTTGTGATTTGTTGAAGCTGACAAGACTAGGCACAAAGTTGGCCGTGGCAAGAGTTGGATTTGGTATGCTAAAGGTCTTACCATGCCTGACAGGGCATGATCGTGCTAGCCCTTGTTCTGTTCCTTGGTGTGGGTATTGGTGCGACTTTGGTCTTGTTTAGTTGCATTCTCAAAGGCATGCACACATGGCACCTTGGTTGGGCACCGCCCGTAGGTCTGTGAGGTTGCATTAAGGGTCCCTTTTTTTTGGGTCCTCAAAAGTATGTGCCAAGGAAGCCTTTGGTGGGCATTGCTCGCTGTGCTAGGATGTTGGGCCAACCATATATGAGGTAGCGGGCACTCAAGTCCTTGGTAGTGTTCTTGCCGAGGCAGATGTGGGAATCGGTGAAGCCAGTAGGAACAGGTGCAATGCTAACTATGGCACGAGCTGGATTTGGCACACTAAAGTGCCTCCAATGTCCAACACGGTAGTGCAGCGCTCACCTCGCCCTGCTCCCCGGAGTGGGCATGGGTGCAACTCTACTCCCGTTTCTTTGCATACTCGAAGTGTTTGCTCCCAATGATGCTATTGTTAGTGGAAGGCACTTGGGACCCTGGAAGTGTTCCTACCAAGGAACTTCTAGGACTCATTGAAGCCGGCAAGACTAGGCACAAAGCCAGCCATAGTACAAGTGGGCATCTGTGGGAATCAATGAAGCTGGTAGGACTAGGCGTAATGCTAGCTGCGGCATGAGTTGGATTTGGCATGCTAAAGCTCCTCCCATGCCCAGCAGGGCACTATCGCTCACCCTCACACTACTCTCCCGAGCGGGCATTGGTGCAACCTTGGTCTGGTCAGAAGATGCTGTTGTTGATAGAAGGCAGTTGGGTCTTGAGAAGTGTTCCTACCAAAGCAATTCTGGGACACATTGAAGCCAGCAGGATTAGGTGCAAAGTTGGCCATGGCACAAGTGGGCATCTATGGGAATCATTGAAGCTGGCAGGATTGAGCCCAATGCTTTCCGTGCCATAAGTTGGATATGGCACGCTAAGGCTCTGCCCATGCCTGATAAGGCACTGCTGTGCTCGCCCTAACATTGCATCCGTAGCAGGCGTTTCTGCGACCTTGGTCCTATTTCTTTACATACTCGGAGAGTTTGCTCTCGAAGATGTTATTGTTCGTGGAAGGCACTCAGGACCCTGGAAGTGTTCTTACCAAGCCACTTTTGGGACTCATTTAAGGTTATAGGACAAGGTACAAAGCTAGCCATGGCACAAGTGGGCATCTGTGGGAATCAATGAAGCTGGCATGACTAGGTGCAATGCTAGCCATGACATGTGTTGGATTTGGTATGCTAAAGCTCCTCCCATGCCCAGTAGGGCATTGCTGCACTTGCCCTAGCAGTGCTCCCTCGAGCAGCTGTTGGTGCAACTCTGGTCTCGTGTAGTTGCATTCTCGAAGGCATGTGCACATGGCCCTCTTGCCTGGGCAATGCTTGCAGGTCTGTGAGGTTGCACCAAGGGTCCCTTTTTTTGCGTTATCAAAAGTATGTGCCCAAGAAGCCTTTGTTGGACACAGCTCACTAGGCTGGGTGGTTATGGTAACCCAATAGGAGGTGACAGGCACTCGAGCCCTTGGCAATGTTCCTATCAAGGCAACTATGGGAATCGGTGAAGCTGATAGGACTAGGAGCAATGCAAGCCATAGCACGAGTTGGATTTGGTATGCTAAAGCTCCTCCCACGCTAAAGATGTCTAAGGTGATGGACGTTGAGATTGTGAATGAAGGGGAGTGCATGTCTGATTGCTTTGAGACTGTGGAAGGCACAATGACCAGTTGACATGAGGAAGTGGCTAGGTCAAAGGATAAAATGATTGCAAAGGAATCCACAATGAGTGTGGATGTAGCACAGCCAGGCTTACCATGCTTAGGTGCTGCAAGGTTGCTTGGGCCTAATGAGTTCCAAAAGGAAGTGGTGATCAACACGAGTGTTGACAGTACAGTTGGCACCAAGGGGAGTGTGCCACCATAAGGAGGGGACTCTAGGAGGGGTGAATCCAAGCTAAGTCATGTAGGGAGCACAATGATGAGTAGCTGCCACACTAATGTATAGGAGGTACAATAGTGTAGTGCAACAAAGCAAGGGCGTAAGAGGGGTAACTAGATACATATATGTCGTTCTGCACAAGTGTGTAGGGATGCACGCACCATGGAGAAGACAAAGATGCTCCCCACGTTGCACAACCATGGTAGGATGTGAATGTGCAAGGGGAGGAACAAAGCAGGGCATTTTAGAAGGCTTACGAGGCAACATGGGACGCGCCACAGATCAAAGCTTGCAGCATTGAGGAAGATGTGTCGATGAGGTCATTGACATGATCAGGTGGGGGAGTTTGTCATGGGCATACACTGCAAGGTCTGTGACCAGGGTTTGCAAAGCTCAGGGAAGGCTTATTTTGCTTGTGAACTTAGCCCAAGGGACTTAGGCCCATTGTTGAAGACCCAGGGTAGCTGGTCTACTTCTAGAAGGCTTGGTTTCTGGATGACTCCTTGTAAACATCTAGAAAGAGGGAAGGTTAGAGAGAGTTCCAGATTAGTCCTCAACTATTAGATGGCTAACATTTGTAATAATCTAGACCATCCATTGAGGAGGTTGATGAGGAAGAGCAACTATAAATAGGTGTAAGCTCCTCAATTGTAACCATCTTAGTTTTGGTTTAACTCAATAGAGTGAGAGGGTTTCCTTCCTGAGCTCCTCTCATTGCCCTGTGGGTGAGTGAGTGTAGCCCCAGCAAGTGAGAGTACTGGGGGTTGAAGGCTGACTTGTGCCAGAAAAGAGAGTTGTGCATAAGTGCCGCATGGGTTTAGCAAAGGTGAAACTGCGATCCCGTGACACACCGTATAAGTGGGCATCTATGGGAACCGTTGAAGCCGAAAGGGATAGGCGCAATGCATGACCCGGCATGAGTCGGATTTGCCAGGCTAAATCTCCTCCAATGCTCAACAGGGCACTGCTGCACTCACCCTTGCCCTGCTCCCAGGAGTGGGCATTGGTGTGACTTAGTCCCGTTTCTTTGCATACTCAAAGTGTGTGGTCCCAAAGATTCTATTGTTAATGGAAGGGACTCCAGTCCCATGAAGTGGTCCAGCCAAGGTCCCTTTGGGACTCGTTGAAGCCGACAGACCTAGGGGCAAAGTTAGCCACATCACAAATCGACATCTGTGGGAATCGTTCAAGCTAATAGGACTAGGCCCAATACTAGCCATGGCACGAGTTGGATTTCATACACTAAAGCTCCTCCCATGCCCAGCATGGCATTGCCGTGCTTGCCCTTGCACTGCTCTGCGAAGCGGGTGTTGGTGCTACTATGGTCCCATATAATTTTGTTCTTGAAGGCATGCGCACGAAGCACCTTGGCTGGGCACTGCCCGCGGGTCTGTGCAGTAACACCAAGGTTCCCTTTTTTTACATCCTTAAAAGTATGCACCCAGGAAGCCTTTGATGGGCACTACTCGCTGCGTTGGGCTGTGTCAACCCTATAGGAGGTGGCAGGCACTTGAGCCCTTAGCTGTGTTCCTACTGAGGCAGTTGTGGCAATTGTTGAAACTGGCAAGACTAAGCACAGCTCTAGCCATGGAACGAGTTAGATTTGGCATGTTAAAGGTCCTCCCATGCCTGACAGGGCACTGCTGCCCTTGTCCTCTCACTGCTCTCTGGAGTGGGCATTGGTTCAACTCTGGCCCCATTTCTTTGCATACTCGAAGAGTGTGCACTCGAAGATTCTATTGTTCATGGAAGGCACTCAAGACCTTGGAAGTGTTCCCAGCAAGGAACTTCTGGGACTCATTCAAGCCGACAAGACTAGGCGGAAAGCTAGCTGCAGCACACTGGGCATCTTGGGAATCACTGAAGTAGGCAGGACTAGGCGAAGCGCTTGCTGCATCACTAGTTGGATTTGGTATGCTAAAGCTCCTCCCATGCCTAGTAGGGCACTACCATGCTTGCCCTCAGAGTACTCCCTAGAGCGTCCATTGGCGTGGCTCTGGTCCCGTCTAGTTGCATTCTCGAAGGCAAGTGCACAAGGCACCTTGACTGGGTGCCGCCCGCGGGTCTGTGAGGTTGCATCAAGGGTCCCTTTTTTCTATGTCCTCAAAAGTATGTGCCTAGGAAGCCTTTGGTGGGTGCTACTCATTGTGCTGGGAAGCAGTAACAACCCTATAGGAGGTGGCAGGCACACGAGCCCTTGGCAGTGTTCCAACTGAGGCAGCTATGGGAATCGGTGAAGCTGGCTGGATTGGCCCAACGCTTGCTGTGGCATGAGTTGGATTTGGCATGCTAAAGCTCCCCCCATGTTTTGCAATGCACTACCATGCTCACCCTTGCACTGCTCCCCGAAGTGGGATTTTTTTTTTTTACTTAGGTCTCGTTTCTTTGCATACTCGAAGAGTGTGCTCTGAAAGATGCTATTGTTGGTCGAAGGCACTTGGGTCTCGGGAAGTGTTCCTACCAAGGCACTTTAGGACTCACTGAAGCTGGCAAGACTAGGTGCAATGCTTGCCATGGCATGAGTTGGATTTGGCATACTAATGCCCCTCCCATGCCAAGTAGGGCACTACACCGCTTGCCATCATACTGCTCCCTAGAGCGGGCATTGGTGCGATTCTGGTCCCATTTCTATGCATACTCAAAGTGTTTTCTCCCTAAGATGCTATTGTTGATGGGTGGCACTCAGAACCCCAGAGGCGTTCCTATTGAGGCACTTCTGGGGCTCGTTGAAGATGGTAGGACTAAGTGTAAAGCTGTCCATAGCACTAGTGGACATTAATGGGAATCGTTGAAGCCGACAGGACTATGTGCAATGCTGGACGCAGCACGCGTTGGAGTTGGCATGCTAAAGCTCTTCCCATACCTGGCAGGGCACTACAGCACTCACCCTTGCACTGCTCCCAGGAGTGGATGTTGGTGCAGCTTTAGTCCCATTTCTTTGTATACTTGAAGAGTTTCCCCTAGAAGATGCTATTGTTGGTGGAAGGCACTGGAATCCATGGAAGTGTTCCTACCAAGGAAGTTCTTGAACTCATTGAAGCTGGCTTGACTAGGAGCAAAGCTAGCCACCACACAAGTAGGCATGTATGGGATTCATTGAAGTTGGCAAGGATAGGTGCAATGCCTGACGTAGGACGAGTTGGATTTAGCATGCTAATTCTCCTCTAATGGCCATCAAGGCACTGCTATGCTCACCCTCGCACTGCTCCTTGGAGCAAGCATTGGTGCGACTCTTGTCCCATTTCTTTGCATACTCAAAGTGTGCGCTGCCAAAGATGGCATTGTTAGTGGAAGGGACTCTGGTCTTGGGAAGTGTTCCTACCAAGGCACTTTTGGGACCCGTTGAAGCTGGCAAGACTAAGGGCAAAGCTAACCGTGGCACAAGCATCTGTGAAAATCGTTCAAGTTGGCAGGACTAGGTACAACACTAGCCAGGGCAGGAGTTGGATTTGGTACACTAAAGCTCCTCCCATGCCCGGCATGGAACTATCGTGCTCACCCTCACATTGCTCTATGGAGCGGGAGCTGGTGCTACTCTGCTTCCTTCTAGTTGTGTTCTTGAAGGCATGCACACAACGCATCTTGGCTAGGCACTGCTGGCGGGTCTGTGAAGTTGCACCAAGGGTCACTTTTTTTTGCGTCCTCAAAAGTATGCACCCACAAAACCTTTGGTGGGTACTGCTCACTGCGCTAGGATGTTGGGCCAACCCTATAGGAAGTGGTGGGCACTCAAGCCCTTGGCTGTGTTCTTACCAAGGCAGTTGTGGGAATCATTGAAGCCAGTAGGACTAGGCACAATGCTAAGCACAGCATGATTTGGCACGCTAGAGCTCCTCCCATGCCTGGTAGGGCATTTCCACCCTCGCCCTCACACTGCTCCCAGGAGTGGGCATTGGTGCAACTCTAGTCCTATTTCTTTGCATACTCAAAGAGCTCGAAGATGCTATTGTTTGTGGAAGGCACTTGGGACCTTGGAAGTGTTCCTACCAAGGCACTTCTGGGACTTGTTGAAGTCAGCAGGACTAGGTGCAAAGCTAGCTGCAGCACAAGTGGGAATCTTGGGAATCATTGAAGCTGACAGGACTAGGCAAAATACTAGCTGCAGCATGGGTTGGATTTGGCGTGCTAAATCTCTTGACATGCCTGACAGGGCACTGTCGCGCTCGGCCTCGCACTACACCCTGGAGCGGGCATTGGTGCAACTCTGGCCCCATTTCTTTGCATACTCAAAGAGTGTTCTCTCTAAGATTCTATTGTTGGTGGAAGGGACTTGGGTTCGAGGAAGTGTTCCTTCAAAGGCACTTCTTCTGGGACTCGTTGAAGCTGGCAGGACTAGGTGCAAAGCTAGTCGCGACACAAGTGGGCATCTACGAGAATAGTTAAAGTTGGTAGGACTAGGGGCAATGCCAGCCTTGGCACGAGTTGGATTTGGCATGCTAAATCCCCTCCCAGGCCCTCGCACTACTCCTTGGAGCGGGCGCTGGTGCGACTCTAGTCCCGTTTCCTTGCATACATGAAGAGTGTGCTCCCAAAGATGCTATTGTTCATGGAAGGCACTCAGGACCTTGGAAGTGTTCCTACCAAGGCACTTCTGGGACTCGTTGAAGCTGGCAGGACTACGCACAAAGTGAGCAGCAACTCAAGTGGGCATCAATGGGAATCGTTGAAGCTGGCAGGACTAGGTCAAACACTAACTACCGCACAAGTTGGATTTGGCATGCTAAATCTCCTGCCATGCTTGGCAGGGTACTGCCTCACTCGCCCTCGCACTACACACTGCTGGTGTTGGTGCAACTTTGGCCCCATTTCTTTGCATACTTGAAGAGTATACTCCCCAATATGCTATTGCTAGTGGAAGGCACTCGAGTCCCGGGAGGTGTTCCTACCAAGGCACTTCTTCTGGGACTCGTTGAAGCCGGCAGAACTAGGTGCAAAGCTAGCTGCGGCACAAGTGGCATTTGTGGGAATAGTTGAAGCTGGCAAGACTAGGCACATTGTTAGCCATGAAACAAGTTGGATTTGGCACGTAAAGCACCTCCCATGCCTACAGGGCACTACCGTTCTTGCCATCGCACTAATCCCCAAAGTAGGCATTGGTGTGAATCTGGTCCCATCTAGTTGCATTCTCAAAGGCATGTGCACACAACACCTTGGCTGGCACTGCCTGTGGGTCTGTCAGGTTGCATCAAGTGTCCCTTTTTTTCACGTGCTCAAAAGTATATGCCTAGGAAGCATTTGGTGGGAATTACTCACTGTGTTGGAAGGTTGCACCAACCCTATAGGAGGTGGCGGGCACATGAGCCCCTCGCATTGCTCCTCATAGAGGGCTTTGGTGCACTACTAGGACTTGTTAAAGCCCACAGGACTAGGCATAAAGCTAGCCACGACACAAGTGGGCATCTGTGGGGATCATTGAAGCTGGAAGGACAAGGTGCAAAGCTAGCCATGGCTCTAGTTGGCTGTTGATGTGACTATGGTCCCGTTTCTTTGTATACTCAAAGAGTTTGCTCCCAAAGATGCTATTGTTAGTGGGTGGCACTTGGGTCCCTGAAAGTGTTCCTACTAAGGCACTTTTGGGTCTCATTGAAGTGGGCAGGACTAGTTGCAAAGCTCACCATGGAACAAGTGGGCATATATGGGAATCGTTGAAGTTGACAGGACTAGGCACAATGCTAGCCATGGAACAAGTTGGATTTGGCACGCAAAAGCTCCTACCAAGCCCGGTAAGGCACAGCTGCGCTCCCCCTCACATTGCTCCTAGGACCCATTGTTGGTGCGACTCTGGTCCCATTTCTTTGCATACTTGAAGAGCTCCAGAAGATTTTATTGTTGGTGGAAGGCACTCGGGACCCTGGAAGTGTTCCTACCAATGCACTTTTGGGACTCGTTGAAGCTGACAGCACTAGGGGCAAAGCTAACCATCGCACAAGTGGGCATCTGTGGTAGTTAATGATACTGCCAGGACTAGGCGCAATGCTAGCCATGGCATGAGTTGGATTTGGCACACTAAAGCTCCTCGTATGCTCGACAGGGCACTGTTTCACTCTCCCTCGCACTGCTCCCTGGAGTGGGTCTTGGTGCGAATCTGGTCCCGTTTCTTTGTTTATGCGAAGTGCTCCCAAAGATGCTATTGTTGGTGGAAGGTACTTGGGACCTTGGAAGTGTTCCTACCAAGGCACTTCTAGGACACGTTGAAGCTGACAGGACTAGGTGCAAAGCCATCTATGAGAATCATTGAAACCGATAGAACTTGGTGCAATGCTAACTATGGCACAAGTTGGATTTGGCACGCTAAAGCTCCTCCAATGCCTGGTAGGGCACTGTCGTGCTTGCCTTCGTACTGCTCCCTAGAGCAGGCGTTAGTGTGACTCTAGTCCCATTTCTTCACATACTCAAAGAGTTTGCTCTAGAAGATCCTATTATTTGTGGAAGGCACTCAGACCCTGGATGTGTTCCTACCAAGGCACTTCTAGGACTCGTTGAAGCCAACATGCCAAGAGTAAAGCTAGCCGTGGCACAAGTGCGCATTTATGGGAGTTGTTGAAGTCGACAAGATTAGGCACAAAGCTAGCCATGGCACAAGTTGGATTTGGCATGCTAAAGCTCCTCCCATGCCCAAAAGGGCACTACCATACTCACCCACACACTGCCCTCCAGGACAAGTGTTGGTTCGACTCTAGTCCCATTTCATTGCTTACTCGAAGAGTTTTCTCTAGAAGATGCTATTGTTGGTGGAAGGCTCTAAGGAACCTGAAGTGTTCCTACCAAGGCATGTCTAGGACTCGTTGAAGTTGGCAAGAGTAGGTGCAAACCTAGTTGCAAAACAAGTGGGCATCTATGGGAATCAATGAAGCCAGTAGGACTAGGTGCAAGGCTAGCCAAGGCACGAGTGGATTTGGTCTGCTAAAGCTCCTCCCATGCCCGTTAGGGAACTGCCGTGCTCTCCATTGCACTGCTCCCTAGAGTAGGCGTTGGTGCGACTTTGGTCTCATTTCTTTGGATACTCAAAGAGTTTGCTTCAGAAGATACAATTGTTGGTGGAAGGCACCTGGGTCCCAGGAAGTACTCCTACCAAGGCACTTCTTGGACTCGTAGAAGTTGGTAGGACTAGGAACAAACATAACCGCAGAAAAAGTGGCCATCTGAGGGAATCATTGAAGCCAGCAGGACTAGGCACAACACTTGCCATGGCAGGAGATGGATTTGGCACGCTAAACCTCCTCCCACGCCTCGTAGGGCACTACAACGCTTGCCCTCGCATTGCTCCTCGAAGCGGGTGTTGGTGCAACTCTGGTCCCATTTCTTTACATACTCAAAGTGTTTGTTCCTAAAGATGCTATTGTTGGTGGAAGGTACTCAGGACCTTGGAAGTGTTCCTACCAAGGCACTTCTAGGACTCGTTGAAGGTAGCATGACTAGGTGTAAAGCTAGCCATGGCATAAGTGGGTATCTGTTGGAATTGTTGAAGCTAACAGCACTAGGCACAACACTTGCCATGCCATAAGTTAGATTTGGCACGCTAAAGCTCCTCCCATGCCTGAGAGGGCACTTTCATGCTTGCCCTCACACTACTCCCCAGAGTGGTCGTTGGTGCAACTCTAGTCCTGTTTCTTTACATACTCAAAGAGTTTACTCTAGAAGATGCTATTGTTGGTGGAAGGCACTGGAGTCCCTGAAAGTCTTCATACCTAGCACTTTTGGGGGTTCATTGAAGCTAACTAGACTTGGTGCAAAGCTAGGTGTAGCATAAGTGAGATGTATGGGAATCGTTGAAGCCGGCAGGGCACCTCTGCTGAAGCAGGCGTTGTTGCGACTCTGGCCCTGTTTCTTTGCATATTTGAAGAGTGTGCTCCTGAAGATGCTATTGTTGGTGGAAGGCACTCAGGTCCCAGGAAATGTTCCTATCAAGGCACTTTTAAGACTTGTTGAAGCCGACAGAACTAGGTGCAAAGCTAGTTGTGGCATAAGTTGGCATTTGTGGGAATAGTTGAAGTCGGTAGGACTAGGTGCAATGATAGTCACGGCGCGAGTTGGATTTGGGGCGTAAAGCTCCTCCCATGCCTGGCAGGGCATTGCTGCACTTGCCCTCACATTGCTCCCCAGAGCGAGCATTAGTGTGACTCTAGTCCCGTCTAGTTACATTCTTGAAGGCATGCGCACAAGGCACCTTGGCTACGCAGCGCCAGTGGGTCTATGAGGTTGCATCAAGGGTCCCTTTTTTTGCTTGCTCAAAAGTATGTGCCTAGGAGGCCTTTGGTAGGCATTACTCAATGCACTGGGGGGTTGCGCCAACCCTATAGGAGGTGGTGGGAACTCAAGCCTTTCATTGTGCTCCTGTCGAGGCACATGTGGGAATAGGTGAAGTTGGCAGGATTAGGCGCAATGCTAGACGTGGCAAGATTTGGATTTGGCATGCTAAAGCTCCTCTCATGCCTAGCAGGGCACTACCATACTAGTCCTTGCACTACTCCCTGGAGCGGGCATTGGTGAGATGTGGGTCCCATTTAGTTGCATTCTTAAAGGTACCTTGGCTAAGCACTGCCCGCAGGTCTGTTAGGTTGCATCATGGCACTTCTAGATCTCATTGAAACCGGTAGTACTAGGTGCAAAGCTAGCCATGGCTCAAGTGGGCATATGTGGGAATCATTGAACCCAGTAGGACTAGGCACAGTGCTAGTGGTGACACTAGTCAGATTTGGCAAGCTAAAGCTCCTCCCATGCCTGGCAGGGCACTCTCGTGCTCGCCCTCGCATTGCTCCCCGGAGCTACTATTGGTGCGACTATGGTACCATTTCTTTGCATACTCAAAGATTTTTCTCCCAAAGATGCTATTGTGGTGGAAGGCACTCTAGGTCCTGGAAGTGTTCTTACCAAGGCACTTTTGGAACCCGTTGAAGCTGGCAGGATTGGTCGCAAAGCTAGCAGCATCATAAGTGGGCATCTGTGGAAATCATTGAAACCGGTAGGAGAAGGCACAATGTTTGCCATTGCACAAGTTGGATTTGGCACGCTAAAGCTCCTCCCATGCCCAGTAAGGCACTGCCATGCCTGCCCTCGCATTGCTCCTCGAAGTGGTGGTGAGACACGGGTCTTGTCTAGTTGTATTCTCGAAAGCATGCACACACGACACCTTGGCTAGGCACTGCCCACGGGTTTGTGAGGTTGCTTCAAGGGTCCCTTTTCTTTGTGTCCTCAAAAGTATGCATCCTAGAAGCCTTTGGTGGGCAATGCTCACTCTGTTGGGAGGTTGTGCCAACCATATAGGAGGTGGCAAGCACTTCAACCCTTGGTAGTGTTCCTATTGAGGCAGCTGTGGGAATCAATGAAACCAGTAAGACTAGTCACAATCCTAGCCATGACACTAGTTGGATTTGGCATGCTAAAGCTCCTCCCATGCCCAGCAGGGCACTACCACATTTGCCCTAGTACTGCACCCTTATGTGGGCATTTGTACTATTCTGGTCCCATTTCATTGCATAGTCGAAGAGCTCCTGAAGATGCTATTATTGGTGGAAGGCACTAGGGGCCCAGGAAGTGTTCCTACAAAGGAACTTCTAGGACTCGTTGAAGATGGCAAGACTAGGCATAAAGCTAGCCACAGAATAAGTGGGCATCTGTGGGAATCATTGAAGCCGTCAGGACTAGGCACAATGCTAGTCGCAGCATGAGTTGGATTCGACACACTAAAGCTCCTCGCATGCTAACAAGGCACTGCCACGCTCGCTGTTGCACCACTCCCAAGAGGGGGCATTGGTGTGACTTTGGTCTTATTTCTTTGTATACTCGAAGAGCTCCCCAAAGATGCTATTGTTGGTGGAAG